>JAJIBD010001933.1:0-350108 GCA_021461705.1 Cryptotis parvus
GGGGCCTGAGGGCGGCTGGTTCCTGACTCCTTTCTCCTGGCAGTAGTGTTTCCAGCAGGCTGAGAACTCTCCGCCAAGCTTGGGATTGGGAACGGAAGAAGGGATGCTCCGGGGTGGAGGGCGGTGTGAGGTCTGGGAGAGGGGCAGGGAGGCACCATTTCCGGGTCAGCAATGGCTTCAGGCCAAGTACAAAGCCGGATGCCAGGGTGCTCGCAGGCCCGGTGAACAGAGAGGGCACAAACCCAGCCCTGTCAGGTCCCTCTCAGGCAGGCCCCTGCAGGGCGGCGGGTGTCTATCACCACTGACGCTACAGCTGAGTTCCAGAAACATCTCTGAACTGGCGTTTCTGGAGCCTGGGCCTCGGACAGCCTTCGTTCCTCCATCTGCAAAATGGGGGTCAGTGGCTGGTCCTGCTGGTTGGAACAGGCGTCCCGGGGGTGGAGGCAGACGGGCAAAGCAGGCAGAGGTCTGGGGAGCCTCACCTTGCTTCCGTAAGCTCCTGCCCTTGCTTGCTGTCCTTTGTTTTGTTTTATTATCTTATTAATTGGAGGGAGGGTAGGCGCCACTCTGGGATCACTCCTGGAGGGCTCTGGGGATCCTATGGGGTTCCTGAATGGAACCTGGGTGAGCCGCATACAAAGCAAGGCGCCCTACCCACTGCACTATCTCTCTGGCCAAGAGGATGGCCCAGGTGTGCCCCATCAGGGGGCGAGAAGGGAGCAGGCCCCTCTGCAGCTCCCTGGTCCCTAGGTCATACCTGCCTGCATGCCCAACGCCCAGCATGCGTGTAGCGCATGCCCAGCGCCCAGCACGAGTATGCGCATGCTCACAGGTGTGCACTCCGCCCCTCTTTCCCTGCGCTTTTCCACGGTCTAGGCTGGGCATCTCAGCACCTTTCATTCGGGGGTGGGGAGTCCCCAAAGTCCAGGCCTACCATCTCACCCCCCACCCCTAGAGCCTCTCAGCACTGTTGGGCCGGACTCCCCACCCCTTTATCAGGGGTCTGGAATGGGGGGCTGGGAGTAGGGTGAGTGTGAATCAGAGCACCGTGTTTTCATTTCGTGTTTAATTTCCTGCAGGCTTAGTTCAGTCTTTCCGCAGCCTCCTCCCTCCCCGTCCCGGGTTTTCTGCAGGGGTGTGGGACTCAGGAGCCCACCGGGGCATGCACAGTCTCTGCGGCAGGGAGAGGGAGGGAAAGGTGCACGCCTGAGGGGGCTTCTGGGCCCGGGGGCGGTCACTTGGGTCCTGTGGAAGGGACTGGTGGAGGCCGGGGGCGGTCTGGGTTATCTGGGGAGACAGAGGAGCCGGGCACAGGGCTGCAAAGTACGCAGCTGGTGGGAAGGAGGGTCAGGAGGCAGCGTTTACTAGAAGTTAGAGAGGGAGATTTCCTGGGGGCAGAAGACGCCCCCTGCACTCCCTCTCCCTCCTCCAAATGCTCTTCAGCCCCCTCAGGCGTCACCAAAGCCCCCCCACCCCCAGCTGCGTTTTCATCTCCTCACTGCCACACTGGTGGGTTTCTCACCCTGCTCTGCTCCCATCCACACGCGGGGTTCAGAGTCCTTCCTACTGGGTCCCTCCAGATGTGTGATTCCCCACACCCCATTCCCCAGGTCTGACAACCCCGGAGGAGATGAGGTCCCAGCCTCCTTCCTACACGTGGTACCCCAGGCCCCCTCCAGCCTGCTCTGCTCGGACGCTCCCAAGGAGCCAACCGTCTTGGCAGGGACGTCGTCACTAACCGCAGAGCATCTGGGCCCAGGGCGGCGGGTGGGGCCCCACCTCATTGTCCTCAGACACCAGCTGTGGAGGTTGGAATCCCAGACAGCAGAGAGGCCCCTGCAGCTCCCTGGAGTGGGGCCAAGCCCCAGTTTCTTCCCAGGAAACAGCCAAGGTGGGGGGCACGGCCCCTCCCTGCCCACCAAGCTTTAGTGTCCAGCAGAACAGGGTGCTGGGGTGGAGGGGTCCCAGCACAGCTCCCCACCCAGGGACACTGCCAGGCTTGGGGCACAACCCAGAGGTCTGACGCACACGAAGATCCCACCCACCGCCTTGTACAAAGGGTGCCTGGGGCAGCCTGGCACGTGGCGGTGCAGTGGGCTGAATGCGCCTCCCAGATTCCCGTCTCTAGTTGTGCCTCGGGAATGCTCCACCTTGGGGCCATATGCTGCCCACCCAGGGGATGGGCCCAGGCACTGCCCACCTCAGGGGGCATCTGCTGCCTCCCCAGGGGACGGACCTGGATGATCCTCCTGGGCGCTCACATACTCAGTTCTTCAAGCTTCCCCTCAGAAGCCAGAACAGCGGGATCTGGGGGTCCCCCTCACTGCCCTGGCAGCTGGGGAGCTGGGCACTGAGGCTGGCACTCTCTGGGCCCTCTAATCCACTACCTGGACACTGGGCAGTGCCTCACCTGCCCACGCGTCGTGTCTGGTTCTTAGTTGAAGAGAAGTTTCTCCCCTGGCTCCATTTGGAAGCAGGCGTGTGTGTGTGTGTGTGTGTGTGTGTCTATGCATGTTTGCTCATGTGTCTGTGCTGTGGGTTCATGCATGTTGGTGTGTGCATGTGTGTGCTCATGTCTCTGTGCTATGTGTCCATGTGTGTTGGTGTGTGTTCATGTGTCTGTGCTGTGTCTATGTGTTAATGTGTGCATGCATGTGTGCTCATGTGTCTGTGCTATGTGTCCATGCATGTTGGTATGTGCATGTGCTCATGTCTCTGTGCTATGTGTCCATGCGTGTTGGTGTGTGTTCATGTGTCTGTGCTCTGTGTTTATGTGCGTTAGTGTGTGCATGCATGTGTGCTCATGTGTCTGTGCTGTGTGTTCATGAGTGTTGGTTTGTGCATGCATGTGTGCTCATGTATCTGCTGTGTGTGCATGTGTCTTGGTGTGTGCATGTGTGTACATTTATGTGCAGGTGCTCATATACGTATGAACACTGTGTATGTGTGCACATGTGTACCTTTGTGTGCATGCACCTATACATGTGTATACGTGTGCTCATGTGTATGTGGTGCACATGTATGCGCATGTATGTGCACATGCAGGGACAGAGAAACTCTCCACCTGAGCTACCGGGCCGTGACCTGCCCTCTCAGTCCCATGGTTTGTTTTAGAAGGTTTAAAGTGACCTCTACTCTGGAGGTGGGGCTTGTCCAGAGAGATCACATGTGCAACACACTCCTGCACACACATGTGCGTGTGCTCCCACGTGCATACAAGTGTCCGCACACAGACATGGAGTATCTCATGTCAGCTATCCAGGAGCCGCTCCCAGACACCCCATCTCTCCTCCGCCACCTCCTGGAGCTGACCCCCGCGGCGAGGACAGGCCCTCCAGCATCACTGACGCCTCCTCCAGCCGCCTGTTGTCCGCAGACCATCACAACTGGCCTGGGCACGGGAACTGGGGGCCATCCTGTCCTTTGCACCCTGGCAGTCAGTGGTGAGTGACCTGTTGGCTGAAAACTGCCTGAACTTTCCACATTTAGCCTTTTTGGGGTGAAAAGCTTCTGCATGATTCTACATCTCTAAGCAGGGTGCACTAGAGACGGGTTCCACCTTGAAGTTTTAACAGGGGCTTGGCCCCATGGCTCTCCCAGGCAGTGCTGGAGCGGGGTGGGGGATCAGGGCCTCGAACGCCTCATACATGTGCTCATCCGCTAGAGTCTGCAGCTCCTGGACCTGAGGCCTTAGCGCCCTGGTGATGGTGAGCTTGGGCCACGCAAAAAGCCTGTGAGTCAAAAGGTCCCACAGGGAAGGGCCCAGCCGCCTGCTGCAGAGCTGCCTTTTCAGACACTCCTCACGAGGACTGAGCTCTCGGGAGATGGAGAAAGGGAGGCGCTAGCTAGGTGCAGACACTGAGGTATCACCCGAGAAGCGTGGGCCCCCCCTCAGAAAAGAGAAGCTCGGGCGAGCCTACAGGAGGTGAGCAGGATATGAAAGGACTCAGGCCCGGATGACAGCGCAGTGGGTCAGGGCATTTGCCTCTCATGCGAACAACCCATGTTTGATCCCTGGGATCCCACAGGGTCCCCTGAGTCCCACCAGGAGTAGTCCCTGAAAGCAGAGCCAGGGAGTCAGTCCTGAGCACTACTGGGTGTGGCCCCCAAGTGAAACAAGAATATGAAAAGGTCCTCAGGAGTTCAAGGTCTCTTCCCTGCAACAACACCAGAGGGACTTGGCTGTGGGCAGGGAGCAGCACGTCAAGGCAGTTCAGAAGAATCAAACCGACAGGTGCTCAGGGTGCAGGAGACGCTCTCTGGGTCCGGCCTCCACCTCAGACTGACATGTGCATTCTCTTCCCCAGGAGAACTGCTCTCTCTCTCTCTCTCTCTCTCTCTCTCTCTCTCTCTCTCTCGCTCTCGCTCTCCCTCCACACCCCTATCTTTCTCTCCCCCTTCACATTTCTCAAGGTAATTTTTATTTAAATAAAACTATTTTTCTTTACAAAATATGTAAAATAAAATATTCCTGCGTGAGGGCAGGAGACAGTACAGGGGCTGAGGCACTTGCCATGCCCGTGGTCAACTGGTCTTGATCCCCAGCACCATTCTAGTCCCTGAGCACCACAAGGAGCAATCCCTGAGCACAGAAACAGGGAGCAGGTGCTAAACACTGTTAGATGCGGCCCCCAAACACCCCCTCCTGATAAAATACATAAATAAGATCTTAATGTTGTGGTATATATACACAATGGGATACCACACGGTCATAAGTCCAACTCCGGATGGAACGGGAGAGCCTCATGTCAAGGGAAATAGGTCAGTAGGAGAAGAACGGATACCAGGTGACTGCACTCATCCATGGCGTAGAATGAGACAAAATCGAGGAGTAACATTATTCTGCAAACAGGCTCCTGACTGCAGAACTGAGATTACCAGGCAGAAAGGCAAGGGGGCAAGGAGGGCTGTGAGGGCGGACTTGAAGGGACACAGGGGGCAGTGGCGGAAGATTGGGTCATTTTGTTGGCGATGAAGATGCACATTTGTCCATGCTAACACTGTCATCACCCTGTTAGCTCTCATCCACACATATAAAGACAAATTCAAAACAAAGACTTCCTCTTTGTTCTATAGCTATTCATTTTTTGGGAGGCTGGGGGTTTGGGGAAGGCCGAGGCACACCAACACCATATTCTCTGCTTTGAATGAGTTTGGGGGTGGAAGGAGAGGCTGAGGCAGGTCATTTCTGGAGCTTGAGCTTGAGCATATAAATTCTGTCACCGTGATTCGTATACTCAGAGGTCATTGGTTCTCTTCAGTTCTTTGCTGTGAGTAATTTCAGACAAGGAGAAGGGACAAGCTTCTCTAGACAAACTGGGCGTTCACTCCACAAATGTTAATTTTTGGCCCTATGGCTCCAAGTCTCCCTCTAACTGGTAGTATAGAGCTGAGCAATCAGGCAGTATCTGCCTTCAGAGGAAATCACTTTCTAGGGCCAGAGTGATAGTCCAGCGGATATTTATTATTAAAATAATAATAATAATAATAATAATAATAAATATTTTGGGGCCTGAGTGATAGCCCAGTGGGTAGGGTGTTTGCCTTGCACGCAGCCAGCCTGTGCCGGCCTGGGTCCAATCCCTGCATCCCATATGGTCCCCAGCACCGCCAGGAGTAATTCCTGAGTGCAGAGCCAGGAGAAACCCCTGAGCATTGCTGGGTGTGACCCAAAAAAGCAAAAAAAAAAAAAAAAAAAAAATAAATCACTTTCTAGTAGGATCAAGGGAATAAAATAAGTTAGCCAGTCCTATAAAGAAGGGAAAATACAACGGTGAGGTAGAAGGGAACTGGTTTGGTTGCGTTCTCTGGATTCAGCTGCACTGAACTTTGCTGGGTTTTGTTGTGTTGAGTTGGTCTCTGCTAGGTCCTACTATATTATATTTGGTTGAGTTGTATTGGGTTGTGTTGTGTCCGCTTTTGTTGTATGATATTGGTCTCTACTGTGTCAGTTTGTAGTACATTGGGTGGGCTGAGCTCTATTTATTGGGTTCTGTTGTGTTGGATTGTAGTGTGTTGGTTTGAGTTGAATTCAGTTCTACTGTATTGGGTTGAGTCATATTGGTTTGGATTGTGTTAGGTTCTGTTGAATTATGTTGGGTTCAGCTGTGTTGATTTGCTTTGTGTTGGGTGGGTTGAATTTTGTTAGGTTTTGTTGTTCTGAACTGTGTTGTGTGGATCTGAGTTGCACGGTTCTGTTGTGCTTCACTGGACTTTGTGCTTCACTGGATTGGCTTGAGTACTGTCAGGTTGTGTGATGCTGCATTGTGCTGTACTGGGCAGCATTGTGTTGACTGGGGTTGTGTTAGCTTCAGTCTTTTAGGGATGACCTAGCTGTGTTGTGTTGTGTTCAGTGTTTTGGTGGTTGGGTGGTTTGGCCCTGGTGGGAACTTTTCAGAGGAAGACGTCTAAGTTGGGACTTGAAAGATCCTAGATTAGAAAGTAGCAGAGGCAGGAGTAGGTCGTTCTGCCTCTGCCTGCTACAACGTTGTGCACATCTAAACAGACTAAGTCATCTGCCACAACCTGATGGCTCTGGAGGTATTAAGTACAGTAAGCCAGACCAAGAGAAACTAAAAGCAGAAAATCTCGCATAGCTGATATATAAGAAAACAAAGCAAGAGAACAGACAGACCCTTAGAGTCTGCTGAAAAAACGGAAGTGAGCAAGAGGTAGAGAGTGTGAACTCTCGAAAGCGTACTATGGAGCACACTGGAGGGATACTGGCACTTTCAAAGTGGCGTGGTGTCAATGTGTAAAATAAGAGGGAGAGAGATGCAGACAGAGAGAGAGATAGAGAGAGAAAGAGAGGAAACTGGGGTACCTGCTATTAAGGTGGGTGGGGGACGGGAGGGGAGGGGTACATTGGTGGTGGAAATGGGGCACTGGTGGAGGGATGGGTGCTGGAATACTGTATTACCAAGAACCAATTATGAACACCTTTGTAATTGTATGTTTCACGGTGGTATAATAAAAAAATTAAAAAAAAAACAACAAAGTGGCGTGGTGTGATAACATCGATCCCCTAGAACATGTATTTACTGTCTTTTAAGCCAATGTTGTTGCATCAATTAAAAAAAGGATTATTTGCAAGCATTAAAAGAAAAATGTGCATATCTTTGAAGCCGATCTGTCTCCTTTCTGAAATATGGGCCATCTAGGGCCGGAGGGAATAAGTCAAGGGGCTGGAGGATGTGCTTTGCACGCAGGAGCCACCAGGTTTGGCCCCTAGTACCACACGATCCCCCCAAGCACTACACGGTCTCCTGAGCACTGCCAGGAGTGGCCCCTCAGCCAGGAACTCCGGGTAGCCCCACAAACAAAGATGGGTCTCCAGCACACAGCCCTGTTACCCTCCTCCTTCCCGGAAGGCCTCCCTTCGGGAAAGCAGAGCGTAGGCATACAGCACTGGGGCCGAGTCTGTGGTCCCTGAGAAAACACAAAAATTGTGGAGGGAGCAGGGCGTTGGGCCCACCAACCCTCTCAGGCTCTTAGTAAAGCAGAGAAGACCCCAGGCCCGGCGGGAGTTAGAGGGTTACAGCCCAAGCGTGTCCCACCCACCACCCCCTCTGACCTGCACGCGGGCCTCGGTGAGATCCGTCCTCATGGCCAGCTGCTCCCGGGCGTACACGTCGGGGTAGTGGGTCTTCTGGAAGACTTTCTCCAGCTCCTCCAGCTGGTAGCTGGTGAAGGTCGTGCGGTTCCGCCGCTTCTTGCCCTTGTTGCTCTCCGAGTCGGCCTTCTCTAGTGGGCTGGGCAGGTCGGCGCTGGCCCGGTCCTGGGGCCCCTTCACGCCGGCCTCCTTTACTCCGAGGTAGCTGCTCTCCATCCCCACCGTGTCCGAGTCAGGCGGTAGCTCAGGCTCCCCAGGGAGCTCTCTTTGGCTGAAGGGGAAAGGACAGGAGCCAGTGACTGAATCAGGTAAGAGAAGCGAGAGGTTCAGGGCCTGCCACGGCCCCCAGAACTCTCCCCTTCCCAGAGGTGCATTGGAGTTGAAGTCAAGAGATTCCGGTTCTCCGTCTGCAGAGACGGTACCTGGTAAAGCACTTGTTTTACGTCAGTCCTGAGCACAGAACTGGGAATAGCATTCCCCTGTTTTTGGGGGGTTTTGGTTATTTTTTCTTTCTGGGTCACACTCGGCAATGTTCAGGGATTACTCCTGGTTCTGCACTCAGGAAATACTCCTAGCGGTGCTCTGGGGACCATATGGGATGCTAAGGAAGGATTGAATCTGGGCCGCCATATGCAAGGCAAAAGTCCTATCACTGTATCATTGTCTTCCTGTTCATCATCGATTTGCTCGAGTGGGCACCAGTAGCATCTCCATATGTCCTGTCTCATGCAAGTAGAGCCCAAGGGCACCTGCTTGCTCCAGGAACATAAAGAGCCTCAAACCATTCCATCACGTCATGGGAATGAGGTCTATAATTGTTACTGGTATTAGGCATAACAAATACGACACAGGTAGCTTGCCAGGGCTCTGCCGTGCGGATAGTCCATTGGACTATCGCTCTGGCCAACCAGGAATAGCCCCTGAGCACCTCTGGGTGTAACTCAATAACGAGAGAGAGAGAGAGAGAGAGAGAGAGAGAGAGAGAGATTTTAATCTTGGCTTGTCATTCACATGCTGTGTGACCATGAACAAATCCCTTTCCCTCTCTGAGCCACGTTGCTATCCCTCTCTATATGGGGCCTCTCAGCACCAGCGTAGTGTAACTCAGGATCATCCAACCTAACCTCCATGACCTTGGGGCTCTTCTTGAATGACCTCCTTGGGTCAGCTCTTTTCCTTCAGGCCTCAGAGTTCAGTGTCCTGTCCTCTCAGCACAGAGCCCTACCGAGCTCCTAGGGATTGGGGCCAGGAGGGCAGGGCAGGACTGTGCCCCCTTTCCGGGCCTGGTTTTGTCCGGAGCGGTGGAGACGCCCCAAGGGTCCCATTCCCACTCCCTACTACAAGGGTCTCTGCAGCCCCTTATGGAAAAATCACCATAACCAGGGGCCGCACAGTCCCTGCACCACGGAATGCTACTCTGTGGTCCTGGGAAAATTGTTTTGAATCCTGTGAGGACTTCATTATCTTTATTAGTATTTAAATATTTAAATTTATTTTTAATTGAATCAGTGAGATACACAAAGTTGTTTATAAATAGATTTCAGTCATATAATGTTCCAGCCCTGACCCTTCACCTGTGCACATTTCCCACCACCAATGTCCAGTCCTGGGAACTTTTCTCTTGCTCTTGGTTGTAACAGAATGTAATTTCTAGAACTTCTGTCTGGAAAGACCTGCAGCGGGGGAAAGCCAGGGAAGGTTGAGGCCCCTCACAGCTCATTCGCACCCCAGGTGCGCACTTGCCTCGAGGACAGAGGCCAGGCTGGCTCTGGCGCGACATTTCTCCAGTCGTATACCTTGTACCTCAGTTTCCCCCTCTGTAAAATGGGGTTGAAGAGACCCTTTGGGGAGCATCTGAATTCAAGATAGCTGCAGGCTGGGAATGTGGCTATGGCAGAGCACACGCCTGGCTCACATGCCAAACTCTGCAGGGCCTCTGAGCCCCGACAGCCCCCGAAGCCCCTCTGGGAATGCCTCTGCCGCCAAAAATAGAAACTGGGAATTCAAGAGGACGAGAGGTCAGACGCACAGATGAGGCGGCAACTTGCCCCCCTCTCCCCGCAGCCTGGGCCTACAGACAGCAGAAAACTCTGCCCGGGAGAGCTACCAGAGTGAGGGGGTGCAGGGAAGGTGTCGGGTCTGGGGTTTGGTTGCCCCCACCCCCCATTCCCGCATCGGTGACTCAGGAAACCGCCTCCGTGAGGAAGGAGGCGAACACGAGGGGGGGGCATCTGCACCCACCCCAGATGCCTGTGTGGGCCCAGAGCGCTCAGACTCTGTGTCGTCCTCCGAGCACTGCAGGAGCAGCCCTGGCTGTCCTCCCCACTCGGCTCCCTCTCCCCAGCACCCGTGCACCCCAGGCCTGAGGAGGAGAAGGGAGCCTGGAGACGCTGGAGAAGCAGGTCTTTCTCTTCCCCAAGGCGGAAGGGGCAGTGTTGGGGGCTTGGGGACAACTTCCAGAGGCCGTGCCCTAGAGCCATGGCGGGGGTGGTGGTGTGTGTGTGGGGGGGCTCTTGCAGGACCCCCCCCCCCCATGAACTGGGAGCACGGGACATTGCCCCAGCCTCGGGTTGGCTGCCTACCTTCTTGCAGGCAGCTCCAGTCTCTGGGCTTCCAGCAAAGATATTTATCTTTCTGGCAGACAAATCAGTCTTAGGTTTGGGGTTGGGGTTTTCTTTTTGTTTTGTTTTGTTTTTGAAGGAATCCCACCCAGCCTTTCCAAAAATAAACATGTGTTATGCAACTTCCTGGAGCCAGAGAGGGGGAGCCCTGCCCTCCTGCTCTGCTGCGCTGCCAGGCCCCATCCATGACCCCGAGACCTTTCCCGTATCTTCTGGTCTCCCCCTGGGGCTCAGGGCTGCCCTGCTCAGCAACAGGGCCCAGAATGGGGCGGGGGGCAAGTCATAGACAGTCTGGGTGCCGGGGCACAGCCCAAGCTCCTTTTGCGGGGCTGGATGGGTGGGGCCCTGAGGCCAGAGAGAGCAGGGAGTGTGCACTGACCCTTCTCCACCTCTTCACTCCTAGGTGGGAGGCTTAGGTGGGAGCAGATGGAATCCAGGGGGCTTATATGCTCAACAAGTCCTGCTCAGCCATCCTGGGTGGGGGAGGCTGGGGAGCTGGGGAGAGAACATGGAGTCGGGTCACTCCCTACTGACCTTCCACCCTCTGCTCAGCCCCTCCCTCCAGTGACCACCTGCATTCCTGACTCGGTGTCACCGAGCTCTGCATGTCCACTCCTGCAGAACTCACTTCCCAGGGCGTGAGACGTCACCATGGCTGAACCTCCCCGACAGGCTCAGCGCACAGCGAGGTGTAGGTCGACCCGCAACCAGAGGCTACAGAGGATGGAACAGGGGGTTTCTAAGCAGCGCCACTGAGTGCTCACACTCGGCTGCCTCGGGGCCACAGCTGTGAGCACCGGTGGGAGGAGGAATCCCCGTCTTTCCAGGTGAGAGCGGAAGCTGGCCACCGGCACTCACGAGTCCCTGGGCAGCTGCCGGCTGGAGCAGGAGGAAGGAGGAGCACTGAGGGATGGACCCACCAGTGTGCAGGGTATGCGGGTGTGTGAGTGTGAGTGCATATGGGTGTGTACGAGTGTGGGTACAGATGTGTGAGTCTGTGTGTGTGTGTGTGTGTGTAGAAGATGGGTGCCTCCAAGCATATGTGGATGCATGTGTGTGTGTGTGTGAGTGTGTGGATTGCAAGTGTGTGTGGATGCATGTGAGTGTGTGTGTGCATGGGTGTGTGTGTGCCTGCAAGCATGTGTGGACATGTCTGTGTTGGGGGTGCATGTTAGTGTGTGGGTGTGGATGTGTGGATGTCTGCATGTGTGTGGACATGTGTGGGAGGTGCATGTGAGTGTCACGAGTGTGTGTTGTGTGCATGTAAGTGGTTTGTGTGATGTGTGCATGTGTCGGTACATGTGAGAGAGTTGGGTGTGTGGGTACATGGATGCATACATGCATGTGTGGTTACATACGAGTATGTGTGGGTGCATGTGTGTATGTGCATGTGTGTGTGAGTGTGCAGGCTGTGTGGGCATGCAGAGCAGAGGGCATGGGGCAGGCAGGGAGGCAGAAGCTGTGAGAGGACTCAGCTGGGGGCCGTGGAATCGAAGCTTCAGGGGGCCTCACCACGCCCTGCTGCTGTGGGTGAGCAGGGATTAGGGAGGGTGTTGCCCGAATCCACTTTTGGGGGCCCAGAGCTTCAGACCCGCAGGTCTGGCTCCCATGCCCGGGCAGCTCCCAGGTGGAGCCCAAAGGGCGGGGCCCAGCTGCCTTCAGCTTCCCTAATAGTGTCTTGAGCAGGAAAGGAAGAGCAGGGCCTTGGGCTCACAGCCCGGGAGCCCCACGCTGCATGCAGCGGGCGACTCCTGATAAATGCTCCCTCACTTGTGGTGAAGGAGGTGCTCTTGGGCCTTCAGTTTGTCGGGGGCCCACCCCGTGGTGGGGAGCTACTTCTGCCTCTGTGCACGGAGGATCTCTCCCGGAGGTGCTCGGGAACCTGGCGGTGTAGGGCGTGAGAGCTGGGCCTCCCTCATACAGAGCATAAGCTCTGCCCATTGAGCCATCTCTCTGGCCTCGAGACAAAGCTCTGAATCAGTGGCCACCCAAAGCACCCCACTTCCCAGAGAGGAAGCCCACCCTTCTCTGGGAGCCATGTTGGCCACTGGCTGGTAGCTGTGACTGTTGGCTTTCCAGAAGGAGAGAAAAGAAAAGGAGAGAAAAGCTGGGAGCTGCCCCAGGCATGGGAGCCAGACCTGCGGGTCTGAAGCTCTGGGCCCCCACAAAGTGGGTTCGGGCAACACCCTCCCTAATCCCTCCTCACCCACAGCAGCAGGGCGGGTGAGGCCCACCTGAAGCTCGATTCCACGGCCCCCCAGCTGAGTCCTCTTACAGCATAAAAGCTTATGCCCTCTGCTCTGCATGCCCACAGAACTCTGCTTGTTCTCCTTGCCCTGACCCGCTTCCCTGTGGTCCTGGCGCCGCTTTAATCCTGTCTCACTTTCTTATTTTCTCCTGGTAGGAAAGCAGGAAGTCGGTTATAAGCTCACTGGATCTTAGGCCTTCAGGGGTGCCTCCAAAGCGGTACTCAGGAGGCCTGGGGGCACCTCTTGAGGATTCTCTGCCACCCAGGCCAGCAGTGTAATGCGAGGCCTGAGGATAGCATTCTGTGGAGCCCTGCAGTGCCAGGGACTATGGGGGCCTCCCCCATGGGGTCTGTGGGTCTCTGGGGCTGTATCGGGCAGTGCTCTGAAATGGTGCCAGAAATCAAATCAGGTTGATACACGCATGCAACCGGACTCTGGGACTATCACTCCAGCCCCTCTACGTGTGTTTTAAACTTGTGCAAAGCTGACCCAGGTTCCATCCCCGGCACCCCATAGTGTCCTCTGAGCCCCGCAGGAGTCATCCCCGGAGTGCAGAGTCAGGAGTAAGCTCTGAGCACCACTGGCGGGGGAGCACAAAAGAATCAATAATAAACTGTGCTTTAATGCAAGATTTAATTGGGGGGTGGGGTGTGGGAGGCTTCCCAAACAATGTCCAGGGGCCAGAGCCCATTCCTGGTGGTACTTAGCCACGGGTGGCTGGTTCAGTGCCAGGGGCTAGTCACCAGGGCTGCCCCTGTGGTACTGGACAGAGGGTCAGGGTACACAGTGCTGATCTGGGGGGGGTTGAAGTGGAGGCCCCCCTCGCAAGCCAGGCAGGCATCAGCCCTTTGAGCCACCTCCCAAGCCCCATGTTATCATTTCTGTTTTTTTTTTTTAAGAATCTGAGGGGCCGGAGCGATAGCCCAGCGGGTAGGGCGTTTGCCTTGCACGGCCGGCCCATGCTGGCAGGGGTTTGATCCCCGGCATCCCATATGGTCCCCGAGCACCGCCGGGAGTGATTCCTGAGTGCAGAGCCAGGAGTAACCCCTGAGCATCGCCGGGTGTGACCCAAAAAGAAAAAAAAAAAGAATCTGAGGGGCCGGAGCGATAGCCCAGTGGTAGGGCGTTTGCCTTGCAAGCGGCTGGCCCATGCCGGCCCGAGTTCAATCCCCGGCATCCCATATGGTCCCCTGAGCACCTCCAGGAGTAATTCCTGAGTGCAGAGTCAGGAGTAACCCCTGAGCATTGCCGGGTGTGACCCAAAAAGCAAAAAAAAAAAAAAGAAATTAAAGAATCTGAGATTTTAAAGTAGAAGGTGTGTTTCCTGCTGCCATGGGAGAGAGAAGTTGCTGGAGCTTTTCTCTGGGCCCGCCTCTGTGTGCAGAGGGCTGGGCACCCCCAGCCATGTGGTGTGAGGCTGTGTGTGTGTGTGTGTGTGTGTGTGTGATGTGTGTGTGTGTGTGTGTGTGTGTGTGTAAACTGGGTACAGTCCTCATGCACCATGGCCTGCAGGTGGCGCTGGGGAGTACGCGCACTGCTGGTGTGAGAACACCCCAGACCCACCTGAGGGCATGTGGGCTCCTACAAGTGTGAGCAAGCCCAGGCCGTGGACACCACAGATGGTAAGTGTGTGCAAGTGTAACTGTGTGTGCTCATGCATGTGTGTGTGTGTGCGTGCACATGTGTGTGTGCATGTGAGTGTGAGCGCGTATGGCCCTGGCATGTGCGCCCGTGCTAAGAGGGTGAGTAATCGGGCCCTCCGTGGCTTGGATTCCGTGTTCCCTCCGCACATCTGCTTTGTGGGGGACACGCTGGCGGGTCCCGGTGAGCGGCCTCACACCGCCCCGTGGCCTCGCACGCCCGATATAATCTCCCTAAATAAAACAGGCTGCGAGAGGCCCTTTCATGCCACTTAAGGGCAGTGGCCAAACCCACGGCTTCCCAAACAGGGGACAGTGGGGGAAGGGGGTCACGTCCTGGGCCCCTCACCTGTTCCCCTCATGGCCCCTGAACACACACGTCCCTCTGTGGCCCATAAGTAACACCCGGAGTTAGCAGTGACACGACCGAGAGCCACAGGCACCAGAGCCGGGGAGACGCTTCAGAGCCCCCCACGAGGCTGAGGCAACGCAAGGACTCAGTGGAAGAGGGGTCCCAGGCGGGGTCTGGCACAGTAGGCTGTTAGGAGAGTGATGAGTGAAGGCACAAATGATGCTTTTGCTTTGTTTGGGGCCACATGCAGCTGTGCTCAGGGCTCACTCCTGGCTCAGGGGCTCACTGCTGGCATGCCTGGGGAATGCTACGAGGTGTGGAGGCTCCAACGTGGGTTGCCTGCAGGCAAGGCAGATACCCGACCGGCTCTACCATTACTCTGCGCCCCAACAGCGGTGCTTTCTAAACAGCGTTGGGGGCATTATAGGAAATTCCCAAGACAAACTGCACTCTCCGTGGGGCAAAACAAAGAAAGTGACAATACCCAGGTTCTGCTGGGCAGAGGAGCAAGTGGAGGGAAGCTATCAGCCAGCTGGCGGGAACCCAGCTGGGACACCTTCACTCTCCCCAGCATCAAACAGACACTCTCATGGCCCAGGGAATCCACTGCAGGCACTTAAGTGCAGAAATGAAACAAGGCTTGGCCGAAGGCAAAGACAGGGGTCAGGGCACCGTGGTTTGATCCCTAATGCCCCAACATCACGGAAAATCCTGAGGCACCACTGGGTGTGATCCAACTTCTCCCCTCACCTCCAAATGAAAGAAAAGGTAGGGAGGGAAGGAGGGAGGGAGGGAGAGGAGGGAGGGAGGGAAGGAGGGAAGGGAGGGAGGGAGGGAGAGGGGAGGAGAGGGGGAGGGAGGGAGGGAGGGAGGAAGGAAGGAAGGAAGGAAGGAAGGAAGGGAGGGAGGGAGGGGAGGGAGGGAGGGAGGGAGGATGGAAGGAAGGAAGGAAGGAAGGAAGGAAGGAAGGAAGGAAGGAAGGAAGGAAGGAAGGAAGGAAGGAAGGAAGGAAGGAAGGAAGGAAGGAAGGAAGGAAGGAAGGAAGGAAGGGAAGGAAGGAAGGAAGGAAGGAAGGAAGGAAGGAAGGAAAGAAAGGAAAGGAAAGGAAAGGAGGGAGGAGACTGACTTGGGGAGGCAGCAACCATACCCAATCTACAATGCTTATGGAAGTCTGGGCCTTATTCACCAGGAACCCAAACCACGTTCTTCAACAGGAGACCAAACAAGCAGCTGGGAATGGTGTGAGCCATTGGTGGAGGGATGCCACAGAACCGCATAGGCATGGGGCCGGGCCAGTATAACAGTGTGTAGGGTGGCCACCTACACATGCCAACCAGGGGTAGGTTCCTCAAGTATCAAGTAAGGTCCCCCAAGCCCACCAGGAGGACTCCTGAGCATAGAGGCAGGAGTAAGCCCTGAGCACCATTGGTTGTAGTCACCAACTCCCCTGGAATGAGGAATGACATAGACCGGGGGGGGGGCACAGCAAGGGAATGGTGGCGTCTGTGAGAAGCCAGATGCCATGCATGGTGACAAAGAGCTCCAGTGGCTCTGGATTGCAGGTGGGGCGGTCAGGAAGGAGCCCCTCACCCACCTCCTGTAGGGGGCCAGGACTGAGGACTAGGTTTTCCCTAAAATGCTCCCAAGTGTGGAACAGCCCCACGTCCTACGTATAGTCAGGACCTGACTACGTGCCCGTAGCTGACACAGAACATTCTGGCAACTGCTGCACACGTCAACACTCCACGTGGAATTCTACTTTTATTAATGAGGGAGACTGTTGGTGTCTGGCCAATACCATGAAGCTACATCCCAGGCCCCCGCATGTGATTTTACCTGATTGGTTTGGGGCTTGGGGCCTCCCATGCAGTCCTGAGAGGACCCAGGAGTCACCCCAGTGAGAGGCCACCAACGGCACCTACAGCTCAGTGCTGGGGTCCACACCCAGCGCTGAGGGAATCCAAGACCAGTCCCCTGAGCTCTAAGCTAGCATCCTGGTGCCACCGCTATGTGATTTATTTATAAATTAATTTACTGTTATTTTAAAACATTTTATCTGGTCACTGTGAGTTACAAAGCTGTTGACTGGGTTTCAGGAGTGCAACGTTCCAACACTCATCCCTTCACCAGCGTCCGCTTCCCAGACCCCCAGCTTGCCTCTGTGACAAACCCTTAAACAGATTTTAGGCTCTGTGGCTGACGGTGCTGTTACTAATTGGGTTTCACCACCTTTCAGGCTGCGGAAGTGAAAGATGTGCGAACTGAAGAGAAAGTGTGAGATGGTGTTTCAACATTAGTAGAGAAAAATCGAAAACTTCGTCTCTCCCCACGAAGTCCCACCTTGAGAAGTATTATTTTCATTAATTTATTCATGTTGTATTTGACATGCCAAATACCAGTAAAATTATAGACCTCATTCCCATGACCTGATGGAATGGTTTGAGGCTCTTTAATGTTCCTGGAGCGGGATGATGCCCTTGGGCTCTCTCTCATGTGACAGGACGTATTGAGATGTTACTGGTGCCCGCTCGAGCAAATCAATGATATATGGGAAGACAGTGATACAGTGATTATTTATTCATTCATTTATTTACTTTCCTACCCATTTATTTATTTATTTATTCATTCATTCGCTTATTTATTTATTTATTTATTCATTTATTTTGCTTTTTGGGTCACATGGAGTGATGCTCAGGGGTCACTCTTGGCTCTGCACTCAGGAATTACTCCTGCGGTGCTCAGGGGACCATATTGGATGCCGGGGATCGAACCCGGTTCAGCTGTGTGCAAGGCAAACGCCCCTCCCGCTGTGCTATCACTCCAGCCCCTCCTTGAGAAATTTTAAAGGGAGAACTAAGGGTGGGCACAAAAAAGTGAGGGGAGAGAAGATTCATCAGGATGTTATTGAACCGGAAGGCGGAAAACCACCATGAACGCAGCACAGCTGAGTCACAGCTTTTATCAGCTGCCTCCGATTTGGGCGGGCTGATAGCAGGCCTCTGGAGAACATTTGGTGGAGGAAGGAACAAAGCTGATGCCAGGGAGGAGAAGTATTTGAATGTCTGGGGCCTTGTCGGTTATACTTGTTGGTTTCACTTCAGGGGAACAAGAGGGAGCGAGGAATGGAGGGGAGCCTGCTGGCCTGGGGAATGCTCCGAGTTCTCCGAGCAGGGAACACAGGTGTGTGGGCGAATAGTCCTCCTCTGGGCTTGTTGGGGTTTTGATGTTTGTTTTGTTGGGGGCCATCCCAGCTGTGCTCAGGGTTTACTCCTAGCTCTGGGCTCAGGGATCACTTCTGGTGGTGCTTTTGGGGACCATGTGGGGTGCTGGGGATCAAGCTAGGGTCGGCCAAGCTCAAGGCAAGTGCCTTCACCACAGTCCTTCATTCTGGCCCAATCACTTGATCACTTGATCACTTGAATCCCGTTATTCATCGACTTGCTCGAGCGGGCACCAGTAACATTTCCATTGGACCCTATCACGTGCCAATGTAGCCCAATGGCATCTGGTTGATTCAGGAATATGAAGAGCCTCAAACCATTCCTTCAGGGTCTTGACAAGGAAGTCTGACCATCTTGACAAGGAAGTCTGACCATCTGACCCAATACTTTCCCTTTTCCGTTCTGGTCTACATTGATCTTTCTCTTTGTCTAACCATGGGTAGAAATAATTTCCTCATTTCTTATTGCTTTTTTTTCTTTTGGGGTGACACCAGGCGATACTCAGGGGTTACTCCTGGCTCTTCACTCAGGAATTACTCCTGGCGGTGCTCTGGAGACCATATGGGATGCCGGGTATCAAACCCAAATCGGCTGAGTGCAAGGCAAACACTCTACCTGCTGGACTATTGCTCTGGCCCCTTATTGCTTTTTAAAAAAATTTTGGTTTTGGGGTCACACCTGGCAACGCTCAAGGGATGTTCCTAGCTCAGTGCTCAGAGGACCGTATGGGGACCGAACCTGGGTTAGCCACCAGCAAGGTGAGTTCCCTCCCTGCTGTACTATGGCTCCGGCCCCTCAGCCGCATTAGTTTAAATAAGCGGCTCTGTAGGCGTCCACGCGGCCTAGCGCCCTGTGTCCTGTTTCCCCTCCCAGTGTACAGTCTCGGATCTCGGCATGCGAACAGTTCTGTGATGACCCTGGTCATTGGATGCTTCCACTCAAGCTCGCTGCTCAGAAGCGCCATGGACGAGAGGCCCAGTCAGACACAGTCCTTCCCTCATGGTTCTGACGGCCACAGTCAAACTGTTATCTAGAAACTTCTCCATTTCCTCTGCCACCATCGTGGTGCCTGCCCACCTCCGGCCTCACCCAGTCATTATCACCCTGAGGTTTTGTTTGTCTGGTTTGGGGGCCACCCCCAGTGCTGCTCCAGGGGCTATTCCTGCCTCTAGGCTCAGGAGTGACCCCTTGGAAGTGCTCAGAGGACCATAAATGGTTCCAGGGATCGAATTGGGGTCAGCCAACATGGCTGCATGCCAGGCCAGCACCCTACCTGCTGTACTGTCTCCCCAGCACACTAGTATCACGGTTTGAAACTCTTTGCCAGTGTGACAGATGAGAGAGAGCTCTTATGTGAACCAAATTTACATACATTTGGTTTCTTTGGCCATACCCAGCATTGCTCAGGATCACTCCGGAGGGCACAGCTCAGGGCTCAAGCCAGTCTTCTGCATGTAAGGCCTTACTCATTCGAACAATCTTCCTGGCCCTGATACATCCCTATTTCTAACAGGCACCACATCTGGTGGTGCTGAGGCCTCCAGGGCTATACCCTGTGGTGCTCAGAGGGCCGTGTGGAGCGGTCAGAGCTGGACAGTGCTGTTGGAATTCAGCTTGACCCCTGGGGCCATCTGCGGATTGTTTCCACACCATTTCCAAGAGTCAGTGGTGGAGACACTAGCGTGGCTTGCCTCTTCGACAAGGCTTATGTGCAGCTACTCATGTGTGTGTGTGTGTGTGTGTGTGTGTGTGTGTGTGTGTGTGTGTGTGTGTGTGTGTGTGTGTGTGTGTGTGGACAGTACAAGGGACCAGGTCAAGGACAGCCAGAGCCATCTGCCACAGAAGGGGAGGGGAGGAAAAGAGGCTACACTAAAGGGCCTCATCCCCCAGGGGAAGCCCTAGACAGGGAGAGGGTCACCTGGTTCTGCTCAGAGAGTGCTCCTAGCTCCCCACTCCCAAGGAAGGTCCTGAATCCTCACCTGCCAACAGTCCCCCCAGGGTGCAGTTGCTCATGGTGGCCACGAGGAGGCACTGCTGTCCCAATAAAGTGTTTGGGGTAAACAGGGTGATGGGTGTGGGGTAGTGTGGTTGAAACTGAGGGCAAGGGAGAAGAGACCCATAGCTGTCACATGCCCAGAGCTCATACTTCCCAGCATGCCCCCCACTGAGGGGACTCAGGTCTGCAGCCATGGGCAAGGTTTCCAAGAGGCAGCTGGCCTCTAGACGGGAGCGTTAAGTTTAGCGGGGAAGGAGTTTGCCTTACAAGCAGCTGACCCAGATTCAATCCCGGGTATCCCATAGGGTCCCCGTGAGCATCACCAGGAGCAATCCCTGGGCACAGAGCCAGGAGTAAGCCCTGAGCATCACCAGGTATAACCCAAAAATAAACCGAGAAAAAGAAAACCAGTATTATAAATCACAGTGCCTCAACAAAGATTCCCCCAAAAGGCAAGGGGAGGGGAGGGGCGGACGGGGGAGGGAGGGCAGATAAGGCTTCATAGGAACCACCCAATGCCCCCAGGGCTCAGCAAGGTAAGACACCCCCAGGGGAGTGCTTGGGTCTTAGAGATAGATGAGGACAGGACCTGGCCTCAATGCTAACACAGTTGAGCATGAAGACGTCAGCACAGGGTGGGGGGACAGTAAGGGCCAACCGGACCCCCCCTAGTCCATGAACTGCATGAGATGACTTTGAGGCTACATTTCCTGCGAGGCTCTTGGGCCACCGCTGAAAGCAGCAGGGAAAGCTGCCTGCTAGTCCCTGTCCTGCCGCCACACCCAAAGGCTTGTTTGCTCCCCTCTGCACTGCATCTTGGCTCACAGTGGGAAAGATCATTCATGCAGTTCCGGGGTTCACAACTGGAATTCCTCCCAGAATTTCCCTGTAGCCACGGCACAGGAGGGGCCAGGCAGGCCAAAGGTAGGCGGACCAGAGCACAGCAGGGCAGGTTGGACACCCCAATGCCAGCAGGGGGGCCTGAGATGGGGCCTCCCAGCCCGCAAGGACAACCCAGCCCCCTCCGGTGCTTCTGTGCTGCCACCCCGCTTCTGGGGTGGAGAGACTGAGGCACAGACGCCTCACCTGGCTACTCACAGCCACATGACAGAGGCGGCAGAGCTGGCCCCTACTCTGGTCCTCCCGGCCCTCATTCTCGGGATGGACAGGCTGGGGGCAGGGGTGTACGGGCACAGAGGTGCATCATGGTTTCTTCTGTCTGAGGGTCCCCTCAAGCCCCCCAGCCCCGTGTAGGATCTAATACTCTTTAGGTCTTTGTGCTTCCTGGGGGCATGGGTGGGCAGGTGCCTCTCCCGGGGGATGGATGCGAATGTATTTGTGCGTGAATATATATATGAATGAATGTATGAGTGAATGAGTGGGTGAGTGAGTGAATGAATGAGTAAATGAGTGAGTTAATGAATGAGTGAATGAATGAGTGAGTGAATGAGTGAGGGAATGAATGAGTAAATGAGTGAGTTAATGAATGAGTGAATGAATGAGTGAGTGAATAAGTGAGGGAATGAATGAGTGGGTGAATGAGTGAATGAATGCGCAAATCAATGAGTGAGCGAATGAGTGCCATGTGAATGCATGGCAGCCTGCATGGTGGGGATGCTGGTGCCTGGCAGGGCCGAGTAACAGCCAGAGGAGCAGGAGGGCAGGAGGAAACGCCCACACTCTCCCCCAAACGCAGGGCTTCCACGATCATTCCACCACTGGAGAACTTGTCCCAATTTCACCGTGGGGGCTGCCTGCCCACTGCCCTGCCCCAGTCTCCACCAGACCAGGGACCCTCATGTGCCCTCAGCATCCCTATGAGCCCTGCCTCTCCTCTGGGGTGCAAGGAAGCCTGCCCCCCAGTGCCCCCAGCACCCCTGGAACACAGCCCTCCCCAGGAAGGCCAGAAGTAAAGCTTACATGGTGGGAAGAGGAAGGAAGCTGATGAGTCTGGAGTAGGGTGGGCGTGGGGGGGCTAGTTTCTGCCTCCACTCACGCAATCATTTGCTCATTCATTCATTCACTCATTCATTCACTTGCTCACTCACTCATTCACATTCACTTGCTCACTCACTCATTCACTCATTAATTCACTCACTCATTCACTCATTCATTCACTCATTCATCCACTCATTCATCCACTCATTCACTCATTCATTCACTCATACGTTCACTCACTCATTCACTCATTCATTCACTCATTCACTCATTCATTCACTCATACATTCATTCACTCATTCACTCGTTTATTCACTCATAAATTCACTCACTCATTCATTCACTCACTCATTCATTCACTCACTCATTCACTCATTCATTCTCTCACTCATTCATTCATTCACTCATTCATCCACTCATTCACTCACTCATTCACTCATTCATTCTCTCGCTCATTCATTCATTCACTCATTCACTCACTCACTCTCACTTACTTGTTCATTCACTCACTCATTCACCCAATAATTCATTTATTCATCCACTCATTCAACCAATCATTCATTCATTCAATCACTCACACAGTCAGTCCTTCATTCATTTATCAATTAATTCAACTCATTCATTCAATTATTTATTCATTCATTACTCCCTCACTCATTCATTCAGTGACTCTGGAGGTCCAGCTGTGTGTCAGGCAAGGTCCTGAGTGGTTGGAATACCACCCCCACGCCACCCAAGGAAAGCAAGGAAAGCATGACCCTTTCCTTCCCAGGCCACCTTCATGGGTGAGGCAGCAAAGGGCAGAGCAGGAGCACCTGGGCCTTGGGGACTTTTCAGGGCCTCCCACACACCCTCTTGCGGGAACGGCTTTGAGGAAAGGTCAGTTTTGGAGGCATCTGTGGAGACAGGATTTCACTAGCATTTTCCATACAGAGAGGAAATAGTACTTTCCCCAACAAAGATATGGAGAGAAAGGAAAACTTATTAAGGGGGTTCCCTACAGCTGCTCCTGCTCAACCAACCCTTTCTCTGCCCCCTGCAAAGTTGCCCTCTGAAATGACCTGACCTCTACGTACCTCAGTTTCCCACTGTGTAAAGTGAGGCTAAGAAGACCCACATCCCTTAGAGGGATGGTACAGCAGCTAGAGCACTTGCCTGGCATATGGCTGACCCAAGTTCCATCTCCAACACCACTTACGGTTCCCTGAGCCTAGCCACGAGTGATTCCTTAGCACAGAGCCAGGGATAAGCCCACAGCACAGCCAGCTGTGCCTTCCCCTAAAGGCCCACAGGCTGAGGAGGGGAGGGGGCAGGTCTGCACCTGGCCGACAGCTCACCTGGAAGGTGTCACTGATCACCACCCAGCGCCCATCCCCACACATCTGTTCAGTAACACAGTGATTGCGGAGTGGGCAAGTGCACCACAAACCCTGTGACTACCAGTGCCTCAGCCAGCCGTCCCCTCCGTGCCCCCCAGATCCCTGCTCCAGCAACCTGGGTGACAGCTACAAACCTCTGCCCCTCAGGGTGCCCCTTCCAGGCAGGACCAGTTTCCCACAGAAGGTAAACCTGCTTATCTGGCACCTCCTCAAACCCAGCTGGTAAATGGATCAGTACATACAGTACATACGTTACACCTATAGTCCAAAGCTTTCCCTCTGAAAGAAGACACTGCTGGAGGGCTCAGAGCTGACAGAACACAGCGGCGCAGAGCCAGGCAGCTGCACTCAGGCCGGTGAGGGGGTTGCCCACACACCTGGTGGCTCCCGGCATCCCTGCTGTCCACCTGCTGTCTCCCTCCCTCCTCCCTCCCTCCCTTTCCCTCTCTCCCTTTCCTTCTCCTGTCCCTCCCTTTCACCTCCTCTCCCATTCCTTCCTCTCTTTTCCTCATCATCCCTGTTTCCCTCCCTCCTCCCTCCCTCCTTCCCCTCCCTCCTTCCCTTCCTCCCTTCCCTGCCATTCCCTCCTTCCCTTCCTCCCTTCCCTGCCATTCCCTCCTTTCTTTCTCCACCTAAGGATGCTCAGGGGGCTACTTCAGGTGTCCTCAGAGGTTATCCCCAATGGTGCTCAGAAGACCAGGTAGTGCTGAGACTTGAATCCAAGCCTTGACAGACAAAATTGTGTCAAAATCTGAGCCCTTTGAGCTCTCTCCTGGCCACCCCCATTTTTCTGGGTCTCCCAAACACTGCTGATATTGGCCCTGGTAAGATCACCAGGATCAGGCTGTTTGATGCTTGCAATGCTTGGGCCCTGAGGGGTTGGGGATCATCAGACCCATCCCTGTGGCAATCAGGGGTCCCCCAGGGCCACCTTGGGAGTACTTAGGGTCAGCTCTTTTTCCTTTTCTTTTTTTTTTTTTGGGAATCACTTCCAGCAATGCTCAGGAATTGCTCCTGGCTCTGCACTCGGGGATCACTCCTGGTAGGCTCATGAGACCATTGGGGATGCCGGAATCAAACCTGGGTTGTCTGTGTGCCAGAAAATGCCCTCCCCACTGTACTATCACCCCAACACCCCTCAGATTTTTCTTTTTATAAAGACGCTTGGTGCTCAGGGAGGCCATGGCCGGAAGCAGGGCCTCGCCACAGGGTGAGCCCCACTACCCTCACATCTGCCCAGCCCCAGGAGCTTCCTGACATCAGCACATGAATGTTTAAGTACTTGGGAATTGTTTTTTTTTGGGGGACTCCTCAAGTATGGGGAAGTGGCAAGAGGGGCTGTGGTTCCATAAATGTGTTTCTGCAACAATTGTCACATGCAAAATAAGCTCAGGCCGCATCAGGTCACCCAGGTCCCTTCCCAAGCCCCCACTAACACCATCCAGCCAGAGCAATAGCACAGCAGGTAGGGCGTTTGCCTGGCATGTGGATGACCTGGGTTCTTTCCCTGGCAGCCCCATATAGTCCCCCTGAGCACTGCTAGGATTGAACCCTGAGCATCGCTGGGTGTGGCCTCAAAAACAAACATCTAGCATCACCTTCCCCTTCTCAGTGGATCCCAGCCTCGCCCTCCTGCATGCTCCCCTAAGAAGCTCCATTAATTAAATAGATTCCCAGGGCAAGAGCAGCTCATCGCCCCACGCACAGCCTGTACCCACCCACAGGGAAGTGACCCACAAGATGGGCCCAAGCCTGGCTCTGCCCCATCAGCTCTGCTGGGTAACCGGGAGCCAGCCTGGAGAGACTCGGGTTCTTCCGCCAACACCAAGTGTGTCCCCTCACAAATGTAGTTCTTCCCATGCAGAGCATCGCCAACACGCTGGAACAGCAAAGGTTTTCTCCCCTGTACACAGAGGGCAAAGTCATGGCCCAGCCCGTGGAAGGGGTCACGTAAAGACTTCCGGAATTCCAAAGGCTGGACAAAGTGATTCCATAGTGGCTTTTAGCATTTCTATCTTGAGCTGGATAGCACAGCAGGTAGGGCACTTGCCTTGCAAGCAGCCAACCTGGGTTCAATCCCCAGCGTCCCACAGGGGTCCCCTGAGCACCACCAGGAATGATCCCCGAGCACAGAGCCAGGAGTAAGCCATTAGCACCTCTGGGTATGGCCTTCCTCGCAACAAAGCTGTCTTTATAGACACTAAATGGTTCAAAAGTCAAAATGTCTAAGGTGGTGAGTGGGCAGGATCTAACGCACGTGCAGCTCACCAGGGTCCAATCCTGCATCAAATGATCCCCCAAGCACTGGCGGGTGCAGTAGCCCTGGAGGTCCTCAGGACTTGAGCAACACTGCATCCTCGGACCTGAGCCCCCAGCCCCCGACCC
Source organism: Cryptotis parvus (assembly GCA_021461705.1). Taxonomy (NCBI): domain Eukaryota; kingdom Metazoa; phylum Chordata; class Mammalia; order Eulipotyphla; family Soricidae; genus Cryptotis; species Cryptotis parvus. The sequence goes on from JAJIBD010001933.1 coordinate 25,394, forward strand.
GTAGGCTGAGAACCCCTTTAAGGACCTTGCACTGCATGAGCCCTGATTGGGAGATTTCACCCCACCACAGTCATAATTTGAGCGTTTGTATCTATGCATCTATGATTTGTTTGTTAGAGTGTCCTGGAAATGGCTGGGATTGGGGTAAATGAATGTTGAGTGTTTGTCCAGCACAGAGTATAATGTTTACAGTGGCTGTGCTGATGCTCAGGGCCCTCTGGTTTCCGTGCTTCATTCATCATTGTGGGTCAGCAGGATGGACTCTCAGGGTTGAGTTTCACAGTCCGTATGTTGTAACTGTCACTTCCTTCCGCCAAACCTCAAGCCCCCCCCCCACCCCAGAAGATGCCCCCACTCTTGCTCTCCCTTAGCTCCCCCATGGCTTTTGCTGAGCCCCACGGTCGGTTCTCTTGTTTTGGACCAATCAGCTTGCTTAAGTCACTCCTGTCCACAAAGACACTTAGAGCATAAGACTCTAATTGTCTTTCACTGCCTGGTTTATTTCACTTAGAATCACCTGCCTGAAGCCCCACCCATGTCTGCAAAGGGCATGACATCATCCTTTTGCAAGGAGAATTATTTGAGTTTTAAAAATTTATTGTGGAGGTGAAACACCTACACACCAATAGATGAATAAGCTAATCTTCACTCAACTGTAAATCAACAAGTTGATAAAGAAACAAATTATTTTAATTTTGATTTGAGGCCACATCTAGCAGTGCTCAGGACTTCCTCCTAGCTTGGTGCTCAGGGATCACTCCTGTTGGTGCTCAGGGGAATCTACGGGGTGCTGGACATTCAAACCAGGAACCGTCTCCATGCAAGGTAAGTCTCTTAACCTTGTACTGTCTCCTCAGCCCCTAAAGAATTTTTTTCTCTAAAAATGTATATATTTCTCTTTTCATAGCTATATAAATTAAAAAATGAATAATTTTATGTTTGTACATTTTAAAATTCACATAAAATAGATCAACTTATAAGTATAAAAATTTAGTAAGAGAAAGGAGAAGAGAATTAAGAAAAATTTAATGGAAAAATCTAAGTAAGCCTACAAGAGTGTTAAAGTGCATGGCTGAAGAGATAGTACAGAGGGTAAAGTGCTTGCCCTGCATGAGGCTGACCTGGGCTCCATCCCTGGCATCCCACACGGTCCCCCAAGCACCGCTAGGAGTGATTCCTGAGCACAGAGCCAGGAGTGACCCCTGAGGATTGCCGGGGTGTGGCCCCAAAATGACAGCAAGAAAAGTATGAAAGTTTTATCCTAAGATAGGAATATTGGCTTTATGTTAGAAAATATTAAATATTATGTTATTATCTAATTACATGGTTATGGCTTGGAGCCAGAAACAAGCTCTAAGTGTGGGCCCAAGGCAATGAACAAAAACCTCTTCTGGACCACTACCACTGGCTGGACCACTGGATTGAAGCCGAGTCGTCAGTGACTAACCACATCCTCGCAGTATGTTTGACTTATGCTGTGGGGAATGATGCCACACAGGAGCACCAGGAGGGGAGAAGCGAGCCAGAGAGAGCGAGAGAGAGAGAGAGAGAGAGAGAGAGAGAGAGAGAGAGTGCACAGAAGCAAAGATACCTGTCTTGCACAGAGCCCCCCCCTTCCAAGTCCCAAACCCCAGAACCATCCATGTTTGTTCTCCATGAAGCATGGCCAGGAGTGATGCCTGAGCACAGAGCCAGGAACTGCCACTGAGCGCCAGGGGTGGCCCTTATAAACAGTAACCGTGCACGGTGCGGGGTTCAGGCGTGTGACACTGTGACGGGGCATCCGCTGACACTGCTCGGTGACCTCCTTCCTCAGCCCGGCTCACTCTAAGGCTACCTCGAAGGCTCTTTCAACACCCACCAGAGCGGAAGTCAATGACAAATCTCTTTTGCTCTGCCCCCAAAACACTCACTAGAAGGGGAGACGCGTGTTCCAAAGGACCAGGAGATGTATCTTCCCAGTGAGAACAGGCAACAACGGTTAGGGTGGGGTGGGGGGAGTGTGGCACTGGGGGCACAGGCGAGCAGCTGGAGCCGGGGATTCTGTGGGCGAGGTGCAAGTGGGTATGTGCAGCTGCTCTGAAACCGCTGTGTAGAGCCCGTAGAGAAATAAAGGGGGGTCGCCAGGAGTGACTCCTGAGTCAAAGGCCAGGGGTACAACGTAAAAAGCACTGCCAAGTTGGCCTTAAAACCAAAACAAACAAACAAACAAACAAACAAATAAAAGAAAGGAGGGCCAGATAGATAACACAGTGGGTAGGGCTTGTGCCTTGGTTGCATCCAACCGGTTCCATCCCTGGCACCCCATATGGTGCCCTTGAGCCCCACCAGGAGTAATCCCTGAGCACAGAGCCAGGAGTCATCCCTGAACACTGAGCCAGGAGTCAGCCCTGAGCACTGTTGGCTCTAGCCCCCCAATTTTTTTAAATGGAAACAAAAGTAGAGGAGAGGCCCTCTGGGCCAGTACCTCCCTCCCACGCGGATCCCACGTGGAGGACTGAAGCCTTCCCATGAGAGGACACTGCAGTCCTCAGACACGGGCCCACAACCTCAGGCCTGGCAGCAGCTGATGATACAAGAAGCCGTGTCTGAGGCTCAAGGGAGCCTGACTCGCCACAGTGGCTTTTATTTATTTATGCATTTGTTTCTTTAGGGTCACACCTGGCGATGCTCAGGGGGTTACTCCCTGCCTCTGCACTCAGGAATTACTCGTAGCGGTGCTCAGGGAATTATATGGGATGCTGGGGATCGAACCTTGGTCAGCCACATGCAAGGACAAACACCCTGTCCACTGGACTAGTGCTCCGGCCCCCAAGTAACTTTTTAAAAAGTAGTTTAAAAACGCTGGCAGGCACACACACACCCCAAGTATGAAAGCGATCAGCAAATGATCTCAGCATCCTTCAATGCATCCAAAACAAGTTCCGACAGCAGCAAGGGGAGACCCTGATCCTGTGGGATCCCACCAGAAGGAGAATGTCCCCCCACCCTCCACCTTTCCCTTTCTTCCTTATTTTCTTTTTGACTGCTCCTACATGAGGAGACAGATATTAGCTGGACCTGTTGTGTTTATCACTTCATCATCTGTAAAAGTTGAACCATCACAGGTAAGGCTGAAACTTACACAACAATATAGAGTAATTATGTCTCAATAAAAAAAGGAAAATACGGGGCCGGAGCGATAGTCCAGCAGGTAGGCCTGTGCCGGCCCTGGTTCGATCCCGGCATCCCATATGGTCCCCCGAGCACCGCCAGGAGTAATTCCTGAGTGTAGCCGGGTGTGACCCAAAAAAGCAAAAAAAAAAAAAAAAAAAAGCTTGCTAAGGGGCTTTATTCTTTTCCAACAGTGAATGCCGGTTTCATTTCTATTGGATGTGCTGTGTCTATTCAGGTGAATTTGTTATATCTATACAGATTTGGATTATAAACTATACTTATTAGTACAGGTACCTAAGCACTAGCTCTAATATATTTCATATTATAAATGTATTAAGATACTGAATTAATTAAAATATATTAATATCTGATTCACTGTATCACTGTCTTCCCGTTCATCATCAATTTGCTCGAGCGGGCACCAGTAACATCTCCATATGACCTGTCTCATGCAAGTAGAGCCCAAGGGCACCTGCTTGCTCCAGGAACATAAAGAGCCTCAAACCATTCCATCAGGTCATGGGAATGAGGTCTATAATTGTTACTGGTATTTGGCATATCAAATATGACACGGGTAGCTTGCCAGGCTCTGCCGTGTGGGTAGCATACTCTTGTAGTCATCTCAAAATCCAGCATTTATTGATGAACCGCGGCCACAAGCAGCTGCTGAGCAGGGCTGTGATAGGCTGGTCTGCTGGGTGGAGTTCTGACGACGGGAAGTCCAGATGTGGAAAATGGAGGCCCTCATGGAGTGGGGGATTGTCTGGCTTGTTGTGAGGCTCTGCTGAGTGGCGGGCCAGGGCTAGAACCTGCCATCCCTCCCGGGCGCCTCATGAGCGGCTGGGCACAGGGAGAGCCAGTAGCAGCTCTGCCCCATGTCTGTGAGTCTCTCAATTTAATAATAAAAATAAAATTGTGAGAGACTCACAATTTAATAACAAAATAAATAATAATAATTTTAAATAAAGGAGCAAAAAAATCTTTTCTACTTCAACCTTCAAAATGGGCATTAGGTGGCCGGAGCGATAGTCCAGCAGGTAGGGTGTTTGCCTTGCATACATTAATGATATTATTATATTATTGACAATATATTGACAATCCCTGAGCTCTGAGCTCAGGGATCTCTCCTGGCAGGCTCAGAGGACCGTATGAGATGCCTGGGATCGAGCCCAAGGCAGCCACACTCAAGGGGAGCACCCTCCTCTCTGTGTGCCATCTCTCTGGCCCCCCACAGAAGGGTTTTATCCCAGCTGGCAGGGGTCCAGCCACCTATGCCTCTCAGTGACCACTGGCAGGATAGCAGGACCCTCTTGTGGGAGGACCCAGTCTATACCCTTTCTCACCGTGAAGTCTCACAGTGCTCCATAAAGCAGTGCTCCACAAGCAGTGCTCCACACCCCCACTTGACAGACGAGGACATAGACACATAGCTATGCAGGTGGACTCTGGTCCCTGAACCAGGGTCCCCCAACTCTCAGAAATCATAGGCCTCTCAAACCTCAGGGACTGTCTACCCCTGCCCCCCAGCAGCCCACATGGGGTCAAACACAATCTCTGCAAGAAACCAAAGTCACTTGCCTTTGGGCACCGGCTGGGCCCGACACACAATCAAGGCACATGGGCTTCCCCTTGACACCAACCAAGGTCAGGAGGATTCTGAGTCAGGGGGGCCCTGGCCTCACAGGGACAGCTCTTTTGGGGGCACTCTGGGCTCTGCAGGCAGGACAGTAGCTCCTACAAACCCTGCTTCCCTCTGGTCACCTCCTGGAGGCACAAAGTTCACCTGGCCGACAGCGGAGAGGGATGGGCAGGCAGCAGGGAGGACGCTCTGGGCTCATCTGATGGTCGGGGCGGGGCCCGCGTCCTGGGTCCAGGAAGAGTGTGCAGATCCTCAGAGCCCTGGAGAGCCCCGACCCTCTTACACATGCAGTGGGCGGGGCCGGCTGAAGGGGCTTGGGATTCTCAAACACCACAGGCACAGCCAGAGACTGAGGTCGTGGCCCAGGCACCTTGACTCTGCCCTCTACCCCCTGCCCTCTGCCCCTCTCACCAGCTCTGCTTCCTCAAAAACCAGCATGTCCTCTTTGCAGCTTTGAGTAGCTGAAGAGATACTCAAAGGGCTGGAACACTGCCTTGGCTGGCATGCGGGGTCCCAGCTTTAACCCTCTGCACTGCAGAAGCAACCTTGGTGCATTCCAGCCCGGAGTAATCCCCGAGCTCTGCTGGATGTGGCCCCAAATAAACAACGTACTGTGCCCCTCAGCTGATGAAGCCTCTCAGGGGGCCTAGACACAGGGGGCAGACAGGATGATGGCAGGTTTCCCATTTCCCGAGAGTCTGGGCTTCACGAGAGCAGACGAGGGCCACGGACAGAGCACGGAACAGAAAGATGCCCAGAAATCAACAAGCGACTGATTTTTGTCTATGACGCCAAGACCTTCCAGTGGGGGAAAGGGCGGTCTTTGGTTTGGGGGTCTGGTGTGTTGTTTCTGAGCCCTGGCTGAGCTCAGGGCTACTCCCCCTTCCCCTACTGATGCACATTTCGGGGCAACCCTCAAAGCTGCGGAGCCCATGACAGGGGCCAGATACAGCGAATCCCCAAGGTCATCATTTCATTCAAGTTTACAGGAAGGCCAGAGTGAAAGTATAGCGGGGAACACATTTGCCTTGTATGCGCTGAGCCAGTTCAATCCCCAGCATCCGTATGGTCCCCCTGAGCTCTGCCAGGAATAATTCCTGAGAGAGGGGTGGGGGAGGGAGGGAGGGAGGGAGGGAGAGAGAGAGCAACTGACTTTGGAGTTCTTGGAGCTGGCTTGTCTTATGAAAGTTGTTTTTCTCTTTTCTTGGTGGGGTACAGGGTGGGAATCTCTTAAACAGTGCTCAGGAGTGTGGACAGGGCCTTCCTGATGACTCTTGGACAAGTGTCCAGTGGGTGAAGGCGAGGGCCCAAGGGGGCAGGGCTGCCGTGCCAGGGATAGCCCAAACCACCGGGTGGCGCTCAGGGGCCTCCGCTGTTACCACCATAAACAATGCCCTGCATGGATGGCTGTGCCTCGCACCCTGTGTCTCCGACTCTCTGCCCCCCCCCCAGGCTGTTTCTCTCCACTCTCCACTCCTGCGTTCCAGGGATCGGTGAGCTGCTTCCTGTCCCGCTCTCCTGGCTGTGAGGGTGACCCAGGGGAGAGCCACAAGGTTCCCAAGAGGCTCAGCAGAGACTGTCTCCCACCAACCCTTTGGCCTATTCAACCTCACTTCATTATCACCCTTGCCCTGCAGATGGGGAAACTGAGGCAAAGAACCAGACAAGGCAGGCTAGAGTCTTTCCCTTTGGAAGGCTGGACGGGTCATCTGCCTCCCATGGCAGGTGACCCCGGCTGAGTGGGGTGAGGGCAGGATCCCCAGGGGTCCATGCAGGGAGCTATACAGAAACCCAAGGTTGGGAGGTCAGTCACCAGGCTGGATTTCTGGGCACACCGTGCTCGGCAAAGTTCTGTGCCCCACGTTTGCTTCCTTCCTCTACTCCTCTGCTCTGAGCTGGGTCCTGAGCCCCTGTGCTTGGATGTGGAGGGCCAGGGAAGCCCCTGGACATTGCAAAGACCCAGCCATCCCAAGTAGAGCTCCAGAGTCTCCGTTCCTGCTCTGAAAAGGGTCCAAATGCTCCCCATCACTGTCTGTGAGTCCCTGAGCCCCGCCCCCCAGGGAGACACAGACCCTCCACACCTCCTCTCTTCCACCTCACCCGATTTACACTCTTCCCATTCATGGGCAGGGCAGGTCCAACAGTCCCGTCTGCCAAAAAGAACAGAGAGAACTAATGTACCCAGGAGGATCCCAGATGGTCCAACCAGCTCTGAAGGTGTAAAGAAGCCCAGGGGGTGAGCGCTTGCTTTGCACACACTTGCTTTTGCACACAGGAAGTCTGGGCCAGTTCCCCAGCGCTGCAAGGTCCCCTCCTCCTAGCACCAGTGGAGTGAATCCTGAGCACAGAACCAGGAGTAGCCCCTGGACACAGCCTGGTGTGGCCCCAAACCAACAAAGCAGAAGGAACAAGCAGCAGTAGCATAGACTTGCCAACGGCCAGAGGTGATCTAGTCCATGGGTGGTTGCCCCCCAAGATCCCCACGTCCCTCAGCCTCACCCAGTCCTTCTCTTCCTAAACAAGGGGGTACATCCCACCAGAAGTGGGGGTGGGGCTTATGATGCGCCTCCATCCCTGCAGGGGATGGAGCCCATGCAGGGAACAAGGCCTCCCTATGGGGCACCAGTGGGCTGGACAGTCCAGTTCTTGTGTGTCTGCCTCCAGGGACTTCCAGAGCAGAGGCTGGGACTGAAGTTCTGAGAATCCCCCGAGGCCTGGAACAGTGACAGGCCAAGTGGGGAAGGATGAGTCAGTGGAAGCAGGCATGTACCTCGCCTGTCTGCAAAAGGGAACATTGGGCCAAGAGAATCTGGGCTATCAGGCTCCTTCCAGCACTGGGCGGTGACGGGGGGGGGGAGACCTGCCCCACACCATGACCTTGTGGGTGGACAGTGTCCGGGCTCCTGGGCGCCACTAAGGGCCCCAGACTGGTGTGATGCCAGGCAGTGTGACTCCAGCTAACCTGCTCCAAGCTGGCTCCATGCTCTTTAGGAAGGACAGTCCAGCTGAAGGGAGTGTAGATAGCCAGGGCCCTGCTGAGCCGCTCCCAAGTTGGGTTCTGCCTTTCCAGGCCTGCCCCCTTTCCCTACCCCCACCCCCAAGCTTCCCTGGAGCATCTGCCTACAAGGTACACAGAGGCAGGGAAGCTGGGGGTGGAGGCTGGCAGTGCAGAGAGAGGGGTGAGGGCCTCCCTCTGCCACCCCGAAGTGGGTCCTCCTTCCCGCTCAGCTGGCTGTGAGACCCCCCCTTGTCTCCCCCCAAAGCCTCGGTTTGCTTGTCTGCTAAATGGGTTCTGCAGCCAGCATGACAGTGGTGCTGCCCTAGTTTCCCCTCTGCCTCTGTGGAGCCTCTAGGGGGATCTGGGGAGAGTCAGGGCAGGCCTGGCTATGGCTGGGTGGAGAATGTGTCTGCCCCTGGCTGAGTCAGCCTCCTCAGGGACTGTCACCAGAGGGGAGGGAAGGCCACAGACTTTGACACACGGGGGAGGGGGGGGCTTAGTCACCATGGCACAGGGAGCCACCCTGGGGCAGTGGTTATGTGAGCAGGCCTGAGGATTAAGGGAACTCAGTGTTGGGCCTCCGTGCTGCTGGTGGCCCTCCGAAGGGGCCAACTGGGTTATACCAGGCACCAACCTGGGGACTGGTGGCTGGGAGGTACTCATGTCTTTCACAACACAGGCCTGCGTGTGGATCAGGACACAGTGAAGGCTCAGAGCTGGCACATCTAGGTACCCACAGGGCTCTCTCCTGCGGGGTGAGGAGCTGGGCTCCGCTCACAAATGCAGGTAACGCTCTGTACAGCTTGGAGGAGATGGTTTCTTCACTGCCCTTCAGCCAGGAAGCAGCTGTCGTGTCCAAAAGTTGCTGCCAGAAAGGACAGAGATGATAGGCAGGCGGGCAGGGACTGGGTCTGTTCTCTGGGGAGGAGAAATCTCGGACTTGGGATATGTAGAGTCGGGGGCAGAGGCAAGCGCCGGAAGGGCCAGAACCCTGCCCCCAGACCCCAGGAATTGGGACTGGCCCCTCCAGCTCAGCCCTCTTCATCCTTAAGCCCCAGGCTGGAACTTAGAACCTGCAGGAAGGCAGCCAGACACCAGACCTGTGAGGCACAGCTCAGAGAAACCTCCAGATCATTTTGGCTTCCATGGAAGCCTTTTCCAGTCCCCTTTATCCGTGACTTCTCCGAGCAAAGGAAAAACTGTCAGGGTGGGGAGGCTAGAAAAATGGGCAAGGTGGGTCGGGATCGGTCCCAGGCACAGAGTGTTCCCTGATGCCCCCAGAGCGCCTCTATGGGGGGGAAAAAGCCTCCCTGTACTTCTGAGAGCTGCAATTCGGACCCAGGATGGGGTTTTCTCAAAGCCCTACAGACAGGCGTGAACGCAGAAGCCCCTAAAACTGCTCTGGTCTCGCGGGATCAGTCCATCATCGGTGCACGTTTGCAGAGCAGGAATCAGCCCCAGCTCTTCGGCTTCTCGCTCTCCAAATTTTGACCTAACCCAGGTGGCCCCCTTCCCCCTCATCCTGCTGGATGCTCAGAATTACTGCCCACACCCAGTTCCCCAATGTGGGATGTTTGCTGGAAGAGAGGGGCTCAAAGCATCCGCTGCACGGGGGTCTGGAGAGATAATATAATGGCTGGGTTCAATCCCCCAGAACCACGTAGGGTCCTTTTGTACCTGCCAGGAGTGACCCCTAAGCACCACCTGTGTGGCAAAAACACACACACAACAATAACAAAAAATTAAGCAAGCAAACAAAACCCCTGCGTGTGCTCAAGCTGCCCCCCCACCACTCTCCATCCCCCCCATCCACTCCCCATCCCACTGACCCAAGCCCTTGGGAGTAGAGGGGTAGGGCGGAGGGCAGAGCTGTCTCCTGGGACAGACTCTGCAGGTTGGTGGTGCCGCCTTTAACCATCCCTCCCCCTCGCCAATTCTCACCCTCCCTCTCCCACTCTAACTGCGCTAGAGTGCTGCAGGCACAGAATTGGAACCTACCCATTGCCAGAACCCCCATCCTGTGCCTCCTCTGTGAGACTCATTTTTGCTTTCTGCTCCCTTCCCATTCACCCCTTAGGCTGTTGGTTCCATGGGTTGGATGGGGCAGAGAAAAGGTCTTTAATAACACCATGGTAAGAGCTAGTGGTGAGGGAGCACAGGGGGCTGGTGTGGGGGGTCCCCCAACATCTCCCTCGACTCGTTAGGGGCTTCTGTGATACTTCCCCCACTCCCGCAGCCTATCTAGGGAGACCAGCTCCTAGGAAAACAACTACCGAGTGTCTGTGCCGGGGTAGGGGAGAAGGGGACACTGTGAAGAAGACAAGGAGACTGGGGGTGGTGCATTCCGCGTCCTGCCTCTGTGAAAGAGCGAAGGTGCTCACCGGGGTGAGCCCAAGGTGTGCCGGTAACTCTGGCCTGGCTGGGAGGGGCTGCTGGCTGGAGAAAGGCCACTGCAGGCTCCATATCCCACCCCCAGTTCTCTGCAAAGGGTCTGGTATGAAAAAAGAAAGACCCTCGTTCCCAACCATCCACAGGGGTCATGTCCAGGGCGCCTGAGCAAGAGGCAGTTTCCCCTGCGGAAGGCATCTCTGGAGCGCTGGGCTTCCTTGCCGTCCTGCTTCGCTAAGAGGATGACCTTCCTCCCAGGATGACCTTCCCAGGCCTGTTAGCGACTGCCCAGACTTTAGCTGCAGTCGCCCTTGGCCCAGGTGGCGCCTGATAGGCGGCGGAACTGACTAAGTGGACCGGTCCTCATCACCATAGCCCAAACTGTTAGTTCCGATTTTGGGTCCTTCTGATTAGGAACGCCTTGGGATTCAAGGACCTAAGGAAGAAGAGCTGCAGGTGCACCCCATGAGCAGTACCCCGGGCCCCAATTCTACTTTGCACGGAATGGGGGGGGCAAGTTTTTTCATCCCACTGGGGAGAATGGTGATGGTGGATTCTGGGCAGTTTCTCTCCATTTTCCTCATCTCCTGCGCTTTCGGGCTTTCTGGTTGCAGTGTGAGCGGAGGTGTCTCCGGGACAAACGAATGCGACCCCCTTCCCTGCTCCCCCAGAACTGCAAAGAGAACGGCATTTCCATTTTTAGTTTTTCAGTCTGCCACCAGAACCTAGCGGTGCGCAGAGCAGCGGCGACAGAGCAAAAGGATGAGGCCGAGAAAACGGCGCGTCCGGGTGAAGAGCGCGCAGCGGCCCTCGGAAACGAACGTGCCTCCCCCAGGCGGGCTACCTCGCAGACGGCCTGGAGAGGTTTTGAGCGAACTCCAAAGCGTTTCCCTCCCGCGGTCCCCGCCGTACTGCGCACCCGGCTCCCGCGCGCCGCACGTCCCAGGCGGACCAGCGCCCAAGGTCCCCGCGGGAGATAAAACAAACACCGCTGTGGGCGCCAAGCGAGAGGGAGGACACTGACTCTCTTCTAAAAATTTTCTTAAAAACCATTTACAAAAACTAAGATCCACCACTCCTGTTTAAAAAAGTTTCGGTCACCTATTACAGGCAAAGTGTACATAACAGTTATTCGAATTTGCTTCTTAGAAGTGTACCAAAAAAATCACAGTAAAGAAAACATTGTGTGAGCGAATCAGTTGTTTTAAAATAAGAAAGTTTGGTCCTTGAATTCGGGCTTTCTGCTGCTGGATTCTAAAGTGAATGCGTGACTGGAGAAAAGAAAGGAAGGAAAAAATGGAGTAAAGAAAATTACAGCAATTTTCTCTCTATCCTCCCTCAGTGGATGCCCTCGCTCTTTCTGCACGAGCCTCCGTTTCGCTGCCTATTTGGGGTCTCATTCCTGGAAAAACCCACCCCAGCTCTCGTGCTAACGTCGAAAAGAGCCGGCAGGAGCTGTCACATTATGTGGTGTGTGGATAGTGTGCAGGCGGGTAGACAAAAATCCCTGCAGTGCAAGAAACGGTGTATCTAATTCGACAACCCTCCCGCCCCGCCCCACCTCCGGCGGCGCCCCAGGGGTCTCGGCCTCATCCGCCCATCCCCTGCTGCGGGAAGGTGGCCGCCGGCCTACGAAAAAAACAAAACAAAACAAAACAAACACCCTTCACCCCCCAAACTCCAACCGAACACAAAACCTGCGTGTACCGAATCGAAAGCGAAAGAGGAGGTAGCGGGGTTTGCTCCCAGAAGCTTCTTGGGGCGCACCGCTGGGGTCCCGCTGCCAGTCGCGAAGTCGGCCCGGGGTTTAGCGGGGACGAGGCATCGGTGCCTCCAAATTGGGGGTTAGGAGGCTCTTTTGACACTAAGAAACGAGGGGTTCCACCACCTGGCAGGTGTCCTGCGGCGCAAGTGGCCCAGGACGCGCCGGGCGCGGGCTGGGATTCCGCAGGGCACGGAAGAACGCGGTGCGCGCTCCGAGCCGGGTGCGGCTCCTTCGTAAGAACGCGGACGCCTGCGCGCCGACCGGACGGCGCTTTCCGCGTCTCACTCTCCCTCTTCGCGTCGAGGGGAAACGAGGCGGCGGAGGCGCAGGAAAGGGCAGTAGGTGCGGGATTAAACCTTGAGGGCGTTCTACAGTTTTTACCCGCAACTCGGATAAAGCTCCCAGGCGCTGCCACCGAGCCCGGGTGTCCAGCGTGCCTCAGTGCTAAGAGGCTCCTCAGTCGAGCTGCCATTGGCAGCCGAGACTCGCTCAGCGGAGACCTATGTAGAGCTGTTGGACAATCTGCTGCCTCTCGACCCTAAACCAGGCCCGTCTCAAGCTAGCATCCCCTAGTACATTCCATTTTCCTTCTTTAGGGCTCTCTCTCTCTCTCTCTCTCTCTCTCTCTCTCTCTCTTCTCTTCTCTGTCTGTCTGTCTGTCTGTCTGTCTGTCTGTCTGTCTGTCTGTCTGTCTGTCTGTCTGTCTGTCTCTCTGTCTGTGTGGACCTTGGTTTCCCTGCCTGCTGGCAGTGCCCCAGCTGCCTCTGTAAAGAACAGGCCAGCCTCCATTCTCTTCTTTTTAGACCCAAGGACCCTAATGTGTTAGGCGCGAAGGCCGTGGTGTGGTGATCTGTGCCTGGCCAGGGAAATGCAGCTCCTGGGGAGTGGAGAGTAAACAGCCCTGCTGGTTGGTGGCTGTGGCGGAGCCCTAGGCCTCCATCTTGGGCAGCCGCTGGGCAGGCGGATTCCAGCCTGGCTTTTGTCCCAACCTGCAGCTTCCGGGCGTGCCCAGAACAGAGGCCGGAGGGTCTACCCTGTCCTCATGAATCAAGTACCAGCTTACAGGAGGTTCGCAGGGGTACTGAGACCAATGCTGATGGAGTGTGTTGAGAGCCAGAATTTCTCACTGGGAGGGTGGGGAACCTTACGTGGACCACGCTAAATTTCTAGAGGAGGAAATTTCTTGAGTGGAGCTGTTTACTCTCAGGCCAGGCTGTGGATTGAGGCACCGTCAAATAGCCCACTTGGCCCTTCAGTTAAATGCCAGGGGAAGTAGAGGAAGGAGCAGGCTGGCAAGTGGGCAGGGTAGGGGTTGCCCAGCGGCGGTCATCAGGCTGCTCAGAGGAACCAGCCCTTTGGCTGGGACCTGGTGGCACATTCTTAGCAGGAGGTGGGAAGTCCCTTGCCAAGGCTCCGGCTTAGTAGCTCCTCTTCCTCACAAAACTCTCAGGATGTCCCGAACAGGACAAGAAATGCAGTGAAAGAGAAACCTTGGGCGTCCTGGGAGCTGGCACAGGAACCCCAGATGCCCCTCATCTGGGACCAAACAGGTTGATGCTCAGAGGGTGCTGAGCCCCTGGGGCTGGCAGTGCCATCTGCCCAATAAGGTGTGTGGAGCACCTGTGTGTCCTTTAAGAGGGTCTGATCTCCCGGGGAAGGTGGCAAGGGAAAATGGAGGGGGCAAGAAAGGCCACTGCAGCTTCCTAAACTCTCTCCTGGTCTGTCCCTGTCCAGGCCTCTGGAGAAAGACCAAAGGAAGTACCGTTACCATGAATATAAAGGCTCAGTTGATGTGCAAGCACTTGGATCTCCCCCCCCCCTCTCTCTCCTGTGTGTGTGTAGAACACAGGTGTAAATAAATGTATGTTTGTATGACCCCCTTTAACTTGGCAACAGGTATATATGAGCTGCCACCAGATGGGTGGGAGAGAAGACCTGGGAAGGTGAGAAAGTGTTTGCTGGAGGCTTCCCTTGCCCAAACTATTCCGATGCCCCAAACTATTCCGACCGCCCAGGGCTCCTCCATGTCCCAGCTCCAGGCCTATGAGCTCTGGCTGGATCAGTGCTGCCAAGGCAGGCCTTGTCAGCCCCAGCTTTCTCCTGGGCTCAGCCTCTGGAGGACGGTCTGTCCCCCCTGGGGTTCCCAGCCCAGAGAATATTCCCTCTGCCTCCGGAGTGGATTCTGAGTTATTATCTAAGGCCCAACCTGGGTGAGGAGGGTCAGAAGCTCGCCTCACACTGCGGGAAGGCCAGAGCCTGCGTCCTGCAGCCATGGTCAAGGGGCCTGGAGGTCATTTAGGCCTCGGGTGCCCTGTGAGTCCAAATCAGTTCCCAGAACTGCCCCGTACAGTTCTGCGCTCCCCGGGCTTCCTGCCTTCCTTCCCGGTGGGTCCTAAATCTTTGTTTCCGAGGCCTGCGACCCTGCCCGATAAAAAAGGAAGGCGGGTGGATCCGCCTCTCCTCGGTGAGCTTAAGGGTCTCTGGTGTCTCGGGTCTTCGGCGACGGCCCCGGGCGTCGCTGGCCCCCAGCGCGCCAGCTCCCCGGCATCTCGGCGCTCTAGCTTTGCCGACTGCGCTCGGAGGCCTTCAGCCTGGCCCTGCACCTGTGACGCCCACCGGAGGAGCCCCCCACAGTGGCCGGGAGAGAAGTCCCCGCGACCCTGGGTTTCCCCAAGCCCCCAAGCGCTGCGGCCGCCGCACGCCTTGAACCTTCGCAATGACTCCACTCTCCAAACAGGCGCCTCCGGCAGCGCAAAGCGTGTGTTTAGGAACCGCTAGAGCAGAGAAACGAGCTCCGCCCGAGGGTCGGTTGAATCACCCAAACGCTCGGCGCTCTGGGTCGTGGAGGGGCGGGGGTCTGCAAGGCAGGAGTGCAGCCCTCGGCGCGTCCTTGTTTTACGGAACTAGAATTACGCGCTCCTCGTCCATCCCCCAACCCGCAGTTTGCACCTTTGCGGCGCGCCAACTCTGCTGTCCGCCGGTCGAAAGAGTTTGGTGGGTACCGAAGTCTCGGACCCTGAGCCCCGGGTCTCAGCTACACCAGGGCCGCGTCACACTCCGGGCCCCGCACGTGCACTCACCGTAGCAGGGGACCTGCAAGGCCGCGCTGTGGGCGCCGCTGCCCTCCTGGCGTTTGAGGCTGCCGTCCGGGGGCGTCTTGCAGGCGCCTCGCTGCAAGTAGAGATGCGATTGCGGGGCTGGAGGCTGGGGCTGCGGGGGCTGTGGCTGCGGCTGCGGCTGCTGCGGCTGCTGCGGCGGCGGCGCTTGCGGGGCGGGCGGCTGCGGCTGCGGCTGGAACTTGTTAAAGGAGCCCCGCGCCCCAGCGCCCGCTTCCAGGGGCACCCCCAGGTCCTGCTGCCCCGCGCCGCCGCCGCCGCCGCCGCCGCTGCCGCTGTAGCGGGCCCGGCTTTTGGCGTCGGCGAAGCCGGCCCTTTGGCCGCGGCCGCGAGGAAAGAGGCGCCAAACTTATCGCCGCCCGGATACGCCCGGAACGGCGACGAGCCCTCGCGGCTCTGCGACACGGGACTGTAGTAGGCATCCATGGCAGCGGCCGCCGAGTCGCAGTACGAGACGCAGGTCTCGGCGTTCATGCCGGGAGGGCGCGGGCGCCACGGCGCGCGCCGGCCGAGAGTTGGGGAGAGGCCCCGGGGCGCGGGCTGTGCGCTCCTCGCCGGCCTGCCGGTGCTCCCGCCGCCGCTGCACTGCTCCGGGTCCCGGGCTCGGCCGCTCGGTCTCGGTCTCTGTCTCTGCTTCTCCCTCCCCTTCTCCTGCTCCCTCCCACAGCTGGCCTGGAGAAAGAGCGGAGGGCGGTAAAAAGATTCAGATGTCTCGGAAAGTTGACCAGATCGCCCAAACCCTCTTAAGGATTTGAAGCGGAAAGAGAACGAGAGAGCGAGCGAGCGAACGAGAGGGAGAGAGTGAATTCCACCCCCTCTCGCCTTCCTTCTCCCCTCCTCCTCTCTCCCTACCCTCCTTCCTCCCGCCCCTGCGCCTCCTTTCCTCGCGGTTCAGAAGATGCGACTCTCTCGCTGGCACGGGCTGCATCCCGGAGGCGCCCCAGGGTTTTTCCGATTCGAGGCGGGGACGGCGGAGGTGTCAGTATCCCCTAGGGTTCCCCCGGAGGCTCCGTGAAGAATTGGACAGCCCAAGCTTTGGCGAGGAAAAAAGGGGGCTTGGGAGAGAGGGCGGGGGTGCGGGGGTCGTACACAAACTTCAGCGAGTGATGGAAAAATGAAAACAGGTCTTGACGTTTGGGTTTTGATGGACCCGCTCGCCTCCGGGTGCAAGCGAGTCCTGAGGGTTTTTTTCCCCCCCGGAGAATTTGGCGACGCAGCTGCCGGCCTTCCCAGTGGGCCTCTGCCTGCTGCGAGCCCGACCCCTGCCCCGCGCGCGGGTCATCGGCGAAATTCACGCGCGCTTGGTCACTTTCACGTCGGGTTAACCTTTCCTCTCCCTGTAAGGCGCTAGGTGTGGGGGCAAAGGGAGCGGGGAGAGATTGCCTTGGAGCTCTGCAGCCGATTGTAACCCAACAGTCTTGCCCACTCCGAAGGATTTTCCTGCCTCTGGGTGGGTTGAGATTGAGGGTTTGGGAACCCGCTGGCTCGTTTGTGAAATAACCTGCGCCTCTGCTACAGGTGGGGGCGAGTCCTCTCGCTCCGGGTTCACTGCTCCGGGCTGCTTTGGATTATTGGGGGCAGGGGATGGGTGGGAGGTCGGTTGTGGTTATCCTCACAGCCCCGCGCTTCAGTACCCTGGCACCGGCCAGACCAGGGAAAAGTCGTGTGTGTGGAGTGTCTCCATCACATCGCCAACCATCCAAGGTATCTCACAATACCCCTGAGCATCAGAAACAGGGGCCCTTGATTTTCCCCCAAACAATCTGAGGCTCAGAGAGGCATAGTTACCAAGGCTAGGTCACACAGCTGGGAAGCCGCCCTGCTGCCTGGGAACCTCGGCAGAAAGGCGATTCCCTCCAGCACTGCAGTTTGCAGCCAGAAAGAGAGGCAGCAGGGGAGGCTGAGAAGGACTTAACGTCCAGCCTGGTGGATCAAGTCCTTCGCTAAGGAGCAGAGGAAGCCTGTGGCTGGGGGCTGACCTCCAGAGAGTCAGGGAGTGGGGTGAGAGCAGAAGAGGGAAGGAGAGAAAGCTCAGAGCGCCCCTGATCCCACAATGGGTGTGCGTCTGTGTTTCAGGGTCGCTCCCGTAAGGAAAAATATCCAAGAGGGGGCCCTCTATCCCCAGCCTCCTTGGGACTAATCCTCCTTCCCTCGGCATCTCAGCTCCTTGTTTTGCCGCAGACTTGGCGATTGCACATCTGGTTTCCATCGCGGTTTACCTTGAAGTTCTCCTTAATAAAGATATTCCACAAACTTTGGCCAGGGGTGTGCAGATCTGAGCCCCACCCACCCCGACCCCTACCCCTGACGCCCCCTCGGGGATCTGCACCTTCCTGGCCTCAGGACTCAAGTCGCTTGAGGATCATAGCTATTGGGTCTTAGATCATGAGCACTGTTGGTCTAAAGGAAGTTATCTGCAGGTTACTCCCCGGCCACCCCTCAGGACGTGCCTTGTTCTGTCTACCTATTCTGCAGAGTCCTAGACTCAAACTCAAGTCAATTTGCCTCCTAGCTCCAGAGGCAGGGCATACCTGGTCAGACTATCATTCTCTCAAATTCACCCCCTTAAGCCCCCACCCAACCAGGAGAAGTTTCCTTTCTCAAAACCTGCCCAGTTCTGTGACACTGGGCTCCCCTTAACATAAAACTCCCCATCTCAACCCTGTACTTGGGTCTTGCTAAACAGTTGAGGTTCAGCCTGGGAGTTCCTTTCTCCAGGAAACCTCATCTTCTATCAAATTCTGGGACACTCCACCCCTCCTTGCTGCCTCCCGTGTTGGGGCAGTGTGCACGTCACCCACCCACTGTAGTTAGGGGTTCAGAGGGACACTATCATACCTGGTCCCCCCCCCCCCCCCCACCCACCCACACCCCCACCCACACCCACACACACACACACACACACACACACACACACATAGTTCTGGAATAGACTATTAAAGCTGAATCTGTTGTACCCTGAGGGAGGAAAACCCACCAAAAAGAGGAAAAACAGTAAGTCGAGATTTCCAAAATCTTTGGTTCCCTCTACCTAAGGACCAACTCTGGTTCCTTATCCCTTTGGAATCATATGACAAAAGCAAGAGCTTTCTCTGTACTCTTCCCCACATACCAAAGTGGTTTGTTTCTGACTGAGCAGGACTCAGGCCTATCTTGTCTCCCACAAAGCTTGGCACTCTGTCTGTGCTCGTAAAATGTGTTAAATTTATGAATGAAAATGCATAGAGGCGCCTTTTTGCCAAGGAGTTCAAATGAGCTGACGGCATTCCTGCTTGCAAGCAACCAGAGGGTGGAGACACTTTCTCCGTTTCTCTCTCCCTCTGCAGTACCTGATTCAGATGCAAGGGACAGTGAGGAAAGGGCTGCGTGGGGTGGGATGGTGGAGGCTTTACTGCCCCAGGGCAGGGCTGGTCACGTGGACACTGGTCTCAGTAAGCCCTTTGCTGGGGACACTCAACGCAGAGAATCCCAAGCCCAGGAAGTCTTTGTCACCGGCTCCTCCCACCTATTTATCCCATGACTTCATCATTCAATGAGTTGATCCGGTTTATCTCGGTGTTCAACCTCTTCCCGTCCTCCTGAGTGTTTCACATCCGAGCTCTGGGCTGTGGAATTAGATGCCTTGGTTGGAATCCCTCTGGGCATGCAGAGGTTTGATGCCCTTTGGGACAAGCTTAGGGGCCAAGGGAGAGCATTATCTGTGCCCATGCTTGAAAAAGAATTCAGACAGTCCCTTGAGATACTTTACCAGAGAGAATGCTACTAAGTGTAGCTCTTTATTTCTTTCTGTGTGAATGGATTTGTTTATCCCCTCTACCCATGCACCCATCCATCCATGCTTTCATCTTTCCATTAATCCACCTATCATTCATCCTTCCATGAACGCATCCTTTTATTCATCCTCCATCTACTCTTTTTCCATCTGTCCATCATCCATCCATCTACCACCCATCCATCTACCACCCATCCATCTATCCATCCATCCATCTATCCATCCATCCATCTAGCCAATCACCCATCCATCCATCCGTCCTTCCATCCATCCACCCATCCATCCATCCTCTCCATTGATTTCTTCTAGAAATCACAGGGCAATTTCCAGCACTTGGGCTACTCTGAGAGCAATGAAACCAGTCCTGTGCTGCCATCCCCTCCTCTAGGCATGCTATTGCTTCCCCAGGCTAAGGCTCTACCCTTGATTTGCTGTCTCCAGGGAACCCTGCCATGCTATCTCTGCACATTAGGTCACATTACCACCTGCCAGGTAGAGTCAGCAGGGTCCTCTGCTCCAGGCCTGGGACTCCTAGCCTCACTTCTTCCCCTTCAGGTCACCTCTAAGCAGTTTCTTCCTTCCTGGAGACTCACTCAAAGCCAGGGACAGGAAAATGCTTTTGTGGAGGGACCAGTGTCACCTGCCTTCCTTACTCTAGTGACTTTGTCACATCTGCTCTCAGACTCCAGCCTGATGGCATGCCATCTCCCCACTTGTTGATTTATTGCCTGTCTTCCAAACAGAATGGGGCTCATGGCTACTGTCTCCCTTGGGAATGACCGTGCTGAAACACAGCACTGGTCAGCAAGGACCTGCTGAGTGAACAGCAGAAGGAGAGACCGTTCTGACAGATCCGCGGGACGCAAAGGAGAAAATGAACCCGTTTCTGAACAGACGAATAACAAGAGCACTGCTCAGATTTGGGGCAGAGAGTTGAGCTGTACAGAAGGTCCCAGGTGCAGGAAGGTACAGCAGACTCTGCCCCAGGTCACCTCTTTGTCTTCAGCAACTCATTCCCATTGCCCTGGAAGCACTAACAGGGATGTTCAGGGCATGACCCCTCTCCCCCACCCCCCCCATTCTGGCTTTGCAGCTCAGGGCAGGCAGACTTGCCTATCTTCTCCCTGCTCTGACTTCCCCAAGCCCTGACTTCCAGCAAGAGTGATCTGGGCTCCACACCCATCTCTGAGTGTCCACGCTTTTTGCTTCCAAGTTGCTCCTCAATTTTTTTGTTTGTTTGAA
This sequence comes from Cryptotis parvus, assembly GCA_021461705.1. Taxonomy (NCBI): domain Eukaryota; kingdom Metazoa; phylum Chordata; class Mammalia; order Eulipotyphla; family Soricidae; genus Cryptotis; species Cryptotis parvus. The sequence continues at coordinate 45,470 of JAJIBD010001933.1, forward strand.
TTAGGAGGGGTAGGGGTGGGGGACATGCCAGAAGTTCTCAGGGCTTACTCCTCACTCTGTGCTCAGGGATTACTCCTGGGGGGAATTAAGGGACCATATGCAGAAGTTCTCAGGGCTTACTCCTCACTCTGTGTCAGGGATTACTCCTGGAGGGAATTAAGGGACCATATGCAGTGATGGGGTTGGAAGCCAGGCTTGTCTTTGGAAGGGAAACACCCCTACAACAATCTCTCTGGCCCCTAAGTTGTCACATTAAATAGCAGAATGCCTGGGTCAGAGACAAATTCTTTTGGACACCGGGAGGAAGCCCAGCGTTCAAGAGTCTTAGAAATCTCAACCTTACAAATCACAAACGTTCTTGTTCTCTGCAAACCCCGGGAAGACAAACCTCACTGCGAATTCAGAATTCAGCCTTAGCAACCTCGCCTTGCAGGGTTACTGCAGGTTGTCCTTTGCCCGGAGACGTTTGGAGCCCTGTTCCCCACGGCCCCCTGGTGATGGGATATTTTTCTCCTTTCACACCGATTTTGAAATCCAAGCAGGGAAGAGTCAGACAATAACTTCCAGCCACACAACTGAGCAAAGGAGTTGGGAACGTTGAACGCACGGAGATTCGACCCAGGAAGCTCCATCGTAACCACTTCGCGCTCGCCTAGACCTCCACAAACGAAATCTTTGGTCTGAAGGACTCTCGGGTTTTGGGGACCCGCGGGAGACCCCGCGCGATGCTTGCTGGCCCGGCAACGAAAGCAGAAAATCTTCCAGGGAGACTCCCTGCGAGCGGGCGCGACAGCGATGAGGCCGGCAGGGGAAGCACCGCGCTGGGCAGCCCTGGCCACGCTGGGACCTTCTTTGCCTGCTCGGGGCCCAGAGGAACCCCGCGGCGGGCTCCACCCACCCCCGTTTCCTGCGCACGCGGACCTTTCGGCTCTCAGCTCTGGCGTCTGTGTCGCGGTTGCGTTTGCTGGTTCCCTTGTCCCTCGCAGGGACACCGGACAGGAGCCACTGCTCCCAGTCGGTCCTGCAGAAGCGCGCCCCATGCAGTGCGCAAGGAACAAAGTGCTTCGGTCCCTAGAGCGCACTGGGGGACCTGTGGGGGCTCGGGCTTAAGTGTCAGGGCATGCACTTCGCTCCTCTTCCTCAAAAAGGCCGGGCACCACACCACACCGGACCCCGCCGGCACAGCAAAGCATCACTCTGGCCCTGGGCGGGTTTCTGGCTAGGGCTTGAGGCGTGGGAGAGGCCCGGGGAAACACCTTTTGTCATCTCTTTAATAAGGACTGGAGCAAGCGGAAGCTTGCATTAGAGGCATTCAACCATTGACCAGGGATGAGTGCCTTCTAGAAAGTTCGAGTCTGGGCCAGAGCAGTAGCCCAGCGGGTAGGGCGTTTGCCTTGCATGCGGCCGGCCCATGCCTGCCTGGGTTCTATCCCCATCATCCCATATGGTCCCCCGAGCACCGCCAGGAGTGATTCCTGAGTGCAGAGCCAGGAGTAACCCCTGAGCATTGCCGGGTGTGACCCAAAAAGCCAAAAAAAAAAAAGTTCGAGTCTAGCATCAGTGATGAGGGTGGAGGGAGATCCAAAGAAAGGAATGACACGTGCTGCCTTTAGGTATGAGCGCACACTCCCTGAAATCCCTCAGCCTTGGGGAACTGCCTCCAGCTCTAGGGGCGCTCTGGGCTGGAGCCGCTGCTGGGGAGACAGGGGGTCCTGCTCTGTGAACTCCCACAGCCTGCTTCCTTGAGCCTCCCAGCCCCAGAAAATTGTTGGCACAGATCTTCCACTGGGGATTCCAGACCTGCACCCCTTTGATATGCTTTGGAGACCAGGAGAACCCAGAGGGTCAGGCCGCACTCAATTCTCTTAAGTTCCTTTCTACAAAAGCACCTGAATCCTTCTCCTGGTAGAGGGTCCTCTTAGGGTCCACACACTCTGGAGGGTGGGAGATGACCAGGAAGGGGACACAGGTACTGGACATGGGAGCCCTGGGTTGGGCTCCAGCACTGCACAGTTACTGCAACTCTGAGACTCTGATGGTACCAAGTGACACCTCCCTCCTCACCCCCAACCCCCAGCTGAGAGAGATAGGGAGAGAGAGAGAGAGAGAGAGAGAGAGAGAGAGAGAGAGAGAGAGAGAGAGAGAGAGACCAAGTGGGCAGAAATGGGGAGTTTAGCACTGAAAAGTAGTGTGTAGGGCTCTTGCCTAGATTCGATCTTGGCATTCCATATGGCCCCACCCCCAGTCTCACCAAGAGTGATCACTGTAAGCAGATCCAGGAGTAAGTCCTGAGCACAGCTGGGGTGGCCCCCACAAAAAAAAAGAGGAGAGAGAGAGAGAGAGAGAGAGAGAGAGAGAGAGAGAGAGAGAGAGAGAGAGAGAGAGAGAGAGAGAGAGAGAGAGAATCCATTTCTTGTTGGAAGGGGAAGAACAGGGCAGGGCCCAGTCCTCATTCTAAGGAAAACCATGGGAACTTTGAGCCCCTTTCTTGGCAGAGGAGGTAAGGGTTCTTCCTGGAGGGGAGAGGGCTGACAGATGGGAACTCCTTCCCACCGCTTGCTACAGGGACCAATCCCGGGGGAGCAAAGCCCTTCAAAGCTTCCAGCAGAATCTCAGAGGTGTCCTGACCTCCAGCCTGCGGGGCTGGGGCAGGGCAGAGCGGAGCCCTGGGGACAAAACATCCTCTCATGGCCCAGAACCACTGGAGCCTTGGAGGGCGGCTCTGAGGAGGCAGTGAAGGACTGCCTTGGGCTTCAGAGCTTCTTTAGGCTGGGGCCCTAGTCCCACCTCTTGGTCCCCCACACCCTCCCAGCAGTTCCTCTTTTTCGCTCCCCGACATCAGGGGTTGTTCTCTTAGAACTTTCTCAAGTTTAATTTTCCTTCATGGCCCTGTCCCCACAAGCCCAAGAGTTTCTGGGTACCTGTGTGGACCCGAGTGTCCATGCTTCATCCCTCGTGCCTCCTGGCCAGGTGTGGTCCCTAGGGATGATGGGGAGGGGGTTTCTGGGCCCTCTGGGACAGAGAACAGTCTGGGAGGGGGTCTTCAGCAGCCTGGGGGAGGCTCTGGACTGAAAAAGATGGGGATGGGAGGTAGGAGCAAAATGTCCCAGCAGCAGTTCTGAGTGGCTCAGCTGGCACTAGGTTCAACTTCTGGTAGAGCCCTTGGCTGGGTCATGGGCCGAGTGACCGCTAGCCTGGCCTCCGTGTTCTCTTTTGCCAAATGGGCAATCACGGGAGGTGTTTCTAAGGAAGGATGCACCGAAGGCAGCAAACATGGTCACCACGTAGGGCACGCCCCAGGAGCCAGATCTCTTTCCATGGCACTTTATAGGCTTTGTAGCCAGCTTTGGAATGACCAGTGGCGGGTCCAGGCCCTTCAGCCCCTGGGAAAAGAGGGTCTCCCCCTCCTCTCTGACCACAGCTCCTCCCAGGGGTCATAGACCCCCTGGGCTGAAGAGGCCAAAGGGACTCAGGCTCCCACAGTTGGCACAGGCAGGAGGTAGAGGCTTAGCATGTAGTGGGGGGCAGTGAGGGCAGGAGGGTCACTGCAGGCCCAGATTCTCTGGCTCCACCCACCTCCCCCTTATAAGGCCATCCCCTGACTCAGTCTGTGCCAGGAACAGCCCATACCCAAGTCATTTTGCAAAGCAAAGGGCCAAGGTGACCTTCAAACTCAGTGGTTAGGGCTCCCACTGGTTAGGGGCAGAAGCGAAAGGGGGAGACTGGTATGAGCAGCCCCTACCTGCACGTCCTCTCCTGCTGGCCTCCCTCCTGCCTCGCGGAGGGGAGAGGGGGACCCTATACCTGTCATGCCCAGAGCTGGGGTCCAGAGCACATAGTTGTATGCCTGGACTCAGGAACCCCCTTTGTCTGATGTCACCTTCTAGGGTCTGGGGCAGGTTGGGGGGTGCTGGAAGAAGGGCAGGAGGGGCCCAGAGTCTGTTCCTTTCATCCTCTGAGCACAATGGGCTGTGGCCCCCAAACCCAAATAAAATAAAATGAACCAATATAAAATAGAACCACTAATTCAGTAGCATTTAGTAAATTTCAATGTATAGCTGCCACCTTTGTAATAATTCGACCCCCAAGGGACTTGTTTGTCCTTCCTTCTTTGCTGGTGAGGCCATACCGGGGAGTGCTCAGGGCGTACTCCTGGCCCAGTGCTCAGCGATCGCTCTTGGCTTTGCTCAAGGTCCCTATACAGTGTTGGGGATTCCAACAGGGGTCAGCTGTGTGCAATACAAGTGCCTTAACCCCAGCACGGTCTGCCTGGACTAACCTGTCCTCTCTTCCTCAGCTCTGCTCCTAGGACAGATTGCCTGCAGGAGGGTGAGGTGAACATCAGGATTTTTGATATCTCCGGTGGGGAGAAACTAAAGGGTTTTTTTTGCCCTTTGAACAAGCGGTCAGAATTTTTTTTTTTTTTGGTTTTTTGGGTCACACCCGGCGATGCTCAGGGGTTACTCCTGGCTCTGCACTCAGGAATTACTCCTGGCTGTGCTCGGGGGACCATATGGGATGTCGGGAATGGAACCCGGGCCGACACAGGCCAGCCGTGTGCAAGTCAAACGCCCCACCCGCTGGGCTATCGCTCCGGCCCCACAGTCAGAATTTTTGCTCCCTTTGACTCCCTTTTTATTCTGGAAGCTTTCCGAAAGTGGTCCCAGAATACTGCTGGGAATGACCTCCCCACCCCCACCTCAACCCCCCACCATCCAAAGAACTACCAGATATGGTGGTGCCCTAACAAAAAGACAAACAACAAACAATCCCAAACCAGAGAGTCCTAGAAAAGATCCAGTGAAGAACAAGACAGGGTGAGGTTGTGAACCGTGCTCTGGGCCTGTCCCGCAGACCTAAGCCCCTCATTCACAACACACCCAAAGCCCAGCTCCCCAGGGCAGCTTTCTACTGAAGACCACTTCTTAGTGTTTGCTTTTAATAAAGAAGCCCTGAAAAAATGCAGCCTCAGCCTGAGCCTAAGATGGTGACAATGTGCCAATTCCACTTTCAATCATACCATCTTCCCGAAGACCCTACGGGGCACAGGGGCTCAAGAGGCCTTTTAAGGAGATAGTTTGGAGGTAGGAGCAGTAGTACAGCAAATAGGGCACTTGCCTTTTGGTACCTGGAGGGGTCATCTCCTTCCGGGAGCCAGGCCGTGGCGACCAGGAAAGGGACGTCAGCGTGCTTCCCAAGGGGCTGTCCCCTGAGCCCCGGAAACTCCCAAGATAGAAATGACAGCTCCCTCAACTGAGTCCCCGGGGCGCCACCTGTGTCCCGGCTACAGATGGGATTTATAGAGTGCAACATTTTAATAAAAAACACACCCACCTTCCCATTTGGGTGCATTAAGAGATTTCTAACGAAACACGGTAATGTTGCTATAAATTTCTCTCCCAGCACCCTCACAAGTAATAACTCAGCTCTGGCATTTTGCATTTAATGTTTATTTGGATGGCTACATTCCAGCCAGAGTTGGGGGCGGTGGTGATGGGGGGGCGGTCAGGGGCCGGGGAGGCAGAGCCCCAACGCCTCCTCTTTCCTCGCCATTAGCTGTGTGTTTTTAATAAAGTCTCCACAAATTGGGGCGCCAACCCTGGGAAGGGGAAGCATGACACCTTATCAGGAAGTGTCCGTGGTCCCTGCTCTGGGAAGGGGCTGGACGGAGGCCGTGGCTGTCTCCTGCCAAGAGGGACCCCAAGAGACTTCTGGAATGTCTCCATTGCTTGTGTCCTGTGTTTAGCCTGAATGCCCCTCTCTGCTCCCAGGCTGCAGAGCTCGAATCCTGTCTCCTGGAAGCTCCCTCATCCCTTTTCTCCCTGAGCGTGTGGGTGTCTGTCCCCAAACAGTGTCCCGCCATCCATTGGATACCTGCAATGTCATCTTTCTTTCTTTTTTCTTTTTCTTTTTTTGCCTTTTGGGTCACATCCGGCAATGCTCGATAGTTACTCCTGGCTCTTTGCTCAGAAATTACTCCTAGTGGTGCTCAGGGGTCCATATGGAATGCCGGGATTGAACCTGGGTCGCCCGTGCAAAGAAAATGCCCTACCCACTGTGCTATCACCCTCTAGTCATCTTTGACTAGAGGAGGCTCAGGCACTCAAGGCTGGAGGAAGGGACAGTGGATGCGTGAAGAAATGAATGAGGTATGTCTGGTTGCAGAATTCTGCTTTCCCTGAGCTCTGAGTCCAGAACACCATTCATTCCCTGAGCTATGAGCCCAGAACAGCCAGCTATCTGGATGGGGTGGGGCTGGTTCATTATTTTTCCCTTTTCAAGAAAGCATCAAGTTAATTTTGGGCTTGAGAGGCAGCAGAAGGATTAAGGTACTTGCCTTGTATCCTGCTGAATTCAAATAAATCCCAGGCAGCACCAATGATCTCCTGAGTACCGCCAGAGGTTGCTCATGAGCACAGAGCCGGGAACAGGCCTTGAGCAATTACAAGCATCCATTCCCACCGCCAAAATGGATTGAAAGAATCTTAAACTGCATGGGTGGGGCCAGAGCGATAGAACAGTTTGCCTTGCTGACTGCAGACCCAGACTTGATCCCTGGCATCCCGTTTGGTCCCCCGAACCCACCAAGAATGATCTCTGAGTGCAGAGCCTAGAGCAAGTCCTGAGCGCCACTGGACGTGCCCTGCCTGTGCCCCCTCCCCCCCCCAATTATATTAAATTAGAATAAACTGCAGCGCTCAGGTCACACCTGCCCTTCCAGGGGTGCTGCTGTGTTCCTGTCTCCTACCAAGAACAACGCAGAGGGCAGAGATCAGGAAGTGGATCTTCCTTTCAGGCTGTTTCTTTAGGGGAGAGCTGCAAATGGTCAAAGATGTGGGGGCAGTGAGAGCCAGTAGCAGCTCTGCCCCATGTCTGTCTCTCTCTACTGGCTCTCACTGTGCCCAGCTGCTCATGAGGTGCCTGGGAGGGATGGCAGGTTCTAGCCCTGGCCCGCCACCCCAGCAGAGCCTCACAACAAGCCAGACGACGCCCCACTCCATGAGGACCTCCATTTTCCACATCCGGACTTCCCCCTCATCAGAACTCCACCCAGCAGACCAGCCTATCACAGCCTGGCTCATCGAGATCCACCCTGCTGCAGTCTTTTTTAATCCGGCCCAGGTATGCTGATCCAGAGACAGACATGGGGCAGAGCTGCTACTGGCTCTCACTGTGCCCAGCCGCTCATGAGGTGCCTGGGAGGGATGGCAGGTTCTAGCCCTGGCCCGCCACCCCAGCAGAGCCTCACAACAAGCCAGACGACCCCCACTCCATGAGGACCTCCATTTTCCACATCTAGACTTCCTCCTCATCAGAACTCCACCCAGCAGACCAGCCTATCACAGCCTGGCTCTCGCTGCCGAAAGCAAGGCCACGCGGTTCATCAATAAATGCTGGATTTTGAGATGACTACAAGAGTATGCTACCCACACGGCAGAGCCTGGCAAGCTACCCGTGTCGTATTTGATATGCCAGATACCAGTAACAATTATAGACCTCATTCCCATGACCTGATGGAATGGTTTGAGGCTCTTTATGTTCCTGGAGCAAGCAGGTGCCCTTGGGCTCTACTTGCATGAGACAGGTCATATGGAGATGTTACTGGTGCCCGCTCCAGCAAATCGAAGATGAATGGGAAGACAGTGATACAGTGATACAGTGACAGTGGGGGACGGCTTCCTGGAGGCTCCTGCCTATGATCAGTCTCCCTGACCAGCCCCCACCGGAGCCTTCTCAGCCCAGCCCCCCCCGGCCCTCACAGCCCCCTCCAACTTGTCTTTCTGTGGGACACGGATCCACATCTGGGTTCTGGGGACCTCCTGGGCCCCAGGCTTGCTCAGGTAGTGATTATGGCGGGCAGCAAGCTGGAAAGCCTCAGAGGGCTTTTGACAGTGTGGGGATGGCTTTTGATAGCGTGGATGTTTCAGGGAATGGGATTTACATGAGTCAGGAGTGGACCAGACACGGAATCAGAATAGGTGCGAGAGCTCAATTTTCTCATCTATAAACTGGAAATATCTTTAGTAACTGAATCCTGGGGAGGAGGGCTAAGGACTCTCTCTCTCTCTCTCTCTCTCTCTCTCTCTCTCTTTTATAATTTGAGCCATGCTCAGTGATGCTTAGGGATTATTCCTGGCTCTGCACTCAGGGTTCACTCCTGGTGGACTTGGGGAACCATATGGGATGCTGGGAATCTAACCCAGTTTGGCTGTGTGCAAGGCACTCGCTGTGCTATTGCTCTGACCCCTCAAGGATTCCGTACGGGACACTCCCGGGCATAAATGAATTCTCTTTTCTCACTGTGTGAGATGAGAGAGGACCTGGCTGTATCCCCACCATTCTGTGGTCCTCTCTACACAGAACCGGCTGGGTAGGAGGCCCTTTCCTTGACACCACATTAACCCTGAAATGCTCCCTGCCTGGCAGGGAGCATCTCTCAAACTCTAACTCTGAGGACTCTTTTACAGTTAGGACTGATGGTGAGGGAAGGCCGCTTGACAAACGCTTGCTCCTTCCCTCTTTCCTCTGGCCTGTACACACAGAGAGTGTCTCACAGCTGCCATGGATGGCAGGACTGAGGAGGGGGTCTCATGGGGGACCGCCTCACTTAGCTTGATGCCATGGGGACCTTATCCATTTCCGCTTCTCACAAACGCCCCAGCCTGGCCCATGGCAGGGGAAAGCAGAGATAAACAGCTCGGGGCAAAGCCAGGGATCAGGGCTGATCTTGGCACTTGCCAAAGTGTTTCTGATTCCTGCAGGCAGGATCCCAGCCCTCACCACACAGCCCCTCAGCTTTAATGGGTGCCAAGCACTTTACACCCCATGAAACCCTCGGCAAATGGGCTTTGTCTCTGATGTCCCATCAAGGCCAGCAGCAGGGTGCTGGCGCTCAGCCGGGGCTGCCTGAGTGGGGATATGAGACTGATGGGGGCTAGAAGGGAGGTGGCAAGGGGCTTCTAGACACACGGAGAAGCCGAGCCTGCTAGCCGGGCTGTCCTGCAAGGGCAGGGGCCGCATCCTCCCCCAGTGTGGAAGAAAGGTGAGCGGTCAGGCGGACTCCTGCCATCAAGCCTTCTCGAGCTTTTGTCTTATTTGTTTTAGGGGGACCCCACCTGGAGCTGCTCAGGGCTACTCCCAGTCCAGTGCTCAGGGCTCATAGTTCTGGGAACAGAACTCGGGGCTCCAACTTGCAAAGCCAGCACTCCCGGGGCCATGGAGCCACCGCCAGGTCCCCGAAGCCTCTCTGAGATGCAGCCTGGCCTGCAGGAAGTGTGGCCGTTTAGTGAGTGCCTTTTCCTTCCCGAGTCAAACACCGGGTTTTCACTCATGTGGATTCCTGCTCCAGGGGCTCCTGGTCTGAGGCTGGCTGCCTTTCTAGGCAACCAGCCACTGACTTTGCTTTGAGTCTTCAAAGTCTTGGACCCCTTCCTCGCCCCCAATCCCCACCAACACACACACACGCACGCACACACACACACACTCACTACTTGTGTCTCTCCCACCTCAAGCCAGGATCCTCACACTCTTTCCTGCTCTATCTCCAGGCCCTGGAGGGTGTTTTGCCGTAGACCACGTGCTCGGCCAGTGCTTCGTTTTGTGACTGTCTTCAGAGCCAGCCTCCGGGAAGGTACTAGGATTCTGCCCCTTTTACAGTAAGAAAACTGAGGCTGATAAAAGGCTGGGCACTTTAGCATAGGGTATAGGGAGGACAGAGCTGTGACTGGTGCCCTGGGATGTTGATGTTGGATGGATTGTGGAGGACAGAGTGAGTGAAGTGTGTCTGGGCATGACTGTGAGAGTCTGTGTGGCTGTGTGCTTGTATGCATGTGTGCGTGAGTGTAAATATGTGTGACAGCGAGTGCTTGAACAAGTGTGTGAGCATGTATGTGTGAGTGCTTGAATGAGTGTGTGAGCATGTGTGTGTGTGTCTGTGTGCAGCGCACGTGCATGTGAGGTGTGTGAGTGCCCCTGGAGGTGTGAGTGGGAAAGAGCTCGGTGAGTCTGAGGTACTGGGCCTGGGAAAGCGTCTTACTGCCATCCCCAGATTCGGCCCTGCCCTGCTGTGTGGAAACAGTTCTCCTTGGGTTGTCCGACCACCCGGTCCGCCCTGACTTCCTTGTCAGGTATCTGCTGAGTGCTCAGGAGTAGTCCTAACGTTCCAGGGCGCGAGGAGGGGAGCGGGGTGCGGGTTAGTATGACTGGATCCCTGGGTCCAGCCCATCCCACTGGTGCTAGCAAGTCACCTCTCCTTTCTGGTGGCCCCTTGAGGAAGGTCCCGGGGCCCCCAGCTCTGATCCTGAGAGTGCATGGAAGCATCATGGCAGGGGTTCTCCTCACACCGCTTGGGGCGACCACACGCACCCTATGTGGGGGTGAGCGAGAAGGGCAGGCCCAGCTCAATGCCTCAGTCTCCGACCCCAGTGGCACTTCAGTGGCGTGACTGTGACCTGCCGCCTTCCCCCAGAGATTGTCCTGGTCCACATCACAACTAACACTTGTGAAAATGCGTTTCGGGGGTACCTCATTCAGGACCCGACATGTGTGCTCACGCATGCGCAGCCTCAGGCCCCGGGCAGGGCTGTGACATGCCACCTCACTTTCCAGCTCTCATCAGGGCTGTCCCTCCCCAATGTGGTCACATCCTCCTCACGCCTCAGACCCCACCTCCACACCTCCACACCCTGCAGCCCCCAGCCCCGCCCCAGACCAGGCTCTGGAGCCAGAGCCTTGGGCAGGATGAAAGTCCTTGGCCAGGTCCATAAATCAGCCACCGATGCCCCTTAACCTTCCCCCATTAACCTCTCACCCCGGCAGGCACGAGCTGTACCCCCGCCGCCATAAATGACTTGCTAGTGAATTTATGAGCATTTAGGAGCGTGCCCCCTTCTGACTGGCTTAGCGGGTCCGTCCTCCCCACTTTCCCACAGATCCTTGCAGAGACCAACTGCCACCCCCCACCCCTCACAACCACAGACCTTGCCAGGTGCCCTGCCTGGCTCCCCCCCATTTGGGGTTCGGCACCTGGTGTTCTCCACAGGAGCCTTTGCTGGCCACGTCTCCGGGTTCATGCGCTCAGAAGGTGAACGGATTCTGGCTGTTCATGGGCCCGGGGCCAGGGTGACTCCTCTTGGTTCACTGGGGTTTCATCACCGCACCTGGGGGTGTGAATTATAGTCCCGACTCTCAGAGGGGAAGTGAAGGGTGTGAAGGGCTCCGGGCTCCAGGCTCCCTGGCGCCCTGGCCATGACAGTCAGCCACCAGCTCCACAAACTTTTCTTCCAGACCATAGACACTGAGGGTGCCCCAGGGAAGGGACAGGACCCCAGAAGCCAGCGGGAGTCACCTGAGGGACACAGCTCCAAAGGGCACATGCAGGGAACCACTAACCATTTGCAAACTTACTTCCTACCGGAAGCCACGCAAGTTACAATTTTCTTATTCTTTTTTTTTTTCTTTTTGGGTCACACCCGGCGATGCTCAGGGGTTTCTCCTGGCTCTGCACTCAGATTACCCTGGAGGTGCCGACCAAGGGATGCTGGGAACCGGCGATGGCGACCGGCAAGGCAGCCCACCAGACACGCCTGGCCCCTTCTTTTTTTTTTTTTCTTTTGGTCACACCCGGCGTGCTCAGGGGTTACTCCTGGCTCTGCACTCAGGAATTACTCCTGGCGGTGCTCGGGGGACCATATGGGATGGTGGGGATCGAACCTGGGCCGGCATGGGCAGGCCGCATGCAAGGCAAATGCCCTACCCACTGGACTATCACTCGGGCCCCCCAAGTTACAATTTTCAATTTTCATCTCATTCTCCCTCTGCCCCCTCTCAGCAAAGTCAATTTAGGGTTATGGGAATGACCAATGATAGCAGTGACTGTCATGGGGGTGACTGACACCAGGAACCCACTATTATACTAGAAAAAATAATAATAATGTTGATGATGCTGATGCTGATAATAATAATAATAATAATAATAATAATAATTATTATTATTATTATTGGCCATGCCCAGTGGTACTCTGGCTCTGCACTCAGAAATCACCCCTGGTGAGCTTGGGGGACCATATGGGGTACTGGGGACTGAGTCTGGGTTCACAGCATGCAAAGCAAGCACCCTACCCACTCGACTATCTCTCTAGCCCTTATCATTAATATTTTTAATTGAACATTTTCATCATGTCTTTTGAGGTATCCTAGTTTCCAGTTCTCTTAAAGTTGTTTTTGTGGTGCTGGGGGTCGAACCAGAGGTGCACACACATATCCAAGCCAGTGCTCTAGCACATCCCTTCTACTCTAGTTTTGGGGTGCTCTTCAGGGGTACTCCAGGAGCCTAGCAATAATGCCTGCAGCGTGGCCTGGTGGGTCAGTACTGAGGTCGAGGAGGTGATACTGCTAAGGCCCAGGGTGCTAGGGGAGACGAGGGTTACAGCGGGCTGGGGACAGGCAGGCGCCAGTCAGGGTCTCATGCACTCAGGGCACAGTGCTATCCACTTTGAAGACTCCCGACCCTCCAGGAACTTCCCATATAGAAACTTGGGCATTCTCCCTGCTGTATGAGGATGCGACCCTTGTTGTATTCATTTTCCGGAAGAGGAAACAGGCCAAGAGAGGCCTAGGGGTCTGCGGAAGATTACCTCGTCAGTAAGGCCCTGGGTGGGCAAGGGCAGCCAACCTCCAGAATGCCCTCCAGTGACCCAGGTGACAACTGTGCTGGCATCAGGGGTCATTAGTCCCAGTCCAATGGTCACCTGTGGGGACAGAGAGGCGAGTATGCTCACACCTGTGGGGGCATAGGGCAGCTCTGACCTCTGGGCTCCTGGAAGCCAGAGTTTCCACTGTCGCTTTCCCAGAGTGGTTCTGGGGAGAGGGAGCCGTCCCAGGTACAAGGGAGGGGGCTGGCCAGGGAGACTGGGCGGAGGGGGAGGTGTTTCCGGGAGACCAGCGGGGACAGGAGCAGCCCCTGCCACCCCGGGCCCTACATCTGCTCCATCCGCTCTCCAGCTCTGGTTTGAGCCAATTTCCCCTTCCAGGGTACATGGGGGCATGCGTCCAGTGGAGGGCATTTGGCTATTGGAGATAGCCCTGGCAGAGACTCAGTCAGTGGGCATCACTGCTGTCTTGTGCTGCCTCCATTATATTGGGAAGCACAGAAGCCCCAGAGCATGTCCCAACTGCATAAGGATGCACCAATTCCCCCTCCTCCACCATTGGTGAATGTCCCTTTATTTGGACATAGGGTTGTTGCAGATATGCTTAGCTCAGATGCTGTCGGCCTGGATTCAGGCGAGCTCTGCACCAAAGACCACAGTGGGCAAATGGGGGAACGTTGAACACAAACATGAGCAGGGGAGTCTGGGGAGACTGTACAGCTGCAAGGCCAGAGCAAGCAGGGATGGCTGGCCAGCCCCCGAAATCCAGGAGGCAAAGTGGTGGTGGTGGTGGGGGGGAGGGACTTTTCTTGCATTCTTAGGAGCCAGGTCTGCTGACTACTTGCTTTTGCACTTTTGGCCGTCTCCAGAACTGGGGTGGAGGGAGACGTTCTGGGGGGGTTGCAAGCCACCTGCTTTGGGGCTCTTTGTGGTAACAGCTCTAGAAAGCTGAGAAAGGAGCCTCAAGAACTCCTGAGCCAATGATGCTGTGTAGGTTTCTTCCAGCCTTGGGGAGCTCATGCTGCATGTGCAGATCCTGGGCTGCAATACCATCACTCTGCAGAGGGGCGCCCTAGATGCTTATGTGGGACTCCTTATTATGCTTCTTAGTTTATTATTTTTTTTTATTTGGGGGTCACTCTGAGTCAGTGCTCAGGGCTTACTCCCTGTCCTGTGCAGAGAGATCATTCCTGGCAGAACCCAGGGGGCAATCTCCTTGATGCTGGAGATTGAACTGGAGTTGCTGTGTATCAGGCAAGTGCCTGAATCCTAGTACTATCTCTCCAAGCTGCCCTGCCCCCATCTCTGGTTATGCTAATGGATAATCCTGGAAATTCCTAATTCACAAATAGGCTAACAGTTCATCAGACATATGTAAAGCTCTATTAAAAGCATCCTAAGTTGAATATACCATGGGGTCCCAAAAACACACAACAGAAGCACCATCTGCACTTCTATGTTCATTGCAGCACTATTCACAATAGCCAGGATCTGGAAAAAACCTGAGTGCCTGAGAACAGACAACTGGATAAAGAAACTATGGTATATCTACACAATGGAATACTATGCAGTCACCAGGAAAAATGAAGTCATGAAATTTGCTTATAAATGGATGAAAATGGAGAGTATCATGCTGAGTGAATTGAGGCAAAGAGAGAGACATAGAATGACTGCACTCATCTGTGGGATATTAAATCACATAATATGAGACTAATACCCACTGATAGTAAAAAAAGTGAGCCGGGAGGACTGGTCTGTGGATTGGAATCTTGTCACAGATGGAAGGTGGGGGGGGAGAGTCAGTTAGGTTAGAGAAAGGACCAGTCAGACAATGGTGGCTGGAAATGATCACTCTGGACAAGAACGGAGTATAGAAAGTCAGTAAAGGGTTATATAATATAACCTCTCAGTACCTATTTTTTTTTTTTTTTGCTTTTTTGGGTCACACCTGGCAATGTTCAGGGGTTACTCCTGGCTCTGCACTCAGGAATTACTCCTGGCAGTGCTGGGGGACCATATGGGATGCCGGAGATCGAACCCGGGCCGGCACAGGTCGGCCGCTTGCAGAGGCAAACGCCCTACCCGCTGGGCTATCGCTCCGGCCCCTCAGTGCCTATTTTGTAAACCACAATGCTCAGAAGGAAAGAAGATAAATAGAGATAGGGAGAGAGAGAGAGAGAGAGGAGAGAGAGAGGAGAGAGAGAGAGAGAGAGAGAGAGAGAGAGAGAGAGAGAGGGAGAGAGAGAGACAGAGAGAGAGAGAGAGAGAGAGAGAGAGAGAGAGAGAGAGAAGAGCCTGCCATAGAAGCAGATAGAACAGGGATGGGAGCAGGTGGGGACAGTCTTTGGAGCGAAATTTGGGACACTGGTGGTGGGAAATGACCACTGGTGAAGATACAGGTATTGAATCATTGTAGGACTGAAACCTAACCATGAACAACCTTGTAACTTTGTATCTCATGGTGATTCAATTAAAATAATAAAAAAAGATGAATGATGGAAGGATTAAGAGGGTTGGGTTCAACCAGAGCTCTGGGTCCTGGGGATCACGAGCGCACAGAGTGACAGTGTTTTGCTTCAGGTGAACCAGGAATTCTCCAGCCACTCGGCCAAAGTCAGGGCAAGAGTGGGTTAATTAATATTGTAAACCACGATGCCCAATTAATGCTAATTAATAGCATTAATTAGCATGAGTGGGCTCTAGGATTCACTGGATGGGTGGGCTCTCCTGCGAGTGGGGGAGGTGTGGTGGGGATGGACACTCCTGGAAGGTCCCATTGGCTTTGACTTAAACACAGTCCTAGATTTCAGAAATGCAATGTTGAGGGGCCAGAGCGATAGAACAGTGGGTAGGGCGTTTGCCGGCATCCCATATGGTCCCCCAAGCGCCACCAGGAGTAAATTCTGAGTGCAGAGCCAGGAGGAACCCCTGAGCATCACCAGATGTGCCTCCTCACTCCCACATGGGGGTGTTGAGCCTGGAGGAGATTTGCGGGAGAGTTTGGGGTGTGCCGGTGCACATCTTATTACGTCCTAGAAGCATAAAGCAAAGCTCTCGGTCAGCCCTGGAGCCTGGAGTTCAGAGAGGGCTGCCGGGGAAGGCTGCTGTCTCTCCACCTCCCCCTTCCTGGCGCTTGGGGAAAGCACAGCTGGTCTGGCTAAAATCTGCGATGGTAGCCACAACTTGGTTGCCCTGTTCCTTTATTTCTTTCTCAGTAAGGGTTTAATCATTGTCCAGAGCAAATAAATAAATAAATAAATAAATTCATTTGAGCATTTAGACTTTTTGTTTCTCGTTTCCCTGCTGGTGTGCCAGGAGGGAGAATGTGGGTTCTGTTCTCTTTCGGGGCTCGGTCAGTGACAATGTGGGTTGCAGTCAATGCAGCCCTCCCCGCCCGCCAAGCCCACTTTCTCAGGGCCCCTGAAGGCTGGTGAGCCTGAGTGGCATAGTAGATTGGGCTGGCCACTGGTCCCCGCCAGCCTGGCTGTGCTGTCTGCGAATGAAGGATTGTAGCATCATTATGTGTGCACAGCCGCGCCTGAGCCTGTCAGGCAGGCCTGTAGAAGGAGGTGGGTGGAGCCCATGCCAGTGATCTGAGGCAGAGGGTGCCCCCCCCCACACACACACAGAGTTGACACTGGACTGTCATCCCAGATTAGTTGTGAAGAGTCTCGGCAAACAGCCTGACTGAGCTATTAAAGGATGTTCCCTTGACCAGAGCTCCGTGGTCACAAGCAAATCCCATTAAACACAGGGGCTTAGACATGCTGAATGTTAAGAAGCGAGTGCCTGGGGACAAGTTGCTTTAGCCCTTCAGCCCTGTTGTCCTGACTTGCCCCCTCTCTGTTTACTTTTTTGGGTTTTTTTGGGGGCACACCTGGCTGTGTTCAGGGTTTACTCCTGGATCTGTGCTCAGGGATCATTTCTGGCAGTGCTCAGGAGACCATATACAGTGCTGAGGATCAAGTTGGGTTGTTTGCATGCAAGGTGAGCGCTTTACCCATTGTATCTTTCCAGCCCTGTTATATATATATATATATATATATTATATATATGTATGTATGTATATATATGTATATATATATATATGTTATAAATATAGCAAACTATATATATATATATATATATAGTTTGTTGTTGTTGTTGTTGTTGTTGTGGGGGGAGTGTCACACCTGATGATACTCAGGGCTTACTAAGGGATCATTCCTGGTGGGGCTTAGGGGACTCTATGTGGTGCCAGAGATTGAGCCCTGGTCAGCTACATGCAAGGCCAGTGCCCTCCTGTGGTTCTGCCTCTGTTAAGCGGGAAGTGGAGAACTAGCCAAGTCTCTGAGCTCCCCCAGCTTGGACTTTGCAGAGCCTGGTGGGGACACCCAGAGCGAGAGGCTCTCTCTGACCACGCAGCAGCGAGGTGCTGAAGGGAAGAAGTATGGATGAACCAAGGTGGTTGTTGGGGCGTGGCTATGGGAACCATATCTCTGCTTGGGGGGTACCGGGCACCACAAAGGCCAATGGTGGACTTGGAGAATGAACACAGTCGCTTCTCTTACTGAGTTCCCAGTCTTTGGGACAAGCTGCTCATCCTTCCCTGGGCAAGGGCAAAGAGAAGACTCTCTCTCCTCTCTCTATCTCTCTCTCTCCTCTCTCTATCTCTCTCTCTCCTCTCTCTATCTCTCTCTCCTCTCTCTATCTCTCTCTCCTCTCTCTATCTCTCTCTCCTCTCTCTATCTCTCATGGGGGTTGGGGAATGGGGTCTCAGGCGGCTCCTCTAAACAGGCCAAGGATTCTCTTTTCCGAATGCAACCAGACCTCCCCCTAAGTGCCCTGGGGTTTAGGGTATAGCGCCACAGAGGGAGCATCACCCCAAGGAACTGCCTCAGTTTCCTTGGCCACTTTCTCCTGTTGGTCCCAGAAACCCAGAAAATGAGCCGTCTGGGGAACTGGAGTTCCAGCTGGGGACTGGTCCCCTTGACCCCAGTTCCTTCTGGTTGGGGTGGGGTGAGCAGGTTTCTGTCTTCTTGAAGATTCTCTCCCGGGCCATCCCCGGGGGCAGGCTGGTCTGCCTTTCCCACACTCCCCTGCAAGCGCCTTCTCACACCGAGTCCTTCTTAAAGGGACTCTAAGAAGGAATTTTCTATGAACAGAACAATGCCCTATTAATCTTAGGAGGGATTTGAACTTGGCAACGGTTCAGCCTTTGATTTAAATATCATTTTGGTAATGGGGGGGGGAAAAAAATGAAAAAAGAAGAAGAAGAAGGCTAAGAATTGGATAGGGCAGTTTCCAATTCTTCTGGACCCTGGGATGATTTCGAATATAAAATTAAATCCAACTCCCTCCTCCTTCCTTAGCCCTTCCCTTTCACTCACAAAAGCTCTCTTCCCACATACTTCATGGGGATATTTCCAGTTAAAGTCTTGTTTACCTTATAGAAAAGTTAATTAGTTCCTTTTGATCTCCCAGGGAAAACCGCACAGGAAATTTTTTTCTTCAGAAAGTGTACACACTTTAGCCCTCATAACCAGAGATATTCATTAAAACTATTGGTTTCAATTTTTAATTGAAAGAAAACATTTGCTATTTTCCCCCTATTTATTATGAAGCCGCGTAGAAGGTGGCTGCCCCATCTGTCTTTTCTGCTGGGTGCAGGTAGAGTTGAGCCGTCTAGAATTGACCCCAATTTTGTTTTTCTGATTGTGGAGAATAAGCGCTTTTCTGCAGAAATGCAAACCTCCAAATCTGCCAGATTCCCCTCGCCCAAATATGAAAAACCCATGGCTTAGGAGCACTCAACGGTATGGTTTAAATAAAGATATTTAAGTTCTGAAATATAAATATTCACAATCTTGCAAAAACATATCATTGCATTAAAATCTGAAACAGGCAGTGGCGCATCGAGGGGAGGGAGTGTGTATTTTTTTGGAGGTTTATCTAATGAGAGATAATAAATAGGACACTAGCTCTTTTCTTTCTTTCAAGCCCTAGAGAGAGGGTTTAGCCATACCTGGATTTGTACAATAAACAACTTAGTCAAAACTGGGAGGGGAGAGAGAGAGAGGGAGAGAGAGAGAGAGAGAGAAACACTTGAATTTTCAAAATATAATTTTTTGATCTTAAGCACATTTTCCACATCTTGTATTGGGATGGGATAAGGACCGCCAAGGACGCCACAAACTGTGGAATTCATTTCCAGCACAGACGGACTGAGACAAAAAAAGCATCTGAATTTCTCGAGGTTGAAAGAGCAAATGGAAATGCATGGCCGATGGACAAAATGTGGCACTCTGCTTTTCTATAACCAAAAGCCCTGGTGGATGGGGACGGTGGGTCAGGGCGGCCGAGCCCTGGAAGGAAGACACGCTCTTACAAAAAGCAAAACCACAAAAACATAGCTGCCCTCTGGAGGGTGTTGACACCCGTAGCTGATTTAGAGGATATTTTTAGGTGCGGATCCTTCGCCTGCCCTCGACACAAATATTTGGAGATTGGGACTGTCATTGTTGATAAAAAAATTAAATTGATGTCACATATAAAAGATATATATAAAAACCATGTTAACATATGGTGTGACTTTGATGATGTTCTCTACAGAAAACATAGAAGAATCTGATGACATTTTATTGTTAGCAATTTGGGTTCATAATCAACCCCAAGCCCTGCCTTTCACTAACAGAACCCTTCCTTTAAGTGACTTTATCTAACGTTTTCACCTCAAGATAAAATGTCGGGTTGACAAAGTTGCCCTCCTCCTGATTTTATTTTATTTTTTCCATTAGGTAAATGAGGAATGCAGAGGACTGTCCCTTTATGAATCAAGAAAAGAATGCGTATATTTCCAGGAGGGCTTGCTAAACGCTAGCTAGCGGCTCCAGGGAAGTCTGCTATTAACACAAGCTTTCCAACTTTGAATTCAGGCGCAGAGTCTGAAACTTTTGAAAAAGTGTCCTAGAACACAATTCTTTTTCATGGGCTCCCTAATAGACCTTTGATATTTTCTTCTAAAGAAATTACTTGTGCATTTTGGAGGTGGAAATAGCCTCTTCTTTTACCTCAAATTATAAAGAAAGGGATTTAACATAAAGTTCAGTAGGAAGGGAAAATTGTCTCCGACCAAAAAAAAAAAAAAAATGGAAAACAGAAGCTTCCTATGGATGGAGACCCGATTCCCTCTGTGGATTTGCTAAATAACGCGAAAAAAAATCAAATACTTCCCTAAACCATGGAGAGGAGTCCTTCCCAATAAATATGCATCTATTTCTATTTTCATCAAAACAAATAATTTTCTCTGTGGCTAGAACTTCGCGCCCTGGGGGCCTCCCTTCTCCAGTGCATTCCGCTGGGAACCTGGAGATTTCATTAAGAAGGAGAGAGATAATACAAAATTTTCCTTTTTCTGCTTAGCCACAGACTTGGCCCTCTTTCTCAAAGGGGAGTTAGGGAACCTTTGGGGTTGATGCTTCATTGACCTGAATGCAAGAAGCAAAAGAGCCGAGAGCAAGTCACAGCCCCCAAAGAAGAAAACCTTGGCAGCATGAGAAAAAGCCTAAGACAAGTAAATATTTTTCTAGCGTGCCTCCGAGTTAAAACCAGAGAATTTCTCCCAGTGAAAGAAAGAAAGCAAAAAAAGAAGGGGGAAAAATGACAAAATTTGTCCCTACCTTTTGTCAGATGGAAAAGTTATGGGGATACTTGTTTCCAGAGTGCTGGTGACCTACACAGAACTCCTTACCTTAAATCTATACATTCTGAACCCGAACAGCTTGGAACAATTCTCCCCAGACAACCCCAAATGTTAACCATTCCAATTCAAGATCAGGTTTCCCCTCAGGCCCAGACAGTGATATCAGTTGGGGCTTGCTTTCTCTTTCTTTCCTTTTCTCCCCACCCAGCCAACCCCCCCCAAAAAAAAAGAAAAAAAAGAAAAAGAAAGAAAATGTATTCTTCTGTTTCCAATCCTCAAACATCCTTTTTTCATCTTTGTGAGCAAAGTTCTGGCCACTGGATGGGACAGGAGCTGCCTGGGAGCCTGGGCAGGAAAATTAGCCTCCTGCCGGGACCCTGGATCATTCAAAAATGTCCATGTTTTGTCGTGGCCCCTGAACGGGGTGGCTCCTCCCCCCCAACCTTTCCTACCATTGCAGACACATAAAGTTTAGTGCCGGCCATAAATATGTCAGGTTTGGCCAAGGAACTTGCTAATAGAGAACCTAGAGGTCCTATTGATGGAAAGGATAATGCTTTCTGGGCTGAGATATCCGAGATGTAGGGAGACCAGCTGCGCTTGGCCGCCAGGCCCAGGTCCGGCTGCTATCGGCTCCCTTCAGTCACTCAGTGGCAAATGCCTGCCTGGTTTTAAGAGCCTTGTCTTTCATTTTATTTAATTTTTTTTTCTTTCTTCCCAGTGACCTTGCTGACCCCCTGTGACAGCTGAGCTTATCAGAGAATCCACTGCTCCTCCTGCCTGCCTGGGAACGCTTTTTGGATTTATGAGCGTGGTGCCCCGTGGATAGGAAGGAGCCATATCCCACCTTTTACATCCAAGTCTCACTTGCTCGGGTTTAAGAGTAACTCCTGGCTATAAGCAGGATGGATTTTTCCCTCTGCCGCCTTGCATGGAGTTTTCTTCTGCTCCCCTTCCTCCATCCCCTGACAAGTCCAAAAAGCGAGGGCTCCCATTAGGTTAGCGCACCGCGCCCCCTCACCCTCAATTTTCCTCCTGGCACCCGTAACAGTTTCATCTGGTGCTAATGTGGCTGGCCTTCAGAATTCCATGCTCATTTTGCCATTAATCAAATGCATCATTATGAATTGTCTATGCATTTTAGAACAGACCTGAGCTCCGGCTCGCTGCGGGACAACCTTTTACATTCGTCTTCGCCACAAAATTTGCCTTCTGCCAGGGAGCTAAAGGGACAGCCGAGGTCACAGTCCTTGTGTTTTTGTGGCCCCCAAATCATCAACAGCTCTAAAGAACACATCTGGGAGCCATGTTCAGAGAGCATTAATTTAATTTTATTTTTTAAAGGGTGAATTGTTATGTTGACTCCGTGGGTGAAACATTGGTCTTGGTTGGTGACAGGCTTTACCAAAGTCTGAGAGCCTCCAAGAGGCGCTGGTTGGCTGTGGTGGGGTTTTAGTCTTAAGTTGCGTTTTAGTGGAAGGGAGATTTGCCATTCTAATTTGGAAGAATTCCAAGTATTTGCAGTCTGATGGGGGAGGGGTGGTGGGAGGCTGCGATGGTCAGCTCTGCTCTGGGGTGTTGCCTTTGCCGTGGGGACCCTGCCCTGTGCTTCTCTTGGACTCACTCACCCGTTGCAGCTTGGTGGCAACACTCTGGGTTCCAGAACCTTCTTCAGAGGAGGGCCTGACTCTTGTCTGCCAGTGGGAACCTGGGGTCCTCCGGCAGGATAAAGAGGGTTTTATAATGGGAACTTCCAGGGAGCCAGATCCTTCCTGTTTCTGGTAAAAATCCTTCCTGTTGCTGTCACAAGAAGGACCAGGAGTTGGGGGCTGGGACCCCAGTCCTGATGATTTTTTTTCTTAGCCTGACTGGGGAGCTGATTGGAGGCTGGGAGAGCAGCCTTGACTTTCGGCACAAACACAGAATGGCAAGAAGTGGATCCATACTGGCTTATTTGGGAGGGAGTTTTAATCCCCCTTTAAACAGACAGCTGGGTCCAGGTCATGACATGGTGATTCCTCCCGGGAAGTCAGAGCTCTGAAGGCCTCCAGGCAAAGGTCTGGAAGGCTGGAGAGGCGGGGGGTTGGGGGGGGTGTTGAGGAGTCAGCTTCCTGGCAACTACAACAAAGCAAAGACCCTTTTATCTATTTATCTATCTATCTATCTTATCTATCTATTCATTCATTCTATCTCATTCATCCATCTATCCATCTATCTATCTATTCATTCATTCATCTATCTATCTATCTTATTCATTCTATCTATCTATCTATCTATCTATCTATCTACTATCCTTCCATTCATTCATTCATTTATTTATTTATATTTTATTACAGAACTGTTACTTACAAAATTATTGACCGTTGACATATAATGTCCCAGCACCATCCCACCCATCCTGCCACAGTGTCACTATCACCCCAGCAGCGTCCCCAGGTTCCCTGCCCTGTCCCAGCCTGTCACCTTGACAGGCACACATTTAAGTTTGGTTGTTGCCCTTTGGGTCTCCTGTTTCCAGTGATGTTGGTTCTGTGGTCAAACGCCTGCTCAGAAGACCCTGCTGGTACCTCCCGAACACCAGGTCGGGTGGGTCTTGGGGGCAGGAAAGCTCTGGACTCAGGAGTGACCTGGGGCCTCCGGGAGTGGGGTGCCGAGTGCTGGCTCTGCTGTGAAGCCTCTGGGCCAGGTGGAACAGACCGGGTTCCCCAGATAGGCTCAGAGGCCCGCCAAGGTGGCAGGCTGGGACAGTGTAGGAACCTGGGTCCATAGTGGGAAGTTTAGGGATGTCTGAGCCTGGTTTTTAGCCACCAGCTGAAAGTCTTCCTGAGTCTATAGCCTCAAGCCTTTTGGGGGCGACCGGGGGGGGTTTCTTTTTTCCTCAGGTATTAATTTCCCGGGGGGGGGGCCTCGGGGGGGGGGGGGGGGGGGGCGGGGGGGGGCGGGGCCGGGCGGGGGGGGGGGCGGGGCAGGAGCCCCCCCCCCCGGCCCCTCAAGGCTACTTCTGCCTGGGCTGTAGTGGAGAAGCAGTGACCATGGGAATCCCGAGCCTGTGCCCCCCTTTCCCCACGGATGGGGAGAAGAGCAGGAGAGTCTGGGAGTGGGAGCTGTCCAGACCCCCCCTGGGGTCAAGGCTTAGGTTCCATTTGGAGAACCATGGGAGCTTCGTTCTCCACACCACCAGGAGTGATTCCTCAGTGCAGAGCCAGGAGTAAACCCTGAGCATCGCTAGGTGTGACCCCAAAATCAAACAAACAAATAAGAGGCCTGCAGCAAGGGCTTTGGTGTACTGCCCTTGTAGCCTTCGGCTACTCTAGTGGGTCTGTGGCTTAGGTCTGGGACTGCCCTGAGCTTGTCCACTCAGGGACTCCTGTTCCTGTTCTTCAGTCCTTCCAGAGGGCCCTGAATCTCTTCCAGGTCATCCACAATCATGATGGGAGGATTGAATTTGGGACCTGGAGTCCTCGGCCCCTCCCCTGGGGACTCCATGTCCCTGGAGTGCTCGGCCCCTCCCCCTGGGGACTCGATGTCCTAGTGTCATCTCAAGCTGACAACTGAGCAAGGTCTGGGAACCCGAAGCAGCCTCAGGTATCCACTGATCCAGACAAAGCAATAGAGAGACGCTCACATGGGTTTTCAGGGGAAATGGCTTCACTTCCACAATGACATTGGTATTTATTGAAAAAATTCAGGGCCAGAGAAACAGTCCACCAGGTAAGGCACTTGCCTTGTCTGCATGTGGCCAAGCCTGGTTTGAATCCGGCACCCCATGTGGCGCCCTCAGCACTATAGGAGTGGCCCCTTATTGCAAGAGTTAGAAGTGAGCCCTGAATTTTGAGTGTGGCTCCAAAACAAAATATATTGAAGTTTGGATTTAGATCATTTAGGTTTGAGGTTCTCTATTCAGCGTGGCTTGTCAAGTGTTTTTGTCTGCCATATTGTTTGGATGGAGGTCAGAGGAGGTTATGTTTATTTCTTTTCGACTTTGCTCCTTCTCAGGGGAGCACAGGCCCCTGGTCTTCTCCACCTCAACTTGCACATTTAAACAGCCCTGGCTCCTCTACAGGAAACACAGTCAGTGGCTAGGGTGATCCATCAGCTGGTAGGATTTGACAAGGAGCAGTGTTCATTGCATTGAAACCATTTCTAAATTATGTCAAAGTTACACACTCATGGGTGCTAAAAACCCAGGCCCCCCTCACTCCCCATTGCTAAAGTCTTTCTAATATCAGCAAAACATGTTGGCTCCTTGGGTATCACACCCGGCACACCACAACCCCAGAAACACTTCTTGAAGGAAATTCTGTCAATTAGAAGTAACTTCTGCTCAGGATCAATCATGTCCCTCTCTCGAAGCAACAAAATGATTAACGTCTGGTTTATGCTACCTGCACGGCAGAGCCCTGGCAAGCTACCCGTGTCGTATTTGATATGCCAGACACCAGTAACAATTATAGACCTCATTCGGAATGGATTGAGGCTCTTTTATGTTCCTGGAGCAAGCAGGTGCCCTTGGGCTCTACTTGTATGATACAGGTCATATGGAGATGTTACTGGTGCCCGCTCGAAGCAAATAGATGATGAACGGGAAGACAGTGATACAGTGATACAGTGCATTTGTATAAAAATTCTTTGCTTCTATAAATTGGAGCACACACAATGATTTTTGCGTTGTAAAACAATTTAAAAAGTAGTTGGGGAGTTTAAAAAAAACAAGAAGTTTCAAAAAGTTCAAACATCTTGTTTTTTTTTTCTCTTTGGGTCACACCGAGCGATGCTCAGGGGTTACTCCTGGCTCTGAACTCAGGAATTACTCCTGGTGGTGCTCAGGGGACCATATGGGATACCAGGAATCGAACGTGGGTTGGCATCATGCAAGGCAAATGCCCTACCCATTGTGCTATTGCTCTGGCCCCTTAGACAACATTTTATATATAATGATCAGATGTGTAAAACTAAGACTGAACGGATGAGTAGAGAATAATGTGGAAGCCAGAGAAAGGTGTCCTTGGGGCTCTCCAGGGAACATGGGTAGATTTTTCTCTTTTGCTGTCCTTTTGCTCACTCCTAGTTTTAAAAGACATCAATGAGATCTCAGGGGTTGGCTCCTGCCTGCTTGAGCTTCAGGCCGTGAGTTGGGTCCCTGAGACTCCCGTATGGGCTGAGCACAGTCTCAGAGGCTCAGCTGGGACCCCAGCTCCACCCCGTGCCGGGGTGCCATTTCTGACACACAATCAGATAAGCGCTAAACACTGTGATTCCAGTGGGTGGCCATGCAGGAGTGTGACCAGGGAGCACATGTGTAAGCACATGTGTAAAGCACATGAGCACATGTGTAAGACCACAGCTGAGGAAACAGGGCCTGAGGGGGAGACCCCGAGGGAAGTGTGACCCTCCCCAAGCTCCAGTGCCAGCACAGCCCCAAACTGTGTCCACCCAACTGAGCACTGAGGTCGAGTGTTTGGGTCCCCAGGTCACCCCAACCCCAGCAGCCATCAAGGGACGGGAAATGGAAAACAAAAGAAAACCAGAAAAAACACAAATGAAAATAAGAGAATGGACGGACCCAGAGCCAGAGCTGGGAACTGCGTCTCTCAGGGGTCGAGGGCCATTGCTGGAGGCCCATAGGCCCATTCTCAGTTGGCACTGCCAGGGCCTCCCCCTGCAGTGGGCTTTCCAGGGGGCCTGGCACTCTGCAGTGGACCCTGGCTTCTGATGTGCCTGGGCTCTGCCCAGTGCCTCCTAGACTCCCCGGGGTCCCCCGGTCTCATGATCCACTAGGATCTAGTTTCCCAGCCGCCAGCTCCAGCTCCTCAGTTTCCCCAATGTGGCTTTGCTGCCTTTGATCCTCTTTCTGCCAGCCGGAGCCTGGCGACTCCCCAGCCAGCCCTGACGGGATGGGGGGTGAGGGGGAGACCCATTGGAAGGAAACCTTCTTCTGCAAGTCCCCTGGCCGAGGTCCTGGGGACCATCAGGCGGCCTTCGACTCTGGGTGTGGGTTGCAGGACCAGGGGAGGCCGCCAGCGTCTGATTGCCAGAGTTCCTGCCTGTCTCACAGCCCTGTCTGACGCCTGGGAGACAGGCTTTGAAATAGGTCCTGGTAAGGCTCCTGGCTCAGTAGGCAATGGTGGAATCAGAGTGCCCTGGGGTTGTAAGCAGGTCCTGGCCCCACTGGCCGTGGCACTGGAGCGGCCCTCGGTTTGCTCATCTCTGCAACAGAGGGGACTCAGTCTCTCCCAGGCCAGGCGGTAGCTGCATCTTCAGCTCTTGGATTGGGCGATGCCTGCAAGGGGCGGGGCTTAGAATCAGAGGGTTTCCCCTCTGTCTCCCCAGTCTGAGTGAGCAGCATTATCAGGACAGCCGAGGGTCAGTCCCAATCAGCTGGGACCTAGTGGCATCTTCTGCTCTGGGCTGCAAAGTCACCCCCAAGAGCGAGGGAGGGAGGCAGGGAGGGAGGACTCTCACCTACTCGTCCCCACGATTGTTCGACTATCAGCACTGCAGGCAGAAGCAAGAAGCTGTGGAGCACCAGGCCACATCCTGGAGCTCAGCTCTCCGCCATGCCTGCGTTCCCTGGGCGGCAAAGTGGGTGGAAGGGCTGTGCTCACCTTGCCCTGCCCGGGAAGCAGCCCAGATGAGCAGCATCCTTCTGCCGGGTGTGGCACGCGCTCAGGGCAGGCCCTCTGTCAAGGCTGAGCTGGCGGCGACTGGACTCAAGACTCTGCTCTCTATTGCAAAGCCCAGCGCATCTGGGGTGCACGTGCACCCGGGAAATGGCATCCTTCTGTCTGACTTTTGGCTTCCTGGTCTGGATTGTATGCACCTCCTTGCACCCCGTCTGACACCCTGTCAGACCCCGCAGGCCTCCTCGGAGCAGGAGGGGGCAGCTTGAGGCAAGAGGAGGAGAGGGGGTGCAGGTAGATGCAAGATGCACCAGGCAGGGGGCTCAGAGCTTGTTTGGGGGTGATGGGGCCTTCTGAGTGACAAGACTCACCCCAACCACCCACCCTGGCTCTCACCTTCTCCCCCCCCTCAATCCCCCAAGCCCCGACACTTTGCAAATGGAGAAAACAAGTGAAGGATTGGCTTGTTCCTCCCTCCCTCTCATCTGTAAAATTGAGACATTACAGTTCCAAAATGGGCTTCCAGCCTGTAGAAATTAATCCGCTCTGGCAGGAGGTCTGCGAATAAACATATTGTTTCCATTGCTGTTGACATTTGGATTGTGAGAAGGTTTGAAAATGTAACTCTAGTTGGGATTTTCCACCCCGTCCAAGGTTTGCTGTGGGTAAGTGTCCTCCAAAAGCCCAGGCTGGGGGCCCGGGGTGACTCTGGAGGTGTCAGGGTTCGGAGAGGTGGCCATCCCCATTTGCCTGCAGGGTAGCCCCTCTGGCCCTGCGGGCCACCCACCACTCCAGGAGGGACCCCCCACGTTAGAAGACTCCTCTGTGGTTGGTCCCTGGCCCAAGGCTGCGACATGGCTACAAAGAAGCTCCGAGTGTCCAGATGGAGATATTTTGCTACAGAGAGGTTAAGTGACTAGTCTCCGACCGGTGGAGTCCAGTGAGCGTTCGCTCTTGGCCTCCCCATGGCTTGCCCTATACCACCTCCTTGATGAGTGGAATTTTCCGGAAGGCTACCGCATCAAGAGAAGTATTGTCCCTGGGAAGGGGCTAGGCTGGCCGGAGGTGACCTGAGTTGGCAGCGTGTTTGGTTGCGAGACTGCCAGTTCCATCCCATTCCAGGACCCTGGCAGATGGAGGGTGCCCCCTGGACTTTCCTGTTACCCGGAAGTTCCCACGCTGGGGCGGGAGTTCCTCCTTCCATCGGGCCCCCTTGCCTGCCTCCCCTTCCCACCCCACTGGGGGTGGCCTGGGAAAGTTCCCTGCTCCTGCTTCTGGCTCCCCAGGGCATCCTGGAGCTTCATCTCGGACATGGAAATGCAGAGACACCCCCAATGTCCCTGCACCCCTACACCTAACCCAGCACCTTGAAATGCCCAGAAGACCCCCTGCCTGGTCCCTACCTTCCCTTCTCTGGGGCCCCCTGTGGGCTGAAGTATTGACTGGCTCAACCCCCACAAGTCTCCACATCTAGGCCCTGACCCCTGACCCAAGAAACTTTTCCCTCCCCTCCCATCCCTTCCCCTTCTCTCCTTTCCCTTCCTCTCCTCTTTTCCTTCCCTCCTGCCTTCCCTCTTCTCCTCTCCCTCCCCTGCCTTGCTCTCCTCTCCTCTCCCCTTTTCTCCTGAGCTCTCTTCTTTCCCTTCCCTCCTCTCTCTCCTCTCCTCTTTTCCTTTCTTGTGTTGGGGCCACACCTGGCAGTGCTCAGGGCTTACTCCTGACCCTGCACTTAAGGCTCTCTCCTGGCAGTGCTCAGGGAATCAGATATGGTGCCAGGGATTGAACTGGGTGGACCACGTGCAAGGCAAAGGCCTTCCCACTGTACTATCCCTCCCATCCCTCTCCGGGGCTTATCCACAGGCGCCCACGTTAGAGCAGAGAATGACGGAATGGCCTAGTTCAGGGCTTAGTGGTCTGGGAAGGGAGTGTCTCTGCACCCCACTTCCATGCTCTTTGTCGCCAGGGAGATGGGAAGTGAGGGCCATGGCCTCTTTACCCCACCCACTCCAGCTCCTGGTGAGAGGCCGAGACAGGCCTCACCGGCACAGTCTTACGGCCGCCCTTCTCTGCCCTCCTGTCCCTTCCTGGCTCTGGCCATCTCCTGAGGGAATGTAGAGGACACTGCCTTCCTGGTGGGGTCTGGTCTCTGTGTGGCTCCAATATGGCTGCTTCTCTTGCTCTCCAGACCTCCTTGGAGTTGGCACCTGAGCACCTTCCTCCCTCTTCCTCTCTCCCATGACCAGAAGTTTGTGGGCACGGGCTTGGGTCCGCTGGGGGTCTGGGTTGGTTGGTCGGGGCTGTGCCTCTCTGGAGCTGACCTCCCCTGGGTTTGAGTCAGGTCTGGGCTCCTGTTAGGGTTCAGAACAGTGCTGTGGCTTGGGGTCACCGTGGTGTGCGATGTGTCTGACAGCAGCCTCAGAGAGGAGGGATCCCACAGGCCCTGACTGGGTCCAAGGGAATCCCAGGGGGTCCCAGAGAGGAGCTTGGGGAAGGTGTGTCCCTCTGGGACTGGGCAAGGGCCGAGGGGAGGGCAGGTTTCTGGGGACCCAGAAAAGTTCCCTCTGCCTTCAAGCCGACCCCAGAGTGCTCCTGGGTGTGATTTTCAAGGATGCAGGAGGGGTAGTTTGGGGTCCTCCACGCCACTTCCCTTGGCCACTTGAAGGACAAGAGTGACCTTGTTTTCACAGACTCTTTGAGAAGCGCAGGTTCACATTCAGGGGGTTTCACGGAGCTGGGGCTGTGTTTAGTGCCGCCCTGTGCAATGCTCGGCTCTGCCACTCGTCCCATTGCGGCTGCCAGAAGCCAGATGAGAACTAGTCCCGGATGTTGCTGTTGGTTCGGTTTGATTTCATTTCAGGTCAAGGGTCACTACTTGCTTGGTGCTTGGGAGACCACGTGGTGCCAGGGGTTGAGATTGGCTCCCATATGCAGAGCCTGTGTTCAGTCCACAGAGACATCCCTGAGGCCCCAGCATCACGGCTGGTCGTAATGGCACGTCCATGGCCTGAGTTGCCCCCTTGCTCTGGAGGGAGCCCTTCTCTCTGGGCACCATCATTGCCCAAAACTGTTCCCAGGATGGTTAAGCCCTGTACGCCTTTGCCTGCTGGGCTGAGTCCTTTTATTTCCAGCTTCCCAGACTGGTGTGTGTATGTGTGTGTGTGTGTGTGTGTGTGTGTGTGTGTGTGTGTGTGTGTGTGTGTGTGTGTTGTGTCTGTGTCTGTGTCTGAATGTGGTGGGGTCTCCTCCTCTTCCTCCATCTCAAGAGCATCTTGCCTCCTTTGGGGTTTCCAGTGATGGATCTTAGGGCTCCTTGCTGGCATGCGTCAGTTTCCAGCTGTGGTTGAAAAATCCACAGCACCATTGCTTTGTGAGGACCAGCCAGTGCCCTTAACTTGGCCTAAACAGTGGTCCTGGGGCCGACGGAGAGCTAGTGCAGCAGGTAAGGGACTTGCCTTGCCTGCAGCAGACCCAGATTCAGTTCCCAGCACCTCATCTGGTCCCTGAACCCACCAGGACTGAGTGCAGAGAGAAGTGCCTCAGTGATGTGGCCAGGTTCAGAGTTTGGCTGGCAATGTCCTACGCGGGGAAGGGAGAGGAGCTGGTACCAGGGAGGTGAACCTCTGATTTGCTGGTGCAGCCTCATGCCTCAGGAGCCCCACCCCTGTGGGACAGGAAGGGAACAACTGCCGCCAACTTCCCTGCTAACCCTGGCAGGCTGGTGCCCCTAGCTGGCCCAGGAGGTGCCACTGGCCATGAAAGGTGAGCTGCTCCCTGGGGGCTGTGTCAGGCCCACACCCCCCACGGATGCACCACCCAAGGCCCCTCAATCCCGGCCTGTTCTGCCACGCAGCCCCCCCACCCTGCCTATGCCCGCCCCTCCCTCTCTTCCCTGGCACAGAGGTGCCCGGGCCCCTCAATGCCCCAGTGTTCTGTACTTGGGGATCCCTGAACCTCTTCAAAAAGGAGCAGCTGCTGTTCCGGTGAGGGCATTAGGGGCCTGGGGGTTTCCCTGGTGGGATCACAGACGGTCCTTTGTCAGGGCTCCCCCCAAAGCTCTGCCATCTTTGAGGCCCGTCAACAACATGAGGGAGAGCTGTGTTTGCAGTCGAAGGGCAGCTCTAAGTGGTTAAAGGACACGTGGGGAGACTGTGCACCTCGATTTTTTCCTCCTGCTCCCCCCCACTTGCCCCTCTGCAAGCAGCCATCCTCTTGGCTAAGCTGAGCTCCCTCCTCCCCCAGCCCCTCCTTGCCTGCCCCTGTCCGTGTTTGTGTCTGACTTTCCCTGGGCTCTGGGCTTCCACGCCCTGCCCTGTGTGTCCCCACCGTGGGAGGACGGGGAAATCCCCCTCCTGGCCTGCGTATGCCGCCCCGAATTCTCTGTTGCTTTTTGGTGGGTTTTTGTTGTGGTTTTGGGGCCACACCCAGCTAGGCTCACGGGTTATTCCTGGCTCTGCACTCAGAGATCACTCCTGGTGGTGCTCAGCGGACTATGTGGGATTCTGGATATGGAACCCTAGTTGTCGAGGGGCAAGCAAAGTGCCTTATCTGCGTCTTTGTCGCTCTGGCCCCCCATGTCGGCTCATTTTTTGGCTCCATCTCTGTGTGCTTCAACTTCTCCCCCTCAAAGCAGGGTCTCTCCCACCCCTATGTCTGAGTTCCCCCAAGGACACCTTTACCAGTCTTTGTTTACGGCCTTGTCACTGGCAGTTTCCACCTCCAATATTTCTCCAATCTGTCCTCTGCCCCGGATCCACTTTCCCCTATCGAGCCCATCACTGCTCAGAGGTGAGGGTCTCCTCCCTGAAGCAGAGGACGCTGAAGTTCGAGTCCTATACCTACATGAATGTTTAGAATTTCCTGTTCTTGGGCCGGAGCGATAGCACAGCGGGGAGGCCATGCGGCTGACACGTGTTGGATCTCTGGCATCCCATATGATCCCCTGAGCACCTCCAGGAGTAATTCCTGAATGCAGAGCCAGGAGTAACCCCTGAGCATCACCAGGTGTGACCCAAAAAAGCAATAAATAAATAAAGAAACAAGTAAATAAATAAATAATTATGTGACTGCTTATTGAAGTGACTCTGTGTGGAACCATGACAAGTTTGTTGAATTTTAGAAGCGGTTTTTTGTTGCAAAAATTTTTTTTTTTTTTTGGCAGGCTTAAAACAATTTTTGGAGTTTATTTTTTTTTTGGCTGTTAAAAAAAAAAATAAAATGAAGGTCACTTTATAAATGGTGAAGTTTTTACTATTCACTGTCTGTCTCTGTCTCCCCATTTTTCTTTTGCGATGTCGGGCGGCCCCCAGTAACATCTCCATAAGTCGCCCTGTCCCATGGGGAGAGCCCAAGGGCATATGTTGCTCCCGGAACCAAAAAGAGCTCCAATCCCACCCCCGAAATGAGGTCTATAATTGTTACTGGTTTTTTTAATGGTGACTGCTAAGTGTGGCTGGGAAAATGAGGGACAGTGATAGAGGGAAGGTCACTGGTGGTGGGATTGGTGTTGGGACATCAAAAACCCATAACAACTATATTATGAACAGCTTTTTAAACCAAGTGTTTAAATAAAGTATTCTATTAAAATAATATTGGGTTTTTATATTAAGAGCAAAGAAAGCCACATCCCGTTGAAGACAAAGGTGGCTAGGATCACATTTATATTTGTTTTCTACCATCACACATGGCCAAATACCTGGGAGACTTTAAAAAATAATGTCAAAATAGCTAACATTGGTCAATTTTGTCCTTGTGTGAATGTCACAGAGTCTGTTTACAAAGACCTTGAAGGTGCAGCCTCCTACATATGAGAGGGTTCCCCTTACAGCTCACTGGGACCACCACGTGTGAAGCGTCACCAGGGACTGAAACATCCAGAAGGTAATAACTCTGTTCCTTCTCACTTGTTCCCTGGTGTAATTGTATCTATAAATGCTTTATCATAATAACTTAAGCAAAGCAAAACAAAACAAAACTAAAATGTTTTTTTTACTAGCCCACGTAGCTGCAGATTGATTTAGGAGCCAAATGTTTCCAATATTTTCTATCTGCAGTCAGCCTTGTCAGTTGTGCCAATGACTCCAGACCACTCAAGGACCCCAGAAGGAGCTAGCACTTCTGTCCACCATCTTTATGGGTACCACACCAAGAGAGAATGCCTGGGACCTCCAATTGGTCAGTTTCCCACCAACCTGAACCACGTGCCAACTTCTGAACCAATCACCAAAGAAAGGAAAATGTGATGATGCTCCAATTGACTAGACCCAAGTCACATGCCCCCAGATGAGGGGTGTGGCATTAGTTGCTCAGGAAAACAAGGCTTGGCCCAGACAATCAAATTTAAATGATGGAAGATAGGAGTCTGAGATTGACCATGGGAGCATGTAGTGGGTGTTGAAGGAGAGTTGGGAGTATTTCTCTCTCTGAAGTAGCCACTTCAGCTGTGCGTGTATGAAGAAACGTCTGGAAATGATCTGAGTGATGTACAGTTTCCAGTATATTTTATATTTTCTTTGTATATTTCAAATATTAGGGCTTCAAAAGTACCATCTGGAGAGTAGGGAAGAGGCTTCTGTGAGAAAAAAGGGGGATACAGTTGCATAGAGATGGATATTCATGGGTGCTCATCATGGTACAATATATACATATATGCGTAGATTACCCTAATATAATTGCACACCGCTTGCTTGCATGATTTTTTCAACTTAATAAATTTTTGAGTGTTTTCCTCTGATGATCATTGCTGAATGCCATGCTTTCATTTTCAGAAGTTTCTCTTTTTTCCTGGGCAACTAAGGAAGGAGTGTACCAGTACTGTCAGGGACCAGACCCCTAAATGCCTTTAACTTATAGCTGGCTGGAGGCTGTCCTCTGCCAAGTGACCCCTTTCTCTCCTTGGGGGAGCCCTTGCTTCTCCCTTGAAGCTTTCTGTGCTCTTCCTTACACTAGTTTATAGAGTCCCTTCTCCCTGTTGCAAGACCCCAGTTTTTTTTTTTTGTTGTTGTTGTTCATTTGTTTTGTTTCTGCATAAAAAATCAAGAAAACTTCCAAAGTCCTCCCTCTCCAAACGCTGGGGAGTAGCTGGGAGTGGGCCACTGGCTGAAGATACCTGGAGCTACACAGGGAAGAGAAGGAGGAAAATTATCTTTCTTGTCTGTTTTAGGTGGAGGAAGCAGCAGACAGGGGAGGTGCAGGGAGCACGTCTGCTCCAGGTGGACAGAGCTCCTCCCGGCCCGCCTCAGGGTCCTCCTCTTAATCTCCTCTGTGGATTCTGCTCTTTTTGGCCTTTCTTCCTAGGACCTTTCTTCTTCATGAGGAAGGAAGGAGACCACTCTGGGCTCTTCTTTGGCAGCTGGGCACATTGCCCTGAGTTCGTCGGTCCCTGAAGGTCCACGGCCCCCAGGAATCTCCTCCTCACTGTGTGGTCTGATGGTCACACCACCTCCTTCTGACTTCTTCTGATCCAGAAAGCCCTTGATCTGCCAGTCAGAGGAAAGGGCTTTAGCTTTGACATGAGACGGACCCAAGTTCTAATGAAGCTCTGACTGCATAGTGTCTATGGGACTCTCAGCTCCCTGCACTGGGAGGCGTAGGCTGCTCACGGTCCGAGGCAGCACTGGAGGAATAGGCTGAGGCTGTATTTGTGAGCCTGGCACAGAGATGCCTGCGGTCCACATTGCTTGGTCTTCTAACACAGGCAGGAGGCGGCCCTGGCAGCCCTGCTGGGGTGTGTGGGCAGGAGATGGGCTGGATGAAACCAATTATACAAGAGTCTGAGCAGCATATCCAAGGCCAGGCAAAACAGGGGGCAGGAGGATTTGTCAATAGTTGGAATCTACCACAAGTGTGTGGGGGTCAGAGTTTAGGTAAGATAGAGAAGGGACCAATGTGCCAATAATTACTGGAAATGGTAATGCCAGACTAGAAGAACTGATCATTGAATGTAGGCAAAGGGATATATATTATAACCCCTAAATGTTTGTATTGCAAGCCACAATATGCAATTGAAGGGAGAGAGAGGGAGTGGGGAAAAAGAGAGAGAGAAAGAGAGAGAGAGAGAGAAGAAAAGGAAGAGTACCTGCTATAGAGGCAGACGGGGGAAGTGGGGAGGAATTTGGGGACATTGGTGGTAGGAATAGGCTAGGGCATTGGTGGAGGGTGGATGCTAGGGAACCCTGTATGACTGAAACCCAATCATGAACAGCTTTGTGATTGTATATCTCATGGTGATATAATAGAAAAAATTTGGTTTAAAGTCTGAGTAGCTCCACTAACAGAAATTTTTCTTCTTACAGTGCTGGAGATGATAAATCAGAGGTTATGGTGTTGGCAGGGCTGGTGTCTTCTGGGCCGTTTCTGTTTACAGCTTCTTGTGTGTGTGTGTGTGTGTGTGTGTGTGTGTGTGTGTGTGTCTTGTAGCAGCATCTGTGTCTGTGTGTCTGTATCCTCATTGCTCTTCCAGTAAGTCATCTGATGTTAGGGTCACCAACATGACCTCATGTTACCTGATTATTTCTCTTTCTTTTCTTTTTTTGTCCAGAGGGGGAATACACACTGTCTATGCTTAGGGGTGCTCCCAAAGGTGCCCCCAAAGGGGGCAACTGTGCAGTGCTGAGGATGAACTGGGAATCCGACATGCAAAACTTGCTTACAAGCCCTCATTTGCCCAGGCCACCTCATTGCATAATTTTAAGATATTTTTTAAGAATTAAGTTATAGTTGTGTTTTTAAAAAAAATATTTATAGTTGGGCTTTTAGGCATACACTGTCCCAACGCTAATCCCACCCCCCAGTGTTCCAGGTTCTCTCCAACCCTCCTCCTCCACCACCCACCTCCCGCTCCACACCCCAAAGCCTGCCTCCTCACTCCCAGGCTCATTTTAAAGTTTGGTTCTATTGTATGGATCACATGCTTTTATGGCATCATAAAAGGCCTGATTGCCAAATAAAGTCACATTAACATGTGGATTTTTTTTTGCTTTTTTGGGTCACACCGTTGACACTGATACTCAAGGGTTACTCCTGGCTCTGCCCTCAGGAATTTTTCCTGGTGGTGCTTAGGGACCATATGGGATGCCAGGGATTGAACCTGGGTCGGCCGCGTGCAAGGCAAGCGCCCTACCCACTGTGCTGTCGCTCGGCCCCGACATATGGATTTTGTGGGGACATAATTCAGTTGATGATAGGGATAAGGCCAATATTCATCCCAAATATCTCTTGCCCAATATTCATCATCAAAGTTTCCTTGCTTGGGACCTGAACAATGGAGAACTCTTTCCCGGTGGGCCTCCAGAGCTGAGGCTCCTCTGATTGCCTTGCTCATCAGCAAGTGCAGAAAATCGTCAATGACTGGGATGGACACGAGGAAGGATGGTCCTTGTGGGGGGTGGGGGGGTGGGAACGTCTGGTCATGTATGGCAAGGTGGTTTGTGTATCCATGGTGGTTTGTGTATCCACCGTGGTTTGTGTATCTTGGTGGTTGTCGTGGCACCTGGGATGGTCCTGGCCATATGCTGCCTGGTCTCTTCAAACTTGACTGTGCCATGTCGGAAGACTCTAGATACCAGTCTGGTTGCCAGGCCCCTGCAAGGCTGCCAGGCCTGGGCATGGGGCCTGGGGGGAGAAGATAGGTTTTGGGGAGACAGGAAGATTGGCAGACATCTGAGTCCAACCAGGAGGGAGGGCAGGAGCTGGAGGCTAATCTTGTTAGCAGCCACATCCTGCAGCTCTCCAACTCCCTGGCCTGTAGCATGATTCTGACTCAAAGGCAGAGCAGACAGGAGCCAGGCCCAGGATTGGCACAGACCTCAGAGGCACTGCTGTGGGCATTCTAGCTGTCTCTGAAGAGTCTAGCAAGTGGCTGGCGCTGTGCATTGGGCCAGAAATTTGAGTCCCTGAGATTTTAGCTTCTTGGGCTGTGGAATGGGCATCCATGAAGGTGCCACCAGCCTCTGTAGTGCCAGGGGCAGATGGGTGCCAGGCTATTGTTGCTGCTTCTCAAAAGTGCTTGGTGCAAGAGAGAGAGGGACTCTGGGTGGAAGTACCTCAGGGATAATCTGAACATTCTAGAACATGAAACTTGGCCAACATTGGGTGGGAGGTTAGAAAGAAGATGGGGAAGAGAAAACTTGCCAGGAGGCATTGCAGCTCTTGGTTTTTAGGGAGGTGCTAAGAATTAGGAATTTGCCCAAGCAAAGGTATAATCGATGACTTTTAATCTATGTCCATACATATACATGCCTTGATTCCCTTTCTAATCAGCTCTTCTGTAAAAAAAAAAAAGATGCATGAACTCATCTGATTAACAGGCACGAACCGAACCACCTGTCATCTTTCCCTGCTTGCTGCGGAGGCTAGGAAGGAAATTCTGGTAAGGTCTGCTGTCGGTTTCTGTCTCTGGAGTCTCTGGCTCATGATACAGTGCCCTCTTCAACTCCCTTGGTTAGTGTGTCATGTGAGTAGGACGTGAGCCATTTGCATGGGGGGGCATTTTCCATGTGTGACTCGCTGGGTTGGAATGGAGACCCTGAGAGATGTGATGGGACCTGTTGGCACACAGTTGCAGAAGGCTAACTTCCATCATTTATGATGTGATCTCGTTTAACAGCCTCCTGTGTGCCAGGTCCCTCTGACGTGCTTTACAAACATTCACTGACTGAATCTCTCATTCACTGTATCACTGTCTTCCCGTTCATCATCTGATTTGCTCGAGCGGGCACCAGTAACATCTCCATATGACCTGTCTCATGCAAGTAGAGCCCAAGGGCACCTGCTTGCTCCAGGAATCATAAAGAGCCTCAAACCATTCCATCAGGTCATGGGAATGAGGTCTATAATTGTTACTGGTATTTGGCATATCAAATACGACACGGTAGCTTGCCAGGCTCTGCCATAATCTCTATTACAACTCCATTACAACTTTTACAATCTCTACTACAATCTCTATTATAACTATTACAAATCTATTACAATCTCTATTACAACTCTATTACAACATTCTCTCCCTCCCTCATTTTGTGAACATGTCAATGAGAAAAGTAATTTGTCTAAACACGAGATGGAGCTGAGCCAAGAGGTGATTCTAGGTAGGTACCTGGTTCCTGAGACCAGGCCACGACTGTGCACTGCCCTGACCTCACCACTGTGGGGCTGGCTGAGATGACTCTGGCCTCTGGAAAGCCAAATTTCATATTAAGCCACATTTGCGCAGCTGGCAAGACAATTTTGGCAAGTGAGAACTATTTGTTATAATTTACAATAAATAATGAAAGTCTTTAAAACCTTTCTCCTCCTCCCTGGGAGCTGCACCCACACTGGCGGCCTCAGACCTAACTTCATAACTGTATGAGCATCTCCGCAGAGACACAAAACTGTGTAAACTTGAGACAACCAGTGTTGGGCTGAGAAATCTGGGGTCTTTGGGGATGGGCAGCCTCCCCCAACTCATACTCACAGAAGCCCCGGCAGCAAGGCCCACCTTCTACGGTGACTGCCTGTTGACTCACCAGCCTCCTTGTCTTCAGATTCATGAGCTAAATCTCCAAGGAGATGCAAGCCAAGAAGCGGGAAACTCATGGACACCGGGACCCTCTGGCTGAAAACTCTGTGGCACCCTCGGAAGCGGGGCAGGCTGAGTCCTGCCTTGTTGAAGTCCCAGCAGCTGCCACCATAACAAGGGCCTAACTCCACGGCTTCACTAAGAATCTCTGTAGACTCAGCCCAGTTCTACAGATACTGAAGTTTGTAAACCACGCAGCTGCTTGTGTGGCCACACAACACCTCCAAATTCCACACTACTGAAATTTCAGTAAGAGCACACAGAATTAGATGAGAGTAACAGAAGCCAACCAACTCAGCAAACAAAAACAAAAACACAGGAAGCTCAGTTAGCAATGAACGACTTAGCACGTTCTCAAAGACTTAACAACTTCATGGTAAAATATAACAATTTTCACAAATTTTCTTTTACTCAAGTATTTTTTTGATTCCTTTAGACATTTGGTTGTAACAAGCAATATAAATCAAATTATCGTGTGCCTGCTAAGGAGGCAGACTTGGGCTGTGTTGGGAAAATGGTGGAGAGAAGGTCACTCAGCTGGTGGTGGAATATTGAACGCCTGTGATAAAAGTATCATGAGCAGCTTTGTAAACCATAGAGTTTAAATAAAGTGTTTTATTAAAAATAATTCTCCTCCTTTACCCCTCCACTTCTTTCTCTTTGTCAAAACCAATTTTTTATTTTCTCCCCTCCTCTCCCCTCCCCTCCCTTTCCTCTTCTCTCTATCGGAAAATGCTTGTGTGTTCCTGGTGGAGCACTGTGTTCCCTGACAATACAGGGGAGCAGAAACGAATCCCCTTCTGCCCCCAAGGGACTGGCAGCCAGCGGACGGATAAAGACTAGTGAATTCAACAAAGTTCCAAAAGACATTTACTCACACAAGTTCTGGCAGTACAATCCAAGGACAGGAAAACTCTAAATTTCAAATTCCTAGCTAGACCCACACCATGTGCTTGATTTAGGATCCTAGGCCAAGATGGCCACTGGCCCCTGTGCCATGTGCACAGGCTGGAGAGCCAACCCACATGGTAGGCAGGTAGGGAGATCAGCGGGCAGAGAGCAAGCAGAAGAGAGCCACTTCTTATTTATATCCTTCAGCCCAGCCCAGAAGGACTCAGTAGGGGCCGGAAGTCTATCACTTTCAGGTGCATCCTCAAGTGAGCTCACCTGGCCCAGACCATTCAAATGCTAATTCACTCTAGCCAAGATCTTACAAGCCTTCCTGCAGGCACTGTGTAGAGATAGGAATCAGGACACCTGAGATGAAATGTATCTCAGGATAAATACATGGGAAAGGTGTATATCTATGCCAGGAATATACTACAGCCATATATATATATATATATATATATATATATATATATATACATACATATGCATATATATATGCATATATATATGTATGGTAATTTGGAGGTAAATCGGTAAACTCTTCAGTGCCACTCTCGAGAACATCATGAGACAATTAGAATGGGAAGGAATGGGAGTGAAGATAGATGGTCGGCAACTACACCACCTCCGCTTCGCTGATGACATCGTTCTAATAACACCAAACATTAGCCAAGCGGCACAAATGCTGGCTGACTTTAACCGAGAATGTGGAAAGGTAGGTCTACAGCTGAATCTGAAGAAAACTATGTTCATGAGAAATGAACTAGTTCCTGAGGCCCCATTCACTCTCAATGGAACAAACATCTCTGAATGCAGCAGTTATGTGTACCTAGGTCGAGAAGTCAACATGATGAACGACCTAAAACCTGAGCTGCGCAGGAGGAAGAGAGCGGCATGGAATGCCTTCAAAGGCATCGAAGAAATAGCTAAAAGAACAAAGAACCTCCGGCTCCAGGCACATCTCTTCGACTCCACCGTTCTCCCTGCATTAACATACGCCTCAGAGACCTGGGCCCTACGAAAGCAGGATGAGAATGCTATTCGGGTCTCCCAGAGAGGCATTGAAAGAGCTATGCTTGGAATATCACGTCTCACTCAAGTGAGTGAAGGAATCGGAGTTCTGACCTCCGTCGCTATTCCAGAATCAGGGACGCTGTCTCTTTTACCAAGGCATCGAAAATCAGATGGGCTGGACATGTAATGCGATTTGGAGACAACCGCTGGACTAGAGCTGTTACCGACTGGATCCCACGGGATGTCAAAAGATCACGTGGCCGCCCACCTACAAGATGGTCAGACTTCCTTGTTAAGACCCTGAAGGAACGGTTTGAGGCTCTTCATATTCTTGAATCAACCAGATGCCATTGGGCTACATTGGCACGTGATAGGGTCCAATGGAAATGTTACTGGTGCCCGCTCGAACAAATCGATGAATAACGGGATTCAAGTGATCAAGTGATCAAGTGATATATATGTATATATATGGCTGTAGTATATATATAATATATATAAATACACGTAATATATATATAAATATATATTATATATAATATATATAATATATATAAATATACTGGCGTGTGTGTGTGTGTGTGTGTGTGTGTGTGTGTGTGTGTATTTCTCCAAATCTATGAGCTCCTTATCTTTATTTCAGGGTAGTTCTGGGTACTAGCCTTTAGAATTATTAAGAGCCATGCTTACTTGCCAGGAGTGAGCCATGCTCACTTGCCAGGAGTAAAGAGCATTCTTCTCTGATTTAGTTAGGGCGGATCCAAATGCAGCCAGGCAAATTCTGGTAAGATTGTCCAGTTCCACAGAGAAGATCTGTGAAAGTATGAGAGAAAATATTTTAAAATTAATTTATTATTTATTTTTTGACAATTACAAAACTGTTCATGTTTGGATTTCAGCCATACAGTGTTCCAGCACCCATCCCTCCACCAGTGCCCACCTAGCACCACCAATGTCCCAATACCCTCTCACCTCCCTTAGCCTGCCTCCGTGGCAGGGACTCCATCTCTTCTCTCTCTCTCTCTCTCTCTCTCTCTCTCTCTCTCTCTCTTCCCTCTCTTACATGTTGTGGATTGTAATAGACTTTTGACAATTATTGGTCCACTGTTCCTTTCTCTGCCTTACCTAACCTCTGCCCCCACACATTTGTGGTAGTTTCCAGCTTTGGCAAGTCCTCCTGATTCACATTTCGCCTGATCTTGGATATTGGTATCATAATATGCATATATAGGATTTAACAAGGTTTTCTATGTCCATTGTATATGGCCAGAAAAATAGCTCAATAGTCTGAGAGCATGTTTAGGTGCCTCAGTTTGATCCCTGTTACTATATGGACCATGAAATACTTTATTTTTTTATTAAACTTTTTTTTTTTGCTTTTTTTTTGGGGGTCACACCCGGCGATGC
This sequence comes from Cryptotis parvus, assembly GCA_021461705.1. Lineage (NCBI taxonomy): Eukaryota > Metazoa > Chordata > Mammalia > Eulipotyphla > Soricidae > Cryptotis > Cryptotis parvus. The sequence continues at coordinate 87,284 of JAJIBD010001933.1, forward strand.
TCGGGGTTACTTCTGGCTCTTTGTTTAGGAATTACTCCTGGCGGTGCTCGGGGGACCATATGGGATGCTGGGGATTGAACCAGGGCTGGCATGGGCCGGCCGCGTGCAAGGCAAACGCCCCTACCCGCTGGGCTATCGCTCCGCCCCTAAATATTTTATTATACAACCGTGAGATATACAATTACAACATTGTTCATGTTTAGAGGTTTTGGTCATACAGTGTTCCAGCACCCTGCCCTCCACCAGTGCCCATTTCCCACCACCAATGTCCCCAATTCCCTCCCCTCTCCCATAGCTTGCCTAAATGGCAGGTTCTTTATCTCTTTTCTCTCTCTGAGAGGAAATATTTTTAAGGTAAGAATATTCTGCCACAGAGAGAGTCACAGATCCAAACTGTCTTTCCCCCCTCTATCTACAATGTGACCTGCAGGAGACAGCTCCAGGCAAGATGTAGAAGCTCCGGGCAGCTATGACCAGGAGCTCACCAGGGCATGCCCTCCAATACCTCTCCCTCCCCCTCCCTCTCCTCCCCTCCCCTCCCTTCCCCTCTCTCCCTCCCCCCTCCTCTTCTCTCCTCCCCTCATTTTTTTGTTTCCTCTTGCATTTGAGCACCTCAATCGATTCTCTAGCAATTCTTGGATGTAGATCCCTCTAAAATAAATCTGTTTAGAGGCTTGGGAAATAGCTCAAAGGGCTTGTCCACATGGGGTGCATCCCTGGCACTGTATGGTCCACTGAGCACTGCCAAGAGCAACCCCTGAGTACTGCCATGTGTGACCACAAAACAAACACACATACATGCATGTATGTGTGTACAGGCCTGTTTAGGGGCCCAGTGAAGTGGCTTAGCAGCAGAGCACCTACCCTGCAGGCTGTGAGTTTGATCCCCAGCTCTGCCCACATTGCCAAGAGTGATCCTCTGATCTCTTGGCTGGTCTGAGATTTATAGCACAAATAGCCACCAGGTGTTACTCCCCAACACCAAAAAATTTCTAATATTTTTTGGGGTTTGGATATTTTTTGGGGATCCATGAGGGGCCATGCAGTGCTGGAGACTGAAGTAGGGTCAGCTGTGTTCAAGGCTAATACCTTAACACCTTTACTGTCTGTCCGGCCTCCATGTCTAAAAACACATACCTGTGCACCCACTCTCGGAGAAGACATGTGCCTTGCAGGCAGCCGGGCAGGCAGGCAGCAGTTGATGGAACCAGAATTTGAACCCAAGTCTGGATGTTTCCTAAACCAAGTCTGTTTCTCTAGTTTACTGGGGACGAGAGGGGGTGTTGCAAGGCAGGAGGCAGACTGAGCTGTCACAGTTTGGGGGCCACATTTGGCAGTGCTCAGAGCTGACTTCTGGTTCTATGCTCAGGGATCACCCTGGCAGTGTTGGGGCACCACATGCGGTGGCCGTTGCTTGCAAGGCAAATATCTTAGCCCCGGGTTATTCCTCCTGCTTGTATTTTGCTTGTTTTTTGGTTTCCAGGGGGGAGGGTGGGGGAGGAATCGCTTTTGTAAAGGACAATGACGGACTCCTTAGGCCTGTCAGTATCTTCCAAAGTGAATTTTCTGCTGTCTACCAGCATTTTGCAAGGAAGGCGAGAGGAAGACAGAGGTGGTGTGGAGGCGGCCAAAGCACTGGGTCAGCAGAGACAGGACAGCTGGCGAGCACAACAGGCCGCCCAGGGAACGTTGGACAGGTCTCCTGGGGAGTGGCCCAGGGGGTCGCTACAGTCAGCTGCTGCCACCAAGGGAAGGGACGCGACCAGAAGGGAGGAAGCTACCAGGAGCATCACTGGAATGAGGGTAAGGATGGCAGGAGCAGGCCAGAGGAAGGCCAGCGGTGGTCTCTGGTCCTGCAGCATGGGATGGGGGTTGCGGGGGTCTGGGCGTAGCGCCCTGGGCCCCTCAGCCATCGTGGGCGAAGGCGGGAAGCGGCTGGCGGGGGTCAGGGTGGGCGGCGGGCCGTGCATGGCTGCGGGCTGAGATCATCACAGCTCCCTTCCAGCTGCCCGGGATATTATGAAGTTGCAGACACAGGGAGAGAGCTCAGGCGTGGGGGCCTCTAGAGGGGGGGGGCTGGGGAGGGGGCCGAGAAGGAGGCCGGTAATGAAAAAAAACATTCTCTGCTCAAGGTGACAGAAAGGGGCTGCGGCTGCTGGGGTCAGGGTCTGGCTTTGGCTGGGAACCAGGCCCCCAGATGCCACGGGGCCAGGCTTGGACAGCTGCGGAGGAGGCCGGGGCTGGGGCCATTCTGCCGACTGACCTCTCATCCTCCCAGTCCCCCAAGACCCCTGTCCCTGGAAAGACACCTGAGCTGGGGCAGCCGCGAGGTCCCGATGGATCCAGCCTGGCTTGCCAGGGGTCTTCTTGCGCCAGAGGGGCTACTGTGCCCTCCTCACTGGCCCTTCTCCATACATCTGGGTTGGAGTCCAGATGAGAGACCCTTACCTGCTGACAACACTGGCCCAGCCCAGTCTGAGATAGGGAGGCTGCCGGAAGACGGAAGGCTGGGATGTGTTGGGGAGACAGCTCCCAGTGCAGCTCCGAATCTTGTTTTATTTGGGGGCCACACCCTGTGGTGCTCGGGGATGACTTCTGGCTCTGTACTCAGGAATGACTCCTGGAGGTGCTCAGGTGCTCAGGGGTAGATGGGGAGCTGGGATCAAACACAGATGGGCTGAGTGCAAATACTACATCTCTGGCCTTCGACTCAACACTCCTGACACCAGTTTACAGATGTGCCGAGCACCCAGGCAGGGGGCCCTTCTCAGATAGATCCAAAAGCTGCCTGCCAGGCGCTCTGCTTCTCTGCTGGGGAAATGGAGGCTCAGAGAGAGGAAGGTACCTCATCCCAGGGCAGGGAGGGAAGTTTTTGTAACTGACACCTCTCCCACTTTCTTCTAGAAGGTTCTTCTAAGAAGTTTCTGGAATATCATATGTTCTGGTGTCTTAGAGAGGCCAGCCTGGACCATCGCAGAGGAGGGTGGAACAGAGGGGTGGAAGGGACCCAGAATTTGAATTTGTCCTTAGGATACTCACACCAAAGGCCCTTTCTTAGATCCAAGGCCTCATGGGAGAGAGAGAGAGAGAGAGAGAGAGAGAGAGAGAGAGAGAGAGAGAGAGAGAGAGAGAGAGAGAGAGAGAGAGAGAGAGCCCTCGTGGGAGGTCTGGGTTTCCTCTTCACCCTCACTGGGCTTTGCCACGTGTCTCACTAGTAGGATTCTTCCCTGTGGGAGGGGCTGGGCCCCATCCTCTGCCCTTGGGGGAGGGACCTGCCCTGTATTGGGACACGTGGCATCTACCTCATCTCTCAGCACATGTGGCTTCCCATGGGACTAAGGCACCTTCCCTGCTCCAGAAGTTCTTCCAGGTACTGGCAGAGCCACTGCTTCTGGCTGGGTATTGAGAGGTCCAGGGGCAGGAGAAGTTCTAGAAGCATCTCTTTGAATAAGAAGGCACACCCGGAGGTGCTCAGTGCTTGCTCTGGGCAGCGCTCTGGGCACCATATGCTGTGCCAGACACAAACCCACAAGGCAAGCATCTATACCCCTGTCCTGTCTCTCGGGCCTCCTAGAAGTTTTCAATAGCTGTGGGTTGCTCCCAGGGGAACACCCAACCTCCAGAGCTCCCTTGTGGGAATCTGAAAGTTCTTTATAGGCAGAGTCTCGGCCCTTCACAGACTAATGCTGGCGATCTCGCAGCCACCTTCCTGATGGCACAGAAGGGTAAACTGAGGCCCAGCAAAGAGAAGGCATTACCCTGTCAGGCTCCTGCGGCCTGACTGGAGTCTGGACAGCCTTTCTGGAGAAGAGCCGGTGCAGAAGGGACAGAGAGTAAACTGCCGGTGGCTCCTAGTGGTTTCCTGCAGGAAGCAGCTTCTGGAATCCTCAGGAACAGCTTCTCTGCTTCAGACTTCCGGAGAAGTGGGGAGTCCCCTGCCTGGCTGGGCTCAAGAGGTACCCTCTCTCCTCTCCGGAAAGAGCGGCACCAGAACCAGGAGTGCTCCCAGAGCCAGGAGTGCTCCCAGAGCCAGGAGTGCTCCCAGAGCCAGGAGTGCTCCCCAGAGCCTGGAGTGCTCCCAGAGCCTGGAGTGCTCCCAGAGCCAGGAGTGCTCCCCAGAGCCTGGAGTGCTCCCAGAGCCTGAAGTGCTCCTAGAGCCAGGAGTGCTCCCCCAGAGCCAGCCCCCTCAGTTTCCAGGGCTCGCTGCACTCAGATGATGGCAACACCCCAATCCAGGCATCACTCAGGTGCCACAGTTCCTGAGTCTTGTCAAGTCCTCCCAGAGGAAGGTGCCATCACCTCCTCCATGGAGAAAAGGAGTATGGACTCGAGGGGGCTTGGCTGTGATGGGGCTGGTCTATACACCCCCCGCCGCTCACTGCTCTTCTCCTTTGTCAGACTGTGCTTTAAACTGACCCTGACTGTGTCCACTTCAGACCCTCTCTCTCACCTCCCTCTGCCGCCATCCCTCCTGTTTTAAAACCGAAGTTGCAAATCCCTCATGCCCCTGAAACAGCAACCCCCAAATGATCGGCAGAGCAGAGAGACGGCAGGCGGGACTCTGGTCCTCCTGCTCAGAAGCAGAACGGCATTTTTTTTTCATTCTCAGACAATGTGGTTCTAATATATATCCACAGAGCCAAAGAAAAGGCCCTTTTTTTTTTTTTAAGAAGTTAACTTCATTTCAAGAACTTGTGTGTTTCTCATTAGTGCGCTGTCTTTTGAAATCCAGCCGAGGCCGGTGATTCTCGTGGAAATCAAAACTGATATGCGAGGGCTTGACTCGAAGGCCAGTGAACACCCCCCCCCCACCCCCGCTGCCCCCTACATTGGATCACTGGTGCAGGGCTGCAGGGATGAGGGAAGTGGCTTAGACAGGGCAGGGGACAGCTCTCTGCTCCCCCATCCACGGTGTGAACCTCCTGTCCCTAGGGCTCCTTTCTCCTGCTTCTCACCTGACAAAGGGGGCCAGGAGCAGGGGCCCTGGAGAGCCTCAGCAGTGGGGATGCTGACCCTTCACCTGGTAGCCCTGACGTTAAGAGTCTAAGGAGGGCAAAGGGTCCACACCCTATTGGGACCCACACGCTGAGTGAGTCCTACCAGGGTAGGGAGGCACCACTGAAGAGGTGCTACCCTCCTTGCCAATTCCAGAGGCTTTTGCCAGTTGGGACCACATAGAAAACTCCCACATTTTACTTTGGGGGTGCCCAGTTTGGGCATTTTCCCCTGAAGACCAGTATCCTGGAACATTAGAGAAACGAAAGAGGAACGTGATCAGTCAAGGGTGCGTCGTCCTTCCTGCTGCCCCTGCCCCATGGACTTGTCCCTTTCTCCATGGACAAAGGCTTGTAGCTTTGGCAAGGGGCGGGTTATGGGCCCCCTCTTCTAACCCCAAACTGGGATTTATTTTTTTTCTTTCTCTTTCTCAAAACCCATCTTGTTCCAGACGGTTGGTCTGCTCTGCGTGCCAAAGGGAAGTATTTCAAGGGTGCAGAAGCCAACCAGATAGGCCCCCTACACAGCCCCTAATTAAATTTCCCCAAACTTGTAACCCAGAAGCATCCTTCCTTCTAAGGGACCCTTTCTCCGTTGGTCACCCCTCAGTCACAGCTCCGGCCCCTGGGGTCTGCCATCTGCCATCTGTGCCCTCTCTTGCCAATGAGTGGTGTGCCGACCCTCATTGAACAGTTTAAAGATCTATCTAGCCCTTCTTTCTTTTCTTCTGTGTTTCTTTTCTTTTGCCACACCTGGCAGTGCTCCAGATTCACTACTGGTTCTGCATCAGGTATCTCTCCTGCTGGACTCAGGGGACCACCTCGGGTACCAGGGATTGAATATGGGTTGGCTGTGTGCAAGGCAGAGGCCCTACCTGCTGTCCCTATTACTCGTCCTCCTCCCCCCCCCTTCCAGACACCAGTACATTTCCGTTTTGGCTTTGGGAGACGGTTATTTCACCATGTAGCCTGAGCCTGGGTCCCTGTTTTTTTTTTTTTAAACCTCTAGGACTTCAGCTCAGAGTTTGCCAAACAAGAGTGGTGGCCATTAACATGAGGATGGATGATTGTGCAGGTGTCGGAACATTGTATGACTGAAACCCAATCACGAACTACTTTGTAAACTGTGGATCTCACAGTGGTTCAAGTAAGAATAAATTAATTAAATAAAAGTAAATAAGATATGGGGCAGAGCTGCTACTGGCTCTCACTGTGCCCAGTCGCCTCATGGGGCGCCCGGGAGGGGTGGCAGGTTCTAGCCCCTGGCCCGCCACCCCAGCAGAGCCCCACAACAGGCCAGACGACCCCCCACTCCATGAGGACCTCCATTTTCCACATCCGGAATTCCCCTCGTCAGAACTCCACCCAGCAGACCAGCCTATCACAGCCCGGCTCACGTGGCGCGTGGTTTATCAATAAATGCTGGATTTTGAGATGACTACAAGAGTATGCTACCCACACGGCAGAGCCTGGCAAGCTACCCGTGTTATATTTGATATGCCAGATACCAGTAACAATTATAGACCTCATTCCCATGACCTGGTGGAATGGTTTGAGGCTCCTTATGTTCCTGGAGAAAGCAGGTGCCTTTGGGCTCAACTTGCATGAGACAGGTCATATGGAGATGTGGCTGGTGCCCGCTGAGCAAATCGATGATGAACGGAAAGACAGTGATACAGTGAAATAAACATGAATAAAGTAAAAACAACAATGCCAATATTTTCCCATTTTAGTCTGGAAACCCTATTAGTAAGGGAAAAATGTCTTCCCCATCACTGAGCCTTATCATTGAGGCTGAATCACCAAGTTCAATTTTCTCTCCTCCCCGCCCCAAGGCTGGGGGGCTGGGGGCTGGGGAGCCACTTACTTGCGCTGGTCTCTGAGGAAAGTATCCTCTGGCATCGCCCTGGCTTAAGACCAACGTGTGGCTAAGTCAGTCTCTGTGAGCAGACCCAAGGGCCCTTCCTCTGCTCTTCCTGCCACTCCCCTGCCACCCACTTTTTGAGTTCAAGTTTTTTTTTTTTTTTTTTTGGTCACACCCGGCGATGCTCAGGGGGCTACTCCTGGCTCTGCACTCAGGAATTACTCCTGGCGGTGCTGGGGGGACCATATGGGATGCCGGGGATCGAACCCGGGCCAGCATGGGCCAGCCACGTGCAAGGCAAACGCCCTACCAGCTGGGCTATCGCTCCGGCCCCTTGAGTTCAAGTTTAGGGAAACAGTGTGTGGTTCACCAGAGCTGGCCTGAGCTGCCTGGCCCAGGCCCCTGCCCCAGGCCCCAGTTTTCTTACCCTGAAAGTGGGTGCGCACCAGTGACGGCTTTTGGTGGGGTTTGTAGCAGCTGGAGTGGGCAGGTACCGGCCGAGCAGCCCATCTGCCTGGCTTTGGGGGTAGAACTAACCTAGGACGTGCGTGGGCTCCACACACGCGGTCAGAGTCACCGGCTCTGACTTGGCGATTGCCCAATGCTGATCGCAGCAGCCCTGGGCTCTGCCCCAGCATCGTGGGCTGAGCTCGTGACCCAGATGTCCAGGGCATCTCCAGCCTCAGCTGCTCTGGACTCTCTCCAGCACCCTGGTCCTGGGCCAGCTCTGTTCCCGCCTTTCCGCCTGGCCTCCACCCCCATTTCTCTCTCCTGGGTGGAGTGGGGGCGTTCACATTCCGCATCTCCCTGAGAAGCCCCCTGGAGAGTCAGGGCACTGTCTGTTTTCCAATCCCACCTTTGATCCAGGCCCTACCAAGGTATTCGTTCCTGTTTCTAGGCACGCCCCCCTCCTCCCCTTTCCTTTCCTTCTCTTCCCTCCCTTTCCCTCTCTACTCTCTTTTGCCCTTCCTTCTTTACCTTCATCTTTTTCTCCTTCCTTCCTTCCTTCCTTCCTTCCTTCCTTCCTTCCTTCCTTCCTTCCTTCCTTCCTTCCTTCCTTCCTTCCTTCCTTCCTTCCTTCCTTCCTTCCTTCCTTCCTTCCTTCCTTCCTTCCTTCCTTCCTTCCTTCCTTCCTTCCTTCCTTCCTTCCTTCCTTCCTTCCTTCCTTCCTTCCTTCCTTCCTTCCTTCCTTCCTTCCTTCCTTCCTTCCTTCCTTCCTTCCTTCCTTCCTTCCTTCCTTCCTTCCTTTCTTCCCTTTCCCACATCCAGTGGTGCTCAGGGCTTACTCCTGGCTCTTTGCTCAGGGATCACTCATGCCTGTGCTGGGGGACAAACAGATCTATCTATCCCTTACGTGGTGCTGGTGATTGGACCCAGTTGACTGTATGCAAGGCGGACACCTGATTTGTTGCACTGCTGCTCTGGCCTGTGAGCCCCTTTTCTACAATGAATCAGGGTGTCCCAAGATTTCCCAGGAGCACTGTGTTGAGGGCGTTCAGCAGAGGGGACGTGGCATTTGTTTCCAGGTGTCTGAGTCACACAGAGATACACCCTCCGACGGAAGCCCACTAGGGTCCCCCCACCCCCCTGCACTTGGCATCTGTCTGCACCTGCTCTGCCATGGAGTTCTCCTTTAGGGGTCTGCTGTACCCTCCCCAGGGGACCCTCCTCAACTCTGCATACACTCAGGGGTCTAAACACACTCAGGAGCACAGGAGGGGGAGGGGTGGGTGGGGTGTGTTACTAACTGGCCTCCTGAGCTCAGTGTCCAGAAAGAGTCAAATGAATGAAGCAGAATCTGACTGGCCTTGGGGCCGGAGCGCTAGCACAGCAGGTAGGGCATTTGCCTTGCATGCAGCTGACCCGGTTTGATCCCCGGCATCCCATAAGGTCCCTGAGCACCGCCAGGAGTAATTCCTGAGTGCAGAGTCAGGAGTAACCCCCTGAGCATCGTCAGGTATGACCCAAAAGGTAAAAAAAGGATCTGGCTGGCCTCAAGTCATGGCCTGCAGAGACGTCGGGCCACTTACTCATGATGGACAACGCTCCACATCTACTGAGTTCATCACAGAGCAACCCCAGTAGCTAGATTCAGCTGAAGGTGAACTGGGGAGGTCTGGCTCTTTATCCCCTGCCCCAGAGCCTGTCTAGACCAGGGGATTCCTGGGCTAAAAACAAAAACAATCAAAGCAGGGAGTGATGCGCATCAGTGTCCACACGGGCCACTGCAGCCCAGCCTGGGACATCCTTAGCTCGCAAGAAAAGGTGGAGATGGAGCCACCCAGGAGTACCTGGTTGTAGCCTCTGCCAGCGGTGATGGCAGCTGAGGGTCTGGGGAGGGGGTCTGGAAGTGATGGGACGGAGCCTTCTTGCTCCTCTGGCAGGACTGACCCTCTGAACTCAGGGCCAAGGAGGCCTCAGTGTCCCAAGAACCAGCTGGGGCTGCCCAGCTGTGGACTGGCCTGCCTGCTGAAAGGTCCTAATTAGCTGATTTCCCAGCCCCTGCCCCCCCCACCCCAGGGCCGCCAGCAGCCCCTTCACCTTTTGCCCCACCCCATCGCACTCAATTTAGCAGTTCAAAGTTCATTGTGGTGTCAGGGTGGGGACAGGGAAATGGTCAGTCCCTGCACTCCCATGCCAGTAAGTAAAACCATCCCGTGATGGGCAGCTGCCTCTCCAGCACAGAGAATGGGCAATGGGACCCGTCTTTTCCCAGTCTCCCCAGTTCTGTTGGCTGCTTGTGGGGACACAGGGAAAAGGCCCAGCTTGAAACTGGCTGTGCTGTGTGAGCCCGGGTACTTGCCTCTCCCTCTCTGATCCTGGCTCCCTTTCCGAGGAGAATGCTGCACTTTCTCCAGACTTCTCGTGCCCTTGTCTGCGCACTGGGTGTCCAGGCCAGGCCTCTGCGGCACCTGTGTAGGTTTGCTTCCTCCTCCTGCTGCTCTGCAGCACTGCATGACGAGAGGGATGACTTCATTAGTGCTTGTTAGGATTTTTTATTAATATCAGGGGCGCCCTGCCACGTGTTCAGGACACAGTGATTGGAGCAGGGGGGCTGGAATCCAGGTGGCCAGCCAAGAGCCTATAGAAGCCCCATTTCTGTTTTTATTGTTGGTATTTCTTGGGAGGGTTGACCACATGGCAGTGCTCAGGGCTGACTCCTGGCTCTGCACTTGGGGATCTTGTTTCCTGGTGGAGCTCAGGAAACTATACAGGGTGTCAGGAATTGAACCTGTGTTGACCATTTGAGAGGCAAATGCCCTCCTGGGATGCTGGCACTGCCCAGGGCAGCCACCCTTTGTAGATGTGAGGTGTTGGAGATGGGAAACTCTCCTCTTTCTCCTCCACCCCACCCCAACCATGCCCTACATCAGGGGTGACAGGCTTAAGGCTGGACCTTCCCCCCCTCCCCCCCCCCACACACAGCTTTTAGAGCCTCAGGAGATGTTCCCTGTGCTGGAGAGGCAGGTGGTATTGGTGGGGCATGGAATGAGCATGAAGGTTGTGCGGTGCCCAGCAGGGAATCCATCATGGGGGTCTTCCTGCTGTCCAGCCTGCTAATCCATCACCACCGCATCCCAGACACCCCACTCCCCCAAGACAAGGGCTGCCTCTGAGGAAGACTCAGCGGTGTCTGGACAATTCCATGTTTTGGGAAGCACCTTGAGCTTCTGTCAGACTTCTCCTGGGGTGATCTTAATAATAACATGGGGCTGGAGCAATAGGACAGCAAGTACGGACCTCGCCTTGCATACGGCTGACCCAGGTTTGATGCCCAGTACCTCATATGGTTCCTGAGCCTCGCCAGGAGAGATCCCTGATTGAAGAGTCAGGCATAAGCCCTGAGTACACCGGTGTAGCCCAAAAAAGAAAAGAAAAGAAAAAATAATGACACCCCATCTGGGTATAGAGAGGAGAAGGACGAAGTTCAGAAAAGAACAGGGTGTTGGATGCATCCAGCCTGCAGGCTTGTGGGTGGTTGGAGGGGTGGGGTCATCTCCTCTGTCGTCTCTGATGTTTAAAAAATAGAGCTAGGGAGAATTGTGGGTCTGGGGACAGACCCGTTTGGACAGCGGAGGGCAGGTCAGGAATGGTGCCCCAGCCTGAGGCTTGCAGGACCTTTCCCTAATAAAGCAGAAGGACCTGGGAGGCCCCCTGCATTCCAGGGGACATAATTAAAACCACCAAGGCTTATTTGGAATAACAGACCATTTAGTCGGAAGCACTTGCCATGCTAATTCAAACAAGGTGATTACGGGCGATTAGCAAATCTAATGCTTTCAGACCCGCTGGGCACAGGGATGAGTCAGTGACCGGTGAGATGACCGGGCACCTTCCTGGGGGCCCAGGCTGTGGTTTCTGAAGGTCATCGGTGAGAAGTTCTCCAGGTGCAAAGGCCTCTAAGCAAGTCCCATAAAAGGACACGGATTTGCCCTGCATGGGTCACTGGGTCACTTGACCAACCTTGACTAGTTGCTGAGAACTGAAGTTAAGCAGCTCTGTGATCCATGCACCTGGGCGGGGCCACTTTTATTGTCCAGAGATAGGTAGAATCTGAGCTCATGTGTTTGTTTGGTTTCAATGAGAGGGGGTTTGGGCCGCATGCAGCAGTGCTCAGGGGCTCCTTCCAGTCCAATGCTCAGAGGTCACTCCTGTGAGCGCTCAGGGAGCCCCGTGGTGCCAGAGACCCAGGCAATGTCAACCACATGACAGCCAAGCGGCACCTTAAGCCCTGTAGTATTTCTTAGGGGTTTGTACCCCAGGAGTTGGAAGCTGAGTGAAGATGTCCCAGTAGTGGGGGCCCTGCAGATGAATCCCCAAGAAGTGGGGTCCTGGGGTGCTTAGAAAGTGGGAGGGGCGAGGTTCAGAGCAGCCTGGGTCCTTCCCCCATGGCCAGTGTGCTTTCCCTCATGCCCCTGAGCAGAGACCACCAAGAGGCCTTGATGGAGGCTGAGGTGTCTGCAGATGATGAATGCGAAGGGGTTAGAGTGCAAGAGGTCAAGGTCTTGGCCACGGTCGCAGCAATCAGGAGGTAGCGGGCAGGCCGAGGGGCTTCTGATGTTCAGGCAACACCAGCACTTGGAATGGTGGTGACTTAGTCCACCTCCACGACCTTCTATCTTCTTGTCTTTAAGAGGTTGAGAGCTTTGACAACTGGAAGCTCAGTTCAGTCTCCACAAGTGGCTCAGTTCGGTGTCTCCACAAGTGAAAGCTTCATTATAGGTTCTACAGGGACGCATGCATATAAAAACATAGCTTGCCATTGTGTTGAAATAAAAATTTTCTGTATTTTATGCAGTAATGGGATGTCAGGAGAAGGAGAGGAGACCCCACTAGTTTGGGCTGATGGATCTGTCAAGGTACAGCTAAACCATCTCCTGGGTCTCTCGATCCTTCTCCCAAACAACTTGGTGGTGGTGTTGGGGTGTTGGCCTGTTCTTTCATGCACATTTATCCTTACACATGAGGCCCTGGTCCCAGGCACCCCAGGAGAACATCCTGGGTATAGAGCAGATGGTGATCTGCCAAGACAGGGGTGGACGGCAGCGGGAAGAGGCACCCCCAGTCTGGACTTGGTGTCCTCGCACGTCCAGACTCACAGGCTGGGGCCAGACCCTGACCAGGAATAACAGCTGTGTCAGGAGAGAAAAGGCCTCCGTGGGGATGGGGTGGAAGCACAAGGACCTACAGGGCATCAAAAAGCAAGTCCTTATGCTAGGAGGGGGCACAGGGTAGTGCACGGAGCGTGCCTGTGTGTGACCCTGGGTTTGATTCCTGGCACAAAAATGAACAGCAGGTCAGGAGCTGGGCAAAGTTCTCTCTGGGGCTTCAGGCTTCTGAGCACCTTCATTCCTACAGGGAGGGGATCCCCAGAGCCAGGGGTCCTGCTGTCGGTTGAGAGACACTCTAGGACTGAAGGTGGTGATCTTCCAAGACGGAGGTAGACAGCAGGGGGAGAGGCACCCCCAATCTGGGCGTGGTGTTCTGGCACCTCCAGACCCACAGGCTGGGGCCAGACCAGCGGACCAGGAATAACAGCTGTGTTAGGAGAGAAAGGGTCTCGGTGGGGGATCAACCAAAGGTCCAGGACCCCAGCCACAGAGATTGCCTGTGTGCAATCTCTGGGAGTGAGGATTTCAGCTTCCTTTCCAGGGCCATCTGGTTGAGATTTCATTTGTAGAGTCTTGTCAAGTGTGTTGGGTTTTGGGTGAGGTGGGTTGGCATTTGGGGGTGAAGGGGCTTTCCTGGCTGGTGTGACATTTCATGGTAGGTAAGGGGACAATAATGCAAGCTGCTGGGCTGAGGAGAGGGTGTGGGAGCTGTGGTGGTGAGGAAGGGGGGGTGTGTGTGTGTGTGTGTGTGTGTGTGTGTGTGTGTGTGTGTGTGTGTGTGTGTCTGAGACTGGGGGAGCCATGGAAGGTGTCTGAGCAAGGGTCTGAAAGGATCCGACCTGATGTCTGGAGAGACTGGGAATGAGGGTGGTGGGGTATTGGGGGGGCCCTTGCACCATCTGAGCTCCTGAAGAGCTTTTCCTGTTCCCCGTAGGCTCTGGGCACCAGAGTGACCAATGACACTCGCAAAGTATTTTAACATACCACCAGGAAGTTCTACCTCTTTCTCCCTCTCTCTTCGCTGCTCCTTTCCTTTATTTCCTCAGTGTCCCCTCATTAAGAATCCTAAGCATTTGGCCATGGGCACGTTTGTGTTCCCCTTCTGCCTAGCAAACCTAATGGGAAAAATAGCCTCCCTTCCTGGGCATTCGAGTTAGTTTCAGGCTTGGCTCTCATTGGCCCAAACGGAGTCATGTGCCCTTATCTGAACCAATCACTGTGGCCTAGAAAGACATAGGCTCCTGATTGGCCAGGTCAGGTTTTCCGTACTTCCTAGGAACTAGAAAGTGACTGCTGTTCTCTTTAACGCATGCGCGGAAGGGTAGGCAGCGTCCTCCTCTAAACCTGATCGTGCAGTCAGTCCTCGCCAGAGAAGTGGGGTGTCCGTAATGGAGAGTCTATTTCCTCCTGAGTGGAGCCATGTGAAGGGGCAGACCTCATCCATGTGTCCTCTTGGGCTGTATGGTGCTGCTTTCTGGCTTCTTCTGGGTGCTCTAATGTTCCGCCCGACCCAGCTTCCCAGCACCATAAATCGTAGCTCTGGGGGTGGGAAAGGATGGATCTGTTTAGTTGACACCCCACCCCATCCCACCTCATGACTCAGTTTCTTCGTGGTGAGCGTTTTCCAATGCTATCCAGCAGAGAGCCACTCATCTGTGGCAGGACCGTTGCTGCTGTCAAGGTCTTTGTCAGGAACACTTTGGTCCTAGGAATGCCCCCTCCCCTTTATGCTTTGGGTGAGTGAAATGTTTGAGCAGCCTTAGCCCATTGACTGCACCCACAGCTGAAGCTATTTATTAGAGGTGGGGTGAGCTTGAGTCTGGGTGAGGGTGGGGATCCCACTGCAATTCCCATGTCAGTGTCAAACTAAGGGGACCAGAGTGACTCGGGACACTTAATCTGGACCTCTGCTCTGGGATTCATCCCCTGGCTCACACACCACACTGACCAGAGGGCCTGTGACAATTTTCTTGCTCACTGCCCACCCTACCCCAAACTGCGCTCTCTGCTCCCACCTGCCCCAGCTGCTTGAATTCCTGTCCTCCCCAGGTTCTATGGCTTCAGTTTTATTTATTTATTTTTAGTTTTTGCTTTTTGGGTCACACGGCGACGCTCAGGGATTACTTCCTGGCTCTTTGCTCAGGAATTACTCCTGGCAGTGCTCAAGGGACCATATGGGATGCTGGGATCGAACCGGGTTGGCGGCATGCAAAGCAACGCCTACCCACTGTGCTATCGCTCCGGCCCCTAGTTTTATTTTTTTAATTTATTACATTACCATGAGATACACAATTACAAAGCTGTTCATGATTAGGTTTCAGTCATACGGTGTTGCAGCACCCATCCCTCCACCAGTGCCCATTTCCTAACACATGGCTTTAAGTTTTAGCCTCTGAACCTTTTCAACAAGTCCTAGGAGAAACTCAGTGTCAGGAGCTCACTAAATGCTAATGTTTCCTTGTGAATGGAGAGCCAGGGATGAGATGTAGACGGGGACTCTGTGTGAAAGGTGGGTACAGGTGCTATCCATTGGGAGGCTCCATGGGTGTGGGAGGCATTGGCTGCCCCCTCCATGTGGTACTGCCCCAGGGGCGCCTCATGCTCTCAGGGATCCCTGCTGTGAGTGGGAGGAAGAGAAGACATCAGACCTTCAGGAGAGGGCAGGAATGCTGACTGAGCTGCTGCCCGAGCTGCTGTCCTGAAAATCCCTGCGCTGCTCCATATCTATCCATGTTCTCCTGGCCACTCTTCCCTGAGGATAGTGATGAGGGCAAGTTGGGGCCAGGAGAGCTGGAGTGTCCACCCATCCTCTTAACCAATGCCAGAGACCCTCCACTCAGAGGGAGCCAGTGAGTCTGGGTCCTGTGTCACTCAGGTGGCTTCTAAGGAACCCCTATACCATCTTGGGACACTAATAATCCCCCCCTCCCCACTTTTATATTGAATAATGGTGAGATAAACAGTTACAACATTGTGCATAATTGGGTTTCAGTCATACAATGTTCCCACACACATCCCTTCACCAGTGCCGTTTCCCACCACCAATGTCCCCAGCTGTATGTCCCCAGCTGTCCCCAGTTTTCCTCCTGCCCACTCCAAGTCTACCCCTACAGAAGACACTTTTCTTCTCTCTCTCACACATACACCTCTCTCTCTCCTTTTGGGCATTGTAGTTTTCAGTGAAAGGTTATCATGTATAGCCCTTTACCTCCTTTCAGCTCTCGGTTCTTGTCCAGAGTGATCATTCCCAACTGATCTCAGTGCTGACTCCAGAGACAGAGCCAGGAAGAACCCCACAAACCCATGAAGAGAGTCTTAGGCAAGAAAACTCTGGTCTGGCTTCCAGTACCTGGTTTCCCCCACTACAAGCGACGTCTTGCACCTCCAGGCCTCCGCACCCCTCCCAGCCCTGCCGTTTGCCTGTCAAGGAACTGGGGTCTAAGCAGAGCTCAGACAATACGGCTTTGTTCTTCATTGAAGAATCTTAATTGACTGAAGAAGAAGAAAAAAATCAGAGCTCTTCCTTAAGAAGCTTATAATTTAATAGGTGAAATGTCAGGGAAAATCAATACCAGGCTGCTTTCTGACGGCCTCATTACGCCGTCCATTAAACAACTTTTATGTTTTGTTTATAGTTGCTCATTTCCCCCTCTTATTTTAACCCCCTTTTTTTATAAAAGAACACTTGAAAATTTATGACGTTAAAAAGGGACATGGGCTGAGAAACCAAGTTACGAAACCTGCTGGCTGTCCCAAGCAGGGAGGAGCAGTCAGTGGCTGCCACAGACGGGAGACACGTCCCCGGGAGTGACCCGCTGAGGCTGGGCCGCAGGGTAGACGAGACCCAGGATGTTCTTAGCGTTCTGCAGATTCTGAGGGCGGATAGGCCCTCCTCTGCTTAGGGATGGTCAGAAAGGGCCTGGAGGGGGTCTCCTTGGGGAGGGGGTCTTTTCCTTCAGGGACAGACGGCCTGAAGAGTGGAGGCCAGTGGGTCAAGAGTGGAGTCTCCAGGCCCATGTACTCTGCTTTCCAGGCTGGTGAAGGAGCGTCTTCACCCCCCAGACAAAGGTTAGGCACTGCCTTGCTTGCTCCCAGGTCCGAGCCCTGACAAGCTTTAGGAATGACCCAGAAGCCAGGTTCAGGATGGAGCCACCCATCCTGGGGAGGGCGGGGAGGGGCAGTGTCTCTGATCTCAGTGAGGAGATCGGTGGGTGTGTTCCCTTGTTTTGAGCCCCACCTCGCCCCACCGCTATTCCCAGCATTCTGCTGCATCTACACCAATATCAGTGTGGGAAGGGCCTCCCCCCACTCCAGACTAGACCTGTTTAAGTCCAGAGTAAGGGAGCTGGTCCGGAGAAATCTCAACCCAGGAGTTGCGGGAGGGAGAGGAAAATAGGGAAACCAGTAAGGATGAAGTCCTCAGGCGGTTTAACGCCGCAGGCAACGGGCTTGCCCATCCTGGAATCCTCTTTGGACAATGCTGAACTTCCCGGGGAGAGTGCAGAGGGCCGCTACCCCTAAATCACCCCGTCCCTAAGGGACACAAGGAGTCAAGGATGGAGGTACTGAGTGCCGACTGGTGATTCTGGGAATCCCAGCCAGGCAGAAGCAACCAGAAAAAGGGGAGTGCTGACCCCGGAGGCTGCTGGAGCTGGACCTGGGCCCCCCTCACCCCCTCCTTTTTGCAGCTCATATCCCCACTCTCAGTCCATTCCATGCACCCCTGTGAAAACTGGAGGCTCCTTCCTGCCTGGGGCTTGGGATCCAGCTGAGGCTCCTATTATCATCCCGACTGTCTCTCCCACCAGGTTCACATGTCCAAGCCCTAGCTGCCAATAATACCTTGGAACTTGGAACCTGGAGGTGGAGTGAGATTAGAGACAGGGGCCCTGACTCTCATCTAAAGAGACAGGATCCTCACAAAACAGAAAGTGGTCCCAGATTCTCCTTCCCTCTCTCCCTCCTCCCTCTTTGCTCTGCCCCCCACATATGGAGCACCAGCCCCCACCACCTGCAGACAAGACATAGCAATGTCTGGGTCCAGCAGGCCTCTTACCCTGTGCTTTGGGCCTTTCTGGGAAGCATTTTCCAGGTATTGGGTGATGAATGTCCCCCTCCGGGCGCTCCTGGGCTGGGAGGAACAGATGATATCCATGTCCACATAGGCTGCAGGCGTTGTGGTCTCTCTAGGCGAAGGTCAGGAGGGGCAGTGCCCTCCCCAGCACTGGCCTCAAACCTGCGTGCCCAGTGCCTGCCCACTTTTCCAGCTCCTGCCCATCCTCAGCCCTCTGGGAGGGAGGCCTGAGACCGCTAGACTGCAACCAGGCGCTCAGTAGCAGGAGGCTCAAGGTGAGAGCTGTGGTGAAAGGGGACCTAGACCTCCCCTCTAGGTCCACCGTGTCCACTGGGCACAGTCCACCGTGTCCTGCGCTCGTGGACTGTGCCCTGG
Source organism: Cryptotis parvus (assembly GCA_021461705.1). Classification (NCBI taxonomy): domain Eukaryota; kingdom Metazoa; phylum Chordata; class Mammalia; order Eulipotyphla; family Soricidae; genus Cryptotis; species Cryptotis parvus. Next base: position 105,203 of record JAJIBD010001933.1, read on the forward strand.
TGTGACAAAGCCTGAGCTGCTGTGGCCCGCCTCCTCAATGGGGAGCAGCTACAATGGGGGAGCAGCCCCTGGAGGCAGCTCCCCACCTCCAAGCCAACAGCTGCCGCCTTCCCAGGTCGTGACTCTGGCTTCGGGAATGAAGATTCTGCAGTTTTCACCTCTCGGGTGACTATCCCAGAATCTGGCCCCCTTCTCCCCACCGGCAGGGTGTGGGGTACTCCGGAAGCTGGAGAGAGCTCACTGTGGCTGGAGAGACTGGTTCTTCTTGGGGGGGTGTCTGCAGATTGCATACTGGGAAGCCTTCAGTAGTGGGGGGGCACAACGGGGGCTGGCAGCAGCAGGGGGCACGGGCAAGGTTGGGCACGGAATTAGCTTCACACTAATTGTTTGGGTTGATGGGGGAGATGACAATGTTTGTGCAGCCTGAGCAAATCATGGCCTGTGGTGCAAGCCCCACCCGCTGCTTCCTTTTTTAAATAAAGTTTTATGGGCACACAGTGGCGCCCACTGGGCTCACCTGCTCTTACCAGAGACGAGTTCAGGGCTCTGAGAGGCCTGATGACACAACAGAGATGGAAACGTTCCCCCTCTGTGGCCCCTTTGCAGAGTCCTGGCTGAATTCAGCTGCTCTCTAGGTCCTGCAACAAAAACACGGGCCCAGAGAGGAGAGGGGTCGGGTTTGCACACCCCTTCTTAGTTCCAGAGCCCTCCAGCAGGGGCAGGTCGCTTGCCTTCTGGGCCTCAGTCTTCCCAGCTGTACAAGGTGGGTGACCACTGACCACGCCCACCCACCATGGGTTATGGCCTGGGAACACAGTGCCGTGCCCAGCCGTGCTTATGTACTGGCTTGGTAAAGAGCACCAGGGTTTATTCCGTGTTTTGCTAGAGGATCCCTTTAAATTAGAATGTCCTCAGATATCTGCTTACAATACTCACCGGTAGGGGAGCCTGACACAAATGCCCAAACCAGGCCTCCCCCCACATCCTAGAACCAGCGAGGCAGAAGGTCGAGCCTCTCAGGCTTGGTGGAGTGGGCGTGGCTTAACGGGTGGGCGTGGCTAGAAGGGTGGGTGTGGCTTAACCGGATGGAGCCCACATTTTCATTGGCTTCAGGTGAAGAGGCTTCCGTTGGCTGCACTACCCCTAGGAAAGTCCTGGGCATTTCAGGAGCAGTTGTTACCCCCTATGGCACATTCAAATGCCACCCAGCAACGTGGCCTGGCTAGCAGAGCGGCCTGGACCTCGGGATTCTGCTCAGTTAAAGCAACTTGTGCAGGCCTCCAACTAGAATGATTCTAAGGGTGTGCACTTTTATAACTTGTCTTAGACGTGCTTGCGCCCATCTCATTCCGGGCTCTTCCTGTTTCCATCATTTGCAGTATTTCACATGCCTCGCTCAAGACTGTCTTTCCGGAAAGGGGAATAAATAGCTACTAACCTTCGTCACAGTGGTTTACATGCGAGTGGAGAAATGGCTTTCTTGGGAGGTTCCACGAGATGATAGGTGCAGGAAAGAGTTGTCTGGACACTCACCAACAGTCCCACAATTTCTGCTAAGCCTATCCCAGGAGCCTCTGGAAAAACTCCAGGGGTGTCTTCTCACTCTAGGGGGAGCTCAACCCTCGGGGTCACCCAGGCCAGAAATTGTCTTGACTCCCCTAAGCATGGTGAAATCTTAGCTTTTGAGCCAAGAATATTGTTTTGAAAAAATGAAACGCCCAAAGAGTCCCAATAGTCCCCAAACCTCATTTTAAAGGGATTAGAGCAGCTGGCTTGTAAATCCTCTTCCTATGGTGGGGGGCTTGGGGCAGCCGTTCGGGAGGGACTGGCGAGAGGGAGAGAAGGGAGGTCGTTTTATTTCCTGGAGCAGCAAGCCCAGCTTCTGAGCACTGCTGGGCGTGGGCCTTTGAGGATACCAGAAGGTTCCAGAAAAGGCCCCTGAACCTGGCCTTGGGTGGTCCAGAGTGCTATTCCAGCTGGGCCATTAACTCGCTGCTAACCTAGGGTTGCTTCTTTCCCTTCTCTAGGGCCTGGTGTCCTAAGTGACAACCTAATGCCAAAAGTTAAATAGCCAAAATAAGAGTTTTTTCCATCCCTGCTTTCTTCCATGATCTCCATAACGGTGGGCCTCTTGGGGGCTTCCCAGTGCTTGAGAGCCACTGGGGAGGTGAAGAGAGAATGAAGAAGTAAGATGGGAACCTTCTGAAACGGCATGATATTGTAAACCAATGAAACATCAATGAAGACATGCAAGAAACAAGGTTTTAAAAAGAAATGTTTGGGCTCTAAGACCAATTAATAGTTGCCAGAAGGGATGGGGAGGGGGTGAGTTAGGACAAAGGGTCCATTGTGTGGTGCAGGATGGAACCAGACATTCAGCGGTGAACTGAGCCTAGTGTGTGCAATTGTTGGTGTTCCTTCTTTTCTCTCTCTCCATTTTCTTTTTTTCTCTTCCTATCTCCCTTCTAACAGGTTTATAAGACCCAATTAATATTGTCGCACAATTAATATCATTCCTCCCATCTCCCTCCTACCCAGGTCTCCTATGGGCATTTAGAGAGGCACGACAGAGAAACAAACCACACAGTCTTGGCCAGTTTGTTCCACCTAGGAATGCCCCCAGGTGGCCTTCACACAGATAATACTCATCCATGCTTGGCCAAACACATACTTGGTCACTATTGTGGTGCACGGTGTTTTCTCAGACCATCATGCTAATCCACGTACAAATGTGAGGCTCTGAGAAGGTTCTCTGAGCACCGAAAGGACTATTCTGGCTTCCGAGCTTCTTAAACATCTTTGACTCTTTATGGAGGTAAGTCACCTCCGCACATGTGAATACCCAGGGTGTTTCCATCTGGAAAGGTGGGGCTGTGGGCCATAGTGTTGACTACTGCTCTGGCCCTTTGTGCCTGTGTGACGATGAAGCCCCAAGGCTGCTGCTGCCGGGACAATCTCACCTGGGTCACGAGAGGATCAGCTCCTCCATGGGAGGCTCCAGCCAGGGTCTGTCCCTTGCTTCATCCCTGTCTCAGCAGAGAGAAGTCGGGGTGACCTGCCAGCAATGGGGTGGGGTATTTCAGAGCTCCCAGCAGTTTCCAAATGCCTTCCCGCAGCTCGGCCTTCCTCTTGCCTCTGTTATTGGGATTAGAAAGAGAACAACAACAGCAACAAAAACACAAAACACCAAGCAACAAAAAATACCCAGACTGAACAATACCCCAGACCACATCAAGGGAGCCCTTTCCCTGCCGGCCCCCCGCCTGCACAGAGCCGGGATGTCTGAGCAGGGCTCCGGCCCGCCCCACCGTCCAGGCCAATGTGCTCTCCGGAGGCCTTGGTTTTCCCCACTCTTCCCTCCTCTGGGCCACCCTTCTTGGGTGGTGAGAATGAGTGGGAGGCCGGGATGGACCCCCCACAGTGAAATCTCAGCCCGGCAGTGATTTATTTAAATATTTTAAAGGATGAACAACCTTGAATACCTAACTAATTGCAATTAATCATGTTGCTTTATGTTCAGCATTTTGTAGTTGACAGACGCTGTGGAGTCATTTCTTAGAATGACCCCTGAGTGGACGGTGTGTCTCAATTCCATCAGAGAAGAACGGAGGCTCAGAGAGAAGGAGGCGCTTGTTCAGGGGCACATAACCAGTGTGTGGCAGGGCCTACATTTGAACCTAAGTCTCTTGGTTCCAAATCAAGTATTATTATTATTTTGGGGGTATTTTTTTGGGGGAGGTCCACACCTGATGGTTCTCAGGGTTTCCTCCTGGCTCTGTGCTGAGGCATCACTCCTGACTGGAAAGTGCTAGGGGGACCTTATGGGGTGTCAGGGATCAAACCTGTGTCAGCCACATGCAAGGTGAGCTCGCACCAAAACTGCTTTACTATCTCTGCAGCTTCAAACCAAGCATTGCTCAGAGGACATGGTCCCTGCTTTTAGGAGATTTTACTTCCACACAGAAAACGAAAAGCCAGGACTAAAAGAACGCTCCCCACTTTTGTCTCTTGCTCACACTTTGATGTTAGTATTGTGAGGGATGGCAGGTTCTAGCCCTGGCCTGCCACCCCAGCAGGGCCTCACAACAAGCCAGACGACCAACCCCCACTCCATGAGGGCCGCCATTTTCCACATCCGGACCTCCCTCTCGTCAGAACTCCATCCAGCAGATGAGCCTATCACAGCCCAGCTCGAACAGCTGCAAGGTTCATCAATAAATGCTGTATTTAGAGATGACTACAAGAGTATGCCACCCACACAGCAAGCCTGGCAAGCTGCCTGTGTTGTATTTGATATGCCAAATACCAGTAACAATTATGTTAGGTCATTCCCATGACCTAACATAAGGGTTTGAGGCTTTTATGTTCCTGGGCGAGCAGATGCCCTTTGGCTCTACTAGCATGGACAGGACATATGGAGATGTTACTGGAGCCCGTTGGAGCAAATTGATGAACGGGAAGACAGTGACAGTGATAGTGAAGGTGTGAATACATCAATACAACATATTGTAGATACTGTCACGCTTAAGAGAAACCCTTTTAAGCTGGGCAATTTGTGGGGAGTCTAGAGAGGACAGACTTAGAAGGAGGACTTGATGGATGCTACCCAAAACTCATGAAAAATCTCCAACTTGTCAGTCATGTATACTATAGTGTGGAATACAATTGGTTTCACCTATCTAGAGTAGGATGGTTTCATACTATCTCTGAATGTAAGATGAAAACAATGCCTTATCCATTCATTCATGATGATGATGTTCGTTTGTTTTTGAGGAGGAAAGAGGTGGTTTGGGCTAGCGGTGCTCAGGGTTTCCTCCTGGCTCTCTGCTCAGTTATTAATCTCAGCGGAATGTGAAGGATCATTTGTAGTGCTGGGGATTGAACCCAGGTGGGCGATTTGCAAGGTTAGTAGCTGCTATCTCTCTGGCCCTCAAGGTAACAATTTGAGCCACTGCTGTGTGGGAGTCTAAGGCTACATTGTAATCTCATCTGTGTTCTGTGCTCAGTCTCTTCTCTACCAACAGGATATGTCTCTCCGTGGGAAGATGATGAGGGGAGGCCAGGGTCCCCCAGCCAGGGAGTGATGGAGCAAGAGCTGCACCCAGCTTTCAGCCTCTGCTCTCCAAGTGACTGACCTTCCTTCGCAGGGCAGTGTCCAGGGGTCATACAGGAGTGAGGGCTCAGGAACTGAGTGGGTGTTTCAGTGAAAGGGAGTGAGGATCTGAGCCTTGGAACATGGATGGCTGGAGATGGAGCAAGGGGGACAGCTGGATTCTTGTTGGTACGTGGAGATGGCGGGGGGGGGGGGGGAAGAGTTCTAGGGCAGAAATCAGACTGAAGGATCAAGGTAAGGTGGGGCATGTGGTTTGGAGGGGGGGAAGAAATGCATGAGGGCCCTTGACCAGGTCAGTCAATGAATGGATGAACCATCCTCCCACCCACCACCACTGCCACCACCAACAACCCTCTACCATTTCTAGTTGTTTTCTGACTGCAACTTATTCATTTAGTGAGTAAAATGAACTGGTGATAGACGACAAATTGCTGTGGAAAGCAGAACAGGCCTGAAATACAAACTGAGTTAGGACCTCCTCAGTTGGGATGGTTAGCTCATCCTCAGTAGGGGTTGTTAGCTCATCCTCAGTAGTTGTGGTTAGCTCATCTGATATTTACTAAAGTAGCAGGCAAATAATACTTGGGTATGAATGTCTTCTTTTTGCTCCCTACATGGACTCTTGAAAGCAAGGTCATCTTGATGCTAGCTCAGTGCTGGGCAAGAGCCCCCATAGTCTATTCTGATTTTTCTTGGTGCTGGGACTTGAACCTAGAGTCTCATGCCTGTTCTACATGTGCTCACCTGTGGTGCTCTGGCTCTGCCTCGGGCCCCACAGTTCTTTAGACCTTCTCTGTGTTGCCCCCAGCTTCATGGACAGTCACTAGTTTAACCCTTTGTGTCCCTCTTAGCTGACTCCTGCCTCTCTCCAGCTGTGTGTCCACTCTCCACACAGCACACCCCCACACAGCTTCTGTAGCCCTCAAGCATGCCAGGCTAGTGTCACCTTCGAATCTTTTTACCCTTGGACTGGAGTGGTTCCCCCATACCCTCTAGGTCTTGATTCTGTATTGGGGAGCTTCACAGCTGAAAGACCTCATGAACTACCCCCTCAATGCCAAACACCCCAGAGACCCAGTCATATCCATTACCTGGTTCATTTTTTATGGGTGTTGACCATATGATCATTTGACCATCTTCTTCCTCTCTCCTTTCCTTCAGTCCTTTTTCCAGCTGTTTTATTAGAATGTTATATGTGAATGGCTTTAAAATTCAAAGAATGCCATTGAGATGAAAAAAAGTGGTCTCTAAAGATAGTTGGAAATATCACTCTGGACAAGAACTGAGTGATGAAAGTAGGTAAGGGGCTATATATCTCAGTACCTATATTACAAACCATAATGAACAGAAGGGGAGAGAGAGAGAGAAGAAAGCTTGCCTCCATAGAAACAGGGGTGGGGGAGTACAGCAGGTGGGGAAGATGGTAGGAGGGAAAACAGGGACATTGGTGGTGGGAAATGCACACTGGTGAAGGGATGGGTATTGGAACATTATAAGATTAAAACCCAATAATGAACAATCTTGGAACTGTGATTCAATAAATGCAAGCAAACAAATAAAAATCCAGTGGTCTGCCCTTTGCTCTCTGTGGTCCAGGCACCACCATTTTTTGTTCTTTCAGTGATTGCTTCTATTAACCTCTATATTTATGCATTATATACTGTACCAGTTCTTTATTTTTCTATGTTATTCAGAATCCATGATCTTCCACTGAATGCACACACACACACACACACACACACGAGTTGTCTTTCCCCTCTATTCTCCCTGAATAATTATATTTCTATTTTTCCTAAACTTTATTATTCACCTCTTTATGATGATGACTACATAACCAGTGTGCATGGAAAAGCCGTGTGAAATGATTTGATTGTTTTCTTTCTTGGGAGGGGGAGGGCAGAGGGAAGTTGGAGAGAGAGGGGGCTTCGGTTTCTCCTCTCAGAAGGACCCTCATCCCATCCAGAGGGCCACACCCCCAGACCACATCTAAACCCTTCACCTCCTATAGGCCAGTCTCCAATTACCATCCCATTAGGATTTAGGACTTCATATATGAGTTGGAGTTGGACAGGGGGCGGGAGACACACAAAATATGGGTTCATAATAGCTGATGATGTTCATGAATACAAGCTTAAGAAGACAAGAATGAGTCAGCAGAAACAGCTCTAGTGGCGGAGAGCCAGCAGGTGGCTGGAGCAGGGGCAGGGAGTGTTCTGAGACCAGGAAGATGACACAGCCTCAGAAGGAGCCAGCACTGGTCACCCCAAATCTGGCTCCCCTATAAACTGCCAGGCAGCAAAGGTGTCCAGGTGCTGGCTGGTGCCCCTGATTTCCAACCAAGACCACCAGGATCCAGAGCAATGCTTTTCACTGGGCCCCAGGCCATCAGGGTCAAGGAGGCAAAGGTCACATTAGACCCTTACTTCCAGTGAAGGGAGCAAAGTTGGGTCCTGCAGTGGGCAATTGAGCTGGTGATGACCTGGGTGAAAGAGGGCTCTCCCTTGTGGCCACTGAGGTCTCCTGGTACTCCAGCTCCTGAGTCCAGCCAGGGTCACTGGAGACCCCTAGAGGGGCACAGAGGAAGATGAGGCTCAGGAGAGGGACCCACTTCAGAGTTATGTACTGGTCTTCCATGGGGTCTCCTTGCCACGAATGCCCCTGCCCAGCCAGGCGTGTGGCCCCACATTGCTGCAATCCCGGCCTCTAATGAAGAGATTTCCAACAATGCAAAACCACTAATGAAGCAATCGTGATGGGAGGCGAGCACCCCTCCCTGTCCCCCTCCTGGGCAATGCCTTTGAAATTCCATCCAGGGGGCTGGGGGCACTGTATTTCTGATGGCCCCTTCCCATCGAGCTGGTGTTCCAGGGCTAGCCAAGGCCATGTGCATGTGTGTTTGTGTGTGTTGCTCTCTAAAGGGGTTTGTTGCACCCCTGCCCCCGCCAGCCTCCTGTTCTTTGCCTCATTACTGCGAGGTTCACTTGCTTGGTGGGGGTTCATGTGTTCCAGGCCACAGATCCCACCAGGGGGACCTCGCAGGCTGGGCCCGCCTTACCAAGTTGCACAAGCACTTACCACACGCAGGCAGACTGGGAGCAGAGCGGGGATGAATGGGGCTCCATCTCCCCAGAAGGCACAGGAGGAGGAGCTGCCTGTCATGCTGTGGTGTCTGGGGCCAGGCAGGAAGCCAAGGCACCCTCCGACCAGCTTTGGAGCTCCTGGGCACTGCTCAGGGAAGCAGGCACATCTTGGGGTGTCACAGACATGATGGAGGGTTTGTCATGGAGCCAGCCAGCAGTGCCCCTGTGCCTCGGCCTTCTCCACACTGCCTGTCCCTCCTGCTGGGGAACAAGCGACCCTGTACCTCATTACCTTCCTCCTCAGGGCCAGCCTCAGGGGAACCCATGTTTGAGATGCCCTCAGTGGGAATCTGCCACTTCTGTCCTGCCTTCCTAGAGGTATTTGGGTCAAGGAAAGGTAAATGGCCCTGACAGTGCTGGAGGCCTCTGGGGCTGCACTGTCGATGCATGAAGTGTTGGGAATTGGACCCAGCTTCTACACCTGGTAGATGTGTGACCTAACCACTGTGATATCTCTCAGCTCTGCAAGATAACTTGCAGAAACTTCCATTTCTCCCCTTGCTGTCTGGCCACTATATCCTGGTGGGGGTCATTTAGAGACTCTTATGTCTCAGCCTTCTGGAGATGATGAGCCAGAGAGTCATCCGGATGGTATGTTACGGTGATAGCCTTTGTGGACAGGGGTGCTGAGTCCCTCACTGTGACCACCTTTCATGCGGAGATGCTGGAATTCCCTGGGGTTCCATTATAACCTAAGGTCCAGTGTCTGCCTCCAATCTCTGTTGAAGTCATCAGCTTTCAACATAAGAATATGGGACACAGTGACCAGAGAAATGGCTCAGCTTCATGATTGATTGCAGAGAGATGTAGGCAGCAGAATTAACCCAGGAAGACCCAGCACCCATGTCCCCAAGGTCTCTGGAGCTTTAGGGAGACAGGATCAGACCAAGCACCAGCCCTGTTGAAGGCTCAGTGCTCCACCCACCCATATTTGGCTCCTGCCACTGCCAGAGAATTGGCCCAGTTTCACAACTGATCCAAGAGACAACAGAGAGATGCCACCATCTATTCATCTCAGCTCCAAAGCTTTTGAAACATGTGGCCACATATGTGACCATGCAACACCTCCAAACTTCAAGGAGAATGTAGGCCAGTAGGAGTGCAGAAAATTAGATGGGAAAATTGAGTAGAAACCCATTAAGTTAAATGAGTGAAAATGATAATATAGAAGTCTCAACTCATACCTAATAGCGTAGTAAACCCTCAGGCCATGACATTAGCCAGTATGAGATATATGCAGTAATAAATAATATAAAGTAAATTATTTTGTGCCTGCTAAGGGAGTAGGCTTGTGGGGTGGGTGGGAAACTGGACATTAGTGGTGAGACTGGTATTGGAATAATGAATACCTGAAACAACTGTACTGTGAACAATTTTGTAAAAAGGCTTAAAAAACAAACACTTTTGGGGTCAGAGTGATAGTCCCATGGGTAGGGTGTTTGCTTTGCACATAGCCAACCTGGGTTTGATTCCCAGCATCCCATATCATTCCCTGAACACTGCCAGGAGTAATTCCTGAGTGCAGAGCCAAGAGTAACCTCTGAGCACCACTGGGTATCACCCAAAAAGAGAAAAACAACAAAAAATAACTTTGGACAGAAGCATGAAAGCGATAGTATGAAGTGGTACTATATTGTTAATATTAATCTATATTTATTTGCTGCAGTATAAGGCTACCTACATTGTTTTGTTTCCTAAACATTACTTTTAATTTTTGAAATGAAGATTCATTTTTTAAAAACTGAAATTTAGGGGCTGGAGTGACAGTACAGTGAGAAGGGTGCTTGCCTGGCACATGGCTGACCTGGTTCAATTCCACATAGTCCCCGAGTCCACTAGGAGTGACCCTTGAGTGCAAAGCCAGGAGTAAGACCTGAATACTGTCAATGTGGCCCCCAAAATCAAACAAATAAAAACCCCAAAATTGAATTTTATCAGCAGTTGTTTTCTTTTGTAGTTCTGGGGGCCGTATGTGGTGTGGGAGTAGCGGGTGGGGAGGGGTCACACATTGGTTGAGATACCAGAGCTGAAGATGAAGATGGTACCAGATGAAGATGGTACTTGAAGATGTGGGTGGTACCAGTCAGGGAAGTCAGCCTCATACATGTGAGGCAGGAACTCTATCCTTGGGACCCTGATAAATTTAGATTAACAGAGAAGATGCAAAAACTAGACAGTTTCCATAGAACCTTCAGCCCTCTTCCCCTGATATGAATATCTTACATAACTAGGAACCATGGATCAAACCAAAGACATTAACATTGGTCCACCAGTAGCAACTAATCTAAAGACTTTGAGTTTCACCAGATTTCCCATGGATCTTTCTTTCTTGTTCCACAATCAAACCCAGGACCTTGCTCTGCCTTTATTTCTTTCATCCCTCCAGCAGGTGACGACTCTGTCAGCTTCACTTCCTTTGACAAGTGGAGAACACTCTGAATCCACCATTGGGGAGCATGGGGCTGCTGATGGGGTCTTGCACTTGTAAGCAGGACTATTCAGGGACCCGTTCCTATGTGTATTCCATTACACAGCGACACTAGGTGCCTGTAAACAGGGATTGGCTATTCAGAATGGGACATTTAAATGGTTTGAGTTCTGTGTCATGGGACTATGTGCTCAACTCTACAAGGTAACTCCAGAGGCTGAACTACTGGGACCCATGTCCTTCTAGGTCAGGCATGTTCTAACTTATTCAATGCTAGAGTCCCAAGGATGTGGTGATGCTTGGATCCTGCAGGGCCATGGATTTCCTGTGATCACCTGGCAGGGTTCAGGGGCTGCCAGGACTACACCTATAGGAAATTACAGGCCTCCAGGGATGCACAAATGATATTCAGGGAACCATGTGGTGTCAGGGATTGAAGTGGAGTCAACTGCACGCAAGGTCTATGCCCTAACCATTTCTCTCTCTGTCTCTCTTTCTCTCTTCCTCCCTCCCTCCCTCCCTCTCCTGCTCTGTCTGTGTCCATCTGTCTATCTCTATCTCTCTCTCCCTCTGTCTGCCTGTCTCTCTCCCCTTCTATATCTCTCCCCCTTTGTCTCTCTGTCTCTCCCTCTCTCCCCTCATCTTCAGTTCTTTATATCTATTCATGTCTCCCCCAGTACCCAGGACATGCTGCTCTCCATCATGCAGAGTTCTCCTTTGGCTCTTTCCGTTCATGTCTCCCCTCACCCCCATGGCTCATCCTCACCTGCAGAGTCCATGGCAGCACCTTGTGTTTTCTCTCTGACACCAATATCTGCACCAGATGGGTCATGAGAACTACCCCTCCTCCTACCCTTGACCTAGCCGGGCACACTGCCTGGATCCACTGGCTGTTCATTACATATGAGTTCAGTGAATGGTGGTGTAGCTACTGAATAATGGAATCACATGGGCTCCACAACCAGGAAAACTAAAAACTCCATCTGGATCCCAAGTCCCAGCCTCCTGTTTTCGCCAGCAGTAACTCACTGCAAACCCTGCCCATGTGGGGCGGGCCATTTGGGATGCATAAAGCAAAATGAAATCACATGCAAGATCTTTGGGGTGGGCTGCACGCTCCTCCTGAGTCTGGGGGACACAGGGGGAATCAGGAGCCAAGGTGGGGATGGAGGAGGTGAGGGAAAAAAGCTTTCCTCTTCCTTCCAATCTCCTTTCTCTTGCTATGAGGAATTGGCTAGGGTCCAGAAAATGACAGGGTGCAAGGCCCACCAATGGCCTCCAGCTCTCAGTTTTCCATAGACGGGACTCTGGTGGCAGATGGCCTCATGGGTAGGGGCACTGGGGAAGCTAGGCTTGGGCACAGCGTGAGTCCTGCTGATCAGTCAGTGGACAGGACACTTGTCTTAGACCTAATCCTGTTCTTTCCTAGCGCCCCTGAGAACTGCCAGGACTGAGGCTGCATGCAGAATCAGGAGTGATCTCTGAGCACTACTGAATAAAAACAAAACAAACCTCCAAAATGTAGACTTTGAAGATCATCATGCATCAAGGCCAGCTTCCGTCACCTCCTGTTAACTTCATGGCTTTAGGCTGATCTCTCCCAGTTCCTGTTTTCCAGTCTATAAAATGGGGTGAGTCCACCAAGAATAGGTCACTCCTTAACTCATACATATGAAAGCCCCTTGCCTGGGTTAGACAGACCTAAATGCTTCCCACATCAATGCCGGTGTCCAGTCAAACTCACTCTGCCTATAAGCTGACATTCGCTGAGCACTTACCGTTGCAAAGCACTGTATGTGGAGGGCACAGGAATCCAGTGGTGAATTAACAAGCCCGAGGGAGGAGGCAAACAATCCAAATGACAGGCTTGTGGATTTACGATGGTGTGTTGCAACCAGCCTTATAAAGGAAAGAACAAGAGTTCTGAGAAAGTTGCATTTCAGCACAGGCCGGAAGGGCGATGAGCACGATGTGGTGTGGGGGGTGGCCAAGGGTTTCAGGCTGGGTGGGGAGACGGCCCTGGAATGAGGCTTGGGTCTGTGCTTCTGCTGACAGCAGGCTTTTGTGGCTGAAGGCAAACTGAGGGAGGGGATGAGCGGAAGGGAGGTGGGCCGAGGAGGAGGTATCCAGAGCCCTGCAGGACCTTGTCAGTGTCCTTGAAGATTTTTTTCATACCCTTTACACGTAACCTGAGCATTAATTGTCAGCAAATGTGTCCAAAAGAGATGATCTGGCTTCATATTCCATGCCTGGATCTTCATCACTTAGCATGGAGCCAACTAGTCCCTAAGAGACTTGTCAGCAGATGGTGTCACTGGTGACTTTTACCAAATCTTCCATGATGACCAGTGATTACTTGCCCTTTTCATGTTCTTCTCCAAAGTTAAAGGGGAGGGAATTCTTCTTAGCACCTTGTTTTTAGCACAGCAGCATTTTCCTGAATTGAAAGGTGACAGAACCATCACACCCAACAAGAACCCATAACCCATAACCCCAGTGAATATGGATGCCAAGATCCTCATCAAAACTTTTGTGAGCCGAATTCAACAATACATTAAGAGCATAATGCATCATGACCAAGTGGGGAGAATTCTAGAGAAGCTTTAATTTATGCAAATAAATTTATGCAAATCAATCAGTGTACTGTATCACATTGACAAAAGGAAATACAAGTTATGCCATTATTAGTTACAGAAAACTCTTTTTTGGGTCATGACTGTCGATGCTCAGGGGTTACTCCTGGCTCTTCATTCAAGAATTACTCCTGGAGGTGCTCGGGACCATATGGAATGCAGGGGATAAAACCTGGGTTGGCCAAACCTGGGTTGGCCACGTGCAAGACAAACACCCTACCTGCTGTACTATTGCTCTGGCCCATAGTTAGAGAAAGCTCTTGACAAGATCTAAATTAGTTATAAATGAGGGCCAAAGGGAAATGAAAATCAGAGGGGGCAGGGGTTAAATTCTTGTTTCCATGTCACTAATGACCTTTGATCAATTCTTGAGCCACATATGGTTCCCACCCCACCACCAGTATCTCCAGGGACCACTCCTGAGCACAGAGCCAGAAATAGCCCCTGAATACCTTTGGGTGTGGCCCCAAACAAGAAAGATAACTAAAAAACCTATCAAAAAGGAGAGACAGGAAGAACATACCTTAACACACTCAAAGCAATGTACTACAAATCTATAACTAATATTATACTCAGTGGTGAAAACTAAAATACTCTCCTCTAAAGTTAGGTAGAAGCCAAGTTTGTTGACTTTCACACAGTTATTTGACACAGTATAGGAAGTTCTAGTCAGAGAAGTTAGATAAGAAAAAGAGATCAAATAGGAAAACAAAAGTCCAGAGAGATAGCACAGACAGTAGGGTCCTTGCCTTACATATTATCCAGGTTGATCTCTGTCATATCATATTGTCCTACTAGGAATGATTCCTAAGCACAGAGCCAAGACCAAGTCCTGAGTGCTGTCAGATGTGTCCCCCTCAGAAAAACAGGGAAATAAGAGGTAAAACTGTCATTATTTATAGATACTATTATAATGCTCATAGTGAATTCTAAAGATGTCACTAAAATGTATTAAAAATAATAAACCAATACAATAAAGTGACAGACTACAAAATTAACATTTGAAAACCTATTGCATGTCTATATTCAAGAAATGAATTTGAAGAGAAAGAAATCAAGAAAACAATCCCACCTACAACCAAGCCAAGAAAAATTAAATACTAAAGAATCAAGAAGGGAGGCCTAGAATGATAATACAGGAGGTAGTATGTTTGTTTTGCATGTGGCCAACCCAGGTTAGACCCACAGCATCCCACATGGTCCCCCGAGCACTGCTAGGAATAATTCCTAGTGCAGAGCCACGAGTAATCCCTGAACTTTGCCAGGTCTGGCCCCCAAGAAAAATCAACAAAGGAGCTGAAAGACTTGTACATTGAAAGTATAGTCACTATTAAAATATATAAGGGACATAAATGGTGAAAATATTCTGTGATTAAAGTTTAAGTATGAATATTAGTATAAGATTATCCCACTCAAAGTATTATATAGGTTCAATAAAATTCCTATCACAATTCCAATGGCTTTCTTCAAGAAAATAGAATGAACATTATAAAAATTTATATCGAACCACAGAACACTCTTAACAGCCAATAAATGCTAAGAAAAAAATAATAGAGGAATTATGTTCCAAACTTCAAACATTAGTACAAAGTTATAGTAATCAAAACAGTGCAGCATTGGCATATAGAAGTAGACACTCAGATGAATGGAAGAGAATTGAAAGTTCAGAATTAAATCCTCATATATATCTAGACATTTAATATGTGACAAAGTAGCCAAGAGCATAAAATGAATTTATTCAAGACTCATAAAGAGTCTTGAATAAATGTGCTGAGAAAGCTGGAAGCCATATGAAAAAAGAAGGAAACTGGATAACTAACTCACACCATGCACAAAATTTAACTCAAAATGAACGAAGGGCTTTATTGTTAAACCAGAAACTATGAAGTACATTGAAGAAAACATTGGGAAAATAAACCTCCATGATACTGACTGTCTTCATAGCCTCATGCATTTGATTCTAAAGACAAAGAAACAAAACAAACCAGTGGGATCACATCAAACTGAAAAGCTTATGCAGAGAGAAGAACCATCACTGAAACAAAAATATATCCAGGAAAGGCAAATGTGTTCATTGCCACTTGTCATCAGGGAAATTCAAGTCAAAGCAGCAAGGAGATATCCATCACATGAGGAGATATCCATCACATGATGGGATACCCATTACACAAGGAGATATCCATCACAAGAGGAGATATCCATCACATGATGGGACACCCATCACACGAGGAGATATCCATCAGACGAGGAGATATCCATCAGAAGAGGAGATATCATCACATGAGGAGATATCATCACATCAAGATAATCCATCACATGAGGAGATACCCATCAGACGAGGAGATATCCATCACAAGAGGAGATATCCATCACATGAGGAGATACCCATCACACGAGGAGATATCCATCACAAGAGGATATATCCATCACAAGAGGAGATACCCATCACAAGAGGAGATATCCATCACAAGAGGAGATATCTATCACATGAGGAGATATCATCACATGAGGAGATATCTATCACATGAGGAGATAGTATCACGTGAGGAGATATCCATCGTATGAGGAGATATCCATCACATGAGGAGATATCCTTCACACCAGTGATGTGACATAGAGCAAATAAGACAGGGTGGGGACTGGAGAGATCAGCAGGTAGGGCACTTGCACATGGCAGATCTGAGTTTGACCAGTGGCACCCTGAGTCCACCAAGAGTGATCCCTGAGCACAGAACCAGGAATAGGCCCTTGAGCAACTGCCAAGTGTGGCCCCAAAACAAACCCCAAAAGGACTGGAATGAGCTAGTGTTGGTGGAAATGCCAAAAAATAAAATAGGGACTCTCATTCACTGTTGAAAAGCAGCCTGAGAACCTCTTCTAAAAACTAGTGGAGCTTTCTGACTCTCCAACAATCTCATATTTGATATCTATTCAAGAAGTACAAAAACATTACTTGGAGAAGATGTATGTATACCTCTGTTCACTGCCAGGAAATGGGACCAACACAAATGATCAACAGCAGATAAAGAGATAGTGGAAGAGATACACTGTAGAACACTAGACCCTCTCAAAAATGAAGACAGCTTTGTTTGCTTTGTCTTGGATGGAAATTTTAAGTGAAGTAAGACAAGAGGGAGGGCCTCTTTGTTGATGCTGTTGTCTTTGTTTTGGGACCACACCTCCTGCCCCTGCACTCTGGAATTACTCCTGGTGGTGCCAGGGATGGAACCCAGGTTGGTCGTGTGCAAGGTAAATGCCCTACCCATTATACTATCGCTCTGGTCTCTTTGACTTGCATCTTTGAGAGATGCGTACTTTTTTTAACTTTAAGGTTCATTTTCCCTTTTCTGGGGATACGGCCCAGGCATCCCTGCTTGAGATGTGTACTTTGTTCTTTTAGCTCTGGAGAAGGCGACGTTCTCTACTGGGCATGTATATTTCCGACAGCCCCTCTCCCTCCCTTTCCCTTTCTCTCCGTTTACTTCCCAAATAAACTTGTTTTACTTAAAAAAAAAAAGTAAAAGAGGGAGAAGAGGAAATGCCAGATTTTTTTTTCACTCATCTGTGGTATACAGAGAGACAAAACAAGGGAATAAACAGTGTTTTGAAGACAAATAGGCCTTTGCCTGCAGAACTGAGATTTCCAGGCTGTGGGGGAGAGACAAAGGATAATGATGTTGGGCATGTTGGTGGTGGGGAGGAGCAGGAAATTTTCCCGTCAAAACCTTAAAAGCTAACACTATTGTTGTCACCATGTTATCTAAACTATAATTAAATTAATCAAAGCCACGATTTCTTAATTAATAAGCAAGACACCCTAGCATGAGATAAAATATTCACTCAATGTACAGATGACACATGGTTCATACTCAGGATATCTAAAAGCGTATTTATGAGCAATGCTCTGAAATAAATGGGGAGAAAAACAGAACAGACACATGACCTAGGAAAACAGGCAGATGGGCAGCAGACGTGTAGAGAAAGTGCCCCTGATCACTTGCAGTCAGGAAAATGCACATCAAAATGACTGCGAGGAATCACCTCACACTTGAGAGTCTTTCCCGCAGAAGCACCAGAGATCAGTCCTGGAAGGGGAGACTAGTGCCCCCCCACCCCCACGAGAACTGGGAGTGGAAGCTGGTTCTGCCTAGAAGACTTCTCAACATGCACCAAATACATAATACAGAAACTCAACTCCTGGGATCTACCCAAAGAACACAGCGAGAAGAAACCAAAACCAAAACACTCATTTGATAGGCACATATGATCAAGCCAACACTACGCACAACAGCTGAGAAGTGTTTTTGAAATTTTCTCTTATTGTTGTTGTGATAACATGGTTTTCAAGAGTGTTCAAGCTTTTATTTTTGGTGTAATGGCTCAGATTTGAAACAGCCGGGTGTCCAATGATGGAGAAGGAGAGAAAGAGGTGGCAGTACAAAGACACATAATGGAATGATGGGATTGTGTTTGCTGCCACCTGAATGGTGCTGGAGGGGCCACACTTAGGGGAATGAATTAGAAGAAGAAAGACAAACACAAGTTACTTTCACACAGACGTGGTGTAGGATGAAGCAGAGCAAGAGAGCGGTTGAAGGCAAACAGAAACCGATGCTTAGGGGAGACCACGGAGCAGAGACCGCCAGAGCAGAAGGAGCATGGGCTGGGGGCTAATGGACTGTGCATTGGGGGTAGGACCGATGTAGTAACAAACATTTTGAAGAGTTAGGAACTTGGACCCTTAGTGCATTGCTCTGAAGCAATGCTCTGAGTAATGCTCTGAAAAAAATGGGGAGAAAAATAGAACAGAACTTGGACCCTTAACACACAGTCTCATAAACCAACTTTGTCAATGTACTGCATGCAAAGGGCTGGGAATAATTCTGCAGTACCGCCTGCATGGTTGAGCAGCTCACCATGCACCTGCTCTAACCAATCCTTCATTGTCTGAGATTTGCACTTTGTCGATGAGGACAGTCACTGGCTGCTTCTGAAGCTGCCAGCAGCTTTCCATGGTGATGCATTGCATATGGGTCCGATAGCATACTAGGGTGGAGGGGGAGCTCACAGAGCTATTGCCTTGCCCTGGCTGGCTCTGATGTCATGGAAAGTTGGCGGACAGCAACTGGCTGGCTCTCACGGAGCTGGCTGGACCAGGCAGCAGCCACCCTTGACCACAGCCTGGAGCCCAGTGCTCCACCAACACATCAAGCGCCTGGGAAGGGAAGGCCTTCTGGGCCGTATTGCTCCATCTTCTGCCCTTCGTCTTTCATTCCTTTGTTCTAGCCCCACTTCCTGGCTCCCTCCCTACCCCGGCCTTACCCCACGGGACAGCTGAGCTGGAGTAGGGTCCCTGGGCTGTTAGTGATTCTTCACAAATGTCACTGTGAGCAGGCAAGTTGGGAAGCAGAACCTGTTCTCCCACCAACCCCAAGCTCATGGTGCAGGACAGGAGCTGGGAGGTAGGGCAGGGGCCGGAGGTGGGAAGTGCTGACAGGGAGCCAGTGCTGGAGGCCCCCTCCCAGCAGAAACGTCTGTGCTGCTGACATTCATGGTCAGCAGCACAGACTTCTTTCTGTGCTTTTGGCTTTTTGGGTCACACCGGTGATGCTCAGGGGTTACCCCTGGCTCTGCACTTAGGAATTACTCCCTGGTGGTGCCCCGGGAACATATGAGATGCTGGATCTCCAACCAGGGTTGGCCCCATGCAAGGCAAATGCCCTCCCCATTGTGCTATATCGCTCCGGGCCCAGGGTTCTGCCATTCTTGAGGGCCACCAAAAACCAACGAAGGGATGAGCATATCCTGGACCCCCTAAGCACATGCCAGACCACTCAGAGACCTCCCAGCTCCAGACGCTGCTCTTGGAGCCAAGTGCTGGGAGAAGAACCCAAGACATGGCGATTCTGGGAAGGAAGGAGAGTCCCAGCCCTCCAGGTTCCGGCTGCCGGAAAGAAACTGAACTTAGGTGATCAGCGCAAGAAGCGCCAAAGTGAATGATACACAAGGGGAGACCACGAAGGACAGCTGAAAAGGTCACCTGTCCCTCTTGGACGGTCTGGCCTTCCACAGACAGGATCAGGGGGAAAAAACTTGGCGATTCCAGGAAAGGTTGGGGGAAGGGGAAACCTCAGCTGGTTTCATCTGCCTTCACCTTGGAAATAGCCCCTGCTACGGCTGGGCCTCTGGGGCGCGGAGGGGCACAGGGCGATCCCCACCAGTCACTGCTCTTATTTCCTGTTTTTCGGGAGCCAGACAGTCACTCTTCGCTCTTCCGTCCCTTAATTCCCTTCCATTCAGAGTCAGTAGCCCGTCTCTCCGGCGCATCATGGGGACAGCCTGTCCTTGGCCCCGACAACTATTTTCTCCAGAAACTCACCCCCCAGACACACTCAGAGCTTTTAATGTGATTTAAAGTCATCCCACCCCTGAGTCCTCCAGCAGCCCAACCCTCTCATCTGAGTGATGGTGAAATGGATGCCCAGGGAGGTCCAGGCTGAGGGCGGTGGGTCAGCTCTAGGCCCCGCTGCCCCTCCCGCATCTGTGTCTGTGGTAGGAGCCCCCCCCACCCGCCAGCACCTCACCCACCAGCCCATCACAAGGTGGATGTTAGTTTTGGAGAAAGGATGTCTTCTACTTGAACACACACACACACACACACACACACACACACCATCCTGATGTCAGAAAGTTGTGCCCTTTGGGTGTTGGGGGGCCCAGGCGGGCTTTGGATGTCCACCTTTCAAGCCGGATATTGAACACAGCTAGTTCCAAGCCTGCGTCCTGGATTCCACAAGCACGTTTTGTGCCTGAAGACATTCTCTCACCATCTCTCACTGTTGAGGACAGAGGTGGGTCTGGGCAGTGGCATGCCTCGATGGGCATGACTTGGATAATCCTTGAAGACAGCAGGAGGCCAGCAACAGGGGCCTTGAACTTGAACAGCCCTAGGAAGGAATGAGTGGGGAGAGAGTGTGTGACTCATGAGAGATACTCTGGGACATGGAGCTTGCACCTGCCCTGGCCCCTGGCTTCTGTCTCCTCTTTCATCTCTCCGGACCCATCCACCACGCTTCCTGAAGGCCACCTTGGTGCCCACTCACCCCGTCAATCCTGCATGTGAGAGCGTAGGCAGCATTGGTGGGAATCCTCAGCTCCTGGCCCCACAGCACCCTGCCGCTCGGAGAGCTGGTCGGAGAGAGAACAGGGCAGCCCCCCAAACCTGGTGGGCCCAGAATGTCCCGGCCGTAGCCATCCTGTTCTCAAGCCCCGGAGGGCTCCTCAGGCGCTGGCATCTGGTGACATCCGTTGGGCCACTGAGTGCTTTCCCAGGCACGGGGCCCGGGGAGTCGGGCACTGTCCTGCCCAGAAAGCTCCGCTCGGGCCATTAATAATCGCGTTTTATTAAAGGAACTCTGGCTTCAAAGGGCTGTGGGTTTATGGGAAGGGACTTGGATGGAAGTCATTATTCTCGCAGCTCCATCGCACCCCTCCGCTGCTGTCTCCACTGTCTTCCATTCAGCCCACGTTTGATCTCCTGCCTGCGCCTTCTTCTCTCGGCTGGGCCTGGGGTCCATGGGGAACAGGCTATTGTGTCCGTGGTGGGAGGCAGCGGGGGAGCCCTTTGAACCAGGCCTTGGGTCCAAGTGTGGTGGGCTGGGCTGGAAGGGGGAGCTGGAGAGGGCTGGGGTGGAGGTGGAGAAGGAGGTGGCAGGGAGGCGAGGGTGTCCTGGATGCTCTGCCAGTCAGGGGAAGAGGGAAGTACAGCTGGGCAGGAGGGTCAAGAGTGAGGGAGTGACCCATCCCATGGCACCTTTCTCCTAGAGTCATCATTGATCCCAGGGGTGAGTCAACTCACCCCCAAATACCCACTGTCTCTGCCTGTGCCAGCCCTGCCTCCCCTTCCTGGGGTCCTGTTTCTTGTCATCACTGCAGCGAGTCCTATTTTACAGGTGGGCAGACAGAGGCCCTGGCCGCCCTGTCCCTGTCTCTTCTCCTGGGCCTCACAGCCTGTGTCTGGGTGGCCCAGCTGGGCTGGAGGCAGCACCAGGAGTAAGGCGCTTCACCTAGGGCTGCTTTTCCGTCTCTTAGAAAGGCCTGAGCCTGGCAGATGGCTCAGATGGCTGAAGCTCCCACTTTGCATGCGGGAGCTCGGGTTCCAGCTCTGAGTTTGGGTGTCTCCAGATGAGATGGAAAGGTGAAAGGCAGCAAGTGCCATTTGCATTCAGAGCCCCTCTGTGGATGGTGGGCTGGCTGGGGAAGACAGCTGGGCCAGCCGGGCCCAAGGAAGCACCCACAGGGAGTCAGGGAATTCTTCAGGGGACTCAGGCCATGGAGTGTGGTGGGAAGTTTTAGCCCTGATTGCCAGCGGGGGGTGGAAGCTGGAGCAGGGCACTGGTCTAGGAGGAGAGGGGCTCATGGTAAGATGAACACCAAGAGCCAGTCTGGGAAAGGAGGGAGAAGGAGACAGGAGGGGGAAGAGAGAAGGGGAGGGAGGGAAGAGGGAGGAGGAAGGGAAAGTAGGGGAGAGAGAGGGGAAGGGAGGGAGAAGTGAAGAAAGAAGGAGGGAGAGGGGAGGAGAGGGAGAGAGAGAGAAGAGAGAGGGACAGGGAGGGTAACAGAGGGAGGAGGGAGGGAGGAAAGAGAAGGAGGGAAAGCAAGGGAGAGGAGGAAGAGATGGAGGGAGAGAGGGAGAGTGATAGGGAGAGAGAAGGAGGGAGAAAGATGAAGGGAGAGAGGGAGGGACAGGAAGGGGGGAGGGAGAGGCCAAGAGGACCTATACAAAGAGAGCATAAGAAAAGGGAGCAAGAGAGCAAGCGAGAGGGGGAGAGAGAGAGAGAGAGAGAGAGAGAAGAGCGAGGGAGGGAAAGGGAAAGGTGAGAGAGTGAGGGAGCAGTATGGAGGGCTGGGCCTGAGCATCCTGTCCTGAGGCAGAGACTGGAATGGGGGCATCTGGGCCTGAGCTTGTTCCTCCTCAAACTGCATTTCTGTGGCTCAAGGACAGTAGCTGAAAGGCGAAAGCCCCAAAACCCAGAGAGTGGTCCAGATGGAGGGTCCTGGGAGAGGGTCCAGAGATGAGCGGCCTCAGGGGGGCTGCAGTGGGGGGGGGGCAAGAGAAACGTGCGGCTCCTCTAGTTAAGCCAAAATGACGACTGTCCAGCTCGGTTTCTGGAGCATGATTTTCCGGCCCCAGTGCCAGCCTCACGCCTTCCTGTTTTTATGGGAGCTGACCGTTGTGGGTGTTAAGCAAATACTCTCTTTCTAGTTCAATCACAGAGGGAAGCCGGATGGGAGCTATTAGACAGAGCACTTCTCACAGCTGGAAAAATAAAGCTGGGCTGAGACGTCACCCAGTGACAGCAGTGGGACCCCCTAATCCAAAATGGCAAGTCGTGGGGGGGTGTTAAGACTGTCAAAAAAGAAAGCCCAGAGGAAATTGAGAGCCCTGGTCTCCCCTCTTGAAATTTTAAGGTCATTGGTGGTTGGACGCAAACACGTTTTTTGTAATTGGTTCTTCCCAGCCATGGCCTGTCTAGCGCCATCTTCTGGATATTTCTTTCTTGGGTGCTTGTTTGATTTTTGTGGCCTTTCATGACAGACAGGTGCTCAGAGGCTGTTCCTGGCTTTATGCTCAAGAGTGACCCCTGGTGGTGCTGGGGGACCATAGGAGGTGTGGGGATATGAACTGGGGTCAGCAACATGCAAAGCAAGCACCTTAACCCCTCTGTACTCATCTCCGTCTCCTGAATATTCTCCTCAGTTCTCAGAATATCCTGAGGCTGGTCCTACTGCACAACTCACTCCCCTCACCCCAAGTAAACTTTAACAGAGGAGCCCCATTTTACAGGCAAGAAAATGGTGCCGCCTGCACTAAATCTATCCAACAGAGTGGCTGGCAAATGTCTCTCACTTGCTCTTGACTATAGGGATATCCCACTGTGTGCAGGGTGATACAGTGAGTGTGTGAGTGACCTCAGAGAGCCCCTGGGCTGGGGAGAAGGGCCCAGCTGGAAGAACAGCACCCTGGGGGTGGAGCTTTCTTCTTTTTCTAGTCATCCTCCTCAGAGCAGGCAATGGATTTGTCACTGTGTAGGAGGAGAGATGCGGGACACGTGTGGCGCCTGAGGATGAGAATGAGTGGCAGCGTGGCCAAATCCTTTTAGGATGACATGGAGCTATGGAAGTGTTATTCCATCCCTTTACCATATTCCAGCAGTTAGAAGCAAGCCCCGGCTTCTGTCCTCCAATTAGAAGAGAGCCATGGGTTCTGTTTTCCTCTTGGGGATTCTAAGAAGGCAAGACATGTAGAGCTGTAGAGTGATTCCTTTCGGGAGCACTGACCAGAAGGAGGATCCATCAAGAACTTCTTGGTAGGGTTTTGGCCGAAGGTAAAGGGGGTAGTTTGATGACCTTCAAGGCAACCACGCGTGCCATCAAGTCAGCCAGCAGGCCATTCCGTGTTGAGGGAGCTGGATCCCAGATACACAAAGCAGGGGGTGCCCGCCTCCTGCTTGCATTTCCTAGTTGCCAGGCCTGGTGTTCACTCTCCACCTCCCTGCCATACTCTGCGCCTTTGCCAGTCTAGAAGTTGATTAGGACCCAGCAGATGGCCCTGACTCCTGGGCTCAGCCTTCTGAAGCTGAAAACTCCCCACAACTGCATGCATACGCTGTTTTTCTGCATCCTACTTCTTCTCTATTTATTTTTTGGTGGGGGCGCCCAAGTGATGCTTAGAAGGGCCGAGAGCCCCACTGGTGCTCAGCCAAAGGCCCTGAAATTCAATGCAGGAGCTCGAGGATGTGATGCTGTTTGGGGTGGGCCCTGAAGTGCTCAGGGGACCTGTGGTGCTGGGGGACAAACCCTGGTTGGGTACATGCTAGGCATACGCCCTAACTGCTATATTAGCTCCTGGTCCAACGTATCCCAACTTTTAAGCTCATCCTCAACCTCCCGTCAGAGAAATGGCCAAGCTAGAGAGAAAGAAGGGTCAGGGGCGGTGGGTAGACTCTGTCTCTCCTGCTCTGCTTGTATAAGTCTGTGAGAGAGCCGCTTATCTCCCGTCCCCACCTCTCCTTAGTGCTGTCCATCAAATGGGTCTTTTAATTTTTATAATTTTGCTTTTAGTCCACACTCTGCAGTGCTCAGGGCTTATTCCTGGCTCTGAGCTCAGGGATCACTCCTGGAGGGACTTGAGGGACCATATCTGGTGCTGAGAGGATCAGAGCCAGGTTAGCTGCATGCAGTGCCTAACCCCCCCCATGCTAACTCTATGGTCCCCCATCAGTTGGATCTAATTGGGCACCTGCTCTGCCATCCATGTCTTCATCTGTTGTGCATTTGCTAAGCACGTATGAGGGGCTGGACTATTCATGAGAATTATGAGAGGAAAACACAGTGGAAATGCCAAGACCTGGCCCTCTGGGAGCAAGAGGCCCCTAGGGAATGAACACGTAGCTGGTTAAGTCAAGTGGCAAGGAGAGCAAGTGAGGAAGAAGCTGGGGAGAGTTGGTTGGAGCACCAACAGGGATGTTGCTTCCCACAGGTGGTCAGGGGAGAATTTGATTATATGATGCCCCTTGGGGGTCTGGGGCCAGGAACGTCCTGGGGAGGAAGTGTATTTGATGCGTTGGGAAAGAAAATAATGTAACTGGCGTAGAGCAAGCAAGGAGCCGAAGAGGGTGGTTATGGAGCCTTCTAGGTCCCCCCAAGAACTGTAGATGTAATTGGGGGGAAATCTACTTCTATATTCAATTTTTTATCTATCTATCTATCTATCTATCTATCTATCTATCTATCTATCTATCTATCTATCTATCTATCTATCTATCTATCTATCTATCTATCTATCTATCTATCTATCTATCTATCTATCTATCATCTATCATATATCTAATTATTTTAATGGAATCACAGTGAGATACAAAGTTATTACAAAGTTCCAAAGTTGTTCATGATTGGGTTTCAGTTATACACTGTTTCATCACCTATCTCTTGCCAGTGTATATTTATGAATTTGCGTGTTATCCTTGCACAAGGGCCGTGCTAATCTCTGTATTGCTCCAATTGTATGTGCTGCCGAAGTGAGCATGGGAGTCCACTTCTTTACATTAAGAACTACCTCAGTATCTCCTGTAGCTGGTCATCAGGAGCTGTGTCCTGCTGTCTTTCCTGGGCCAGCAGTGGGATGACAGGCAAAAATCAATTGTTTTTAATTCTTTGAGGCTGGAAAGATAATATAGAGGGTAGGATGCTTGCTTAACAAATTTTGGACCTGGTTTCAATCCCCTACACTCAATATGGTCTCCTGAACACTGCCAGAGTAATCCCTGAGTGCAGAGCCAGGAGTAAGTCCGAGTGTGGGCTTGCTCACCCTCCCCCCCCTCCCTCCCCATCCCCCAAACAAATGAATTTGAATTTCTTAGTTCTCTTATGAGTCAGAAAAGTAAGGGCAATGAGGAGACATCCACCCAAGGATGTGTTTTCTCACTGTAGGGGATGCCGCTGGGGTCCCCGACAGTGTCAGGACAGAAGTTCTCTTCTACCTCCAAGGATGCCGGGGAACAGATGAAAACTCACGAGTCCGCGCAGTTCCAAAAAAAAGCTTTTAATAGTGCAAAAGCTCTTCCACAGCAATCCAATATAATGAAAGAACTCTAGCTCTGGTCCAAACTTAGAGCATACAAAAGAGTCTAAGTCTCCCACCAAAGAGAGGATCTTACCTGAGAGGAGTCCTACCCAAAAGAAGGAGCAAAAGGCCGAGGGGCCTCAAGTCAGTCCCCTTATATACACCAAAGTAATCCGATCTGTGACAGAGAGGGTCCTGTCAACAAAGAACCCTAAATTGTAGAAGGGCGGTGCCACACCCTATTACAGGTATAAACAAAGGTTACTCAAGGACTAATCCCTTCTACTGAGATGATCTCTTATGTAAAACACTGGAGAGAGACAGAGAGAGAGAGAAAGAGAGAGAGAGAGCTGGTATAAAGTAATACATCTTCATTTTATGAGCTTCATGTAATCTAGATGGTACCCACAAGGTCTTTCTTATTTATTATCTGCACCAGGGTGATTCTGAGTATCTTGTTCTCCATATACTGAAAGGATCAAACTCGTCTGTTTGAGGGCAAACTAGTATGATCCTTCCTATAGTATTCCTTCACTTGATCACTTGAATCCGTTATTCATCGATTTGCTCGAGCGGGCGCCAGTAACACTTCCATTGGACCCTATCACGTGCCAATGTAGCCCAATGGCATCTGGTTGATTCAGGAATATGAAGAGCCTCAAACCGTTCCTTCAGGGTCTTAACAAGGAAGTCTGACCATCTTGTAGGTGGGCGGCCACGTGATCTTTTGACATCCCGTGGGATCCAGTCGGTAACAGCTCTAGTCCAGCGGTTGTCTCCAAATTGCATTACATGTCCAGCCCATCTGATTTTCGATGCCTTGGCAAACGAGACAGCGTCCCTGATTCTGGAATAGCGATGGAGGTCAGAACTCCGGATTCCTTCACTCACTTGAGTGAGGCGTGATATTCCAAGCATAGCTCTTTTGATGCCTCTCTGGGAGACCCGAATAGCATTCTCATCCTGCTTTCGTAGGGCCCAGGTCTCTGAGGCGTATGTTAATGCAGGGAGAACGGGGAGTCGAAGAGATGTGCCCGGAGCCGGAGGTTCTTTGTCCTTTTAGCTATTTCTTCAATGCCTTTGAAGGCATTCCATGCCGCTCTCTTCCTCCTGCGCAGCTCAGGTTTTAGGTCGTTCATCATGTTGACTTCTCGACCTAGGTACACATAACTGCTGCATTCAGAGATGTTTGTTCCATTGAGAGTGAATGGGGCCTCAGGAACTAGTTCATTTCTCATGAACATAGTTTTCTTCAGATTCAGCTGTAGACCTACCTTTCCACATTCTCGGTCAAAGTCAGCCAGCATTTGTGCCGCTTGGCTAATGTTTGGTGTTATTAGAACGATGTCATCAGCGAAGCGGAGGTGGTGTAGTTGCCGACCATCTATCTTCACTCCCATTCCTTCCCATTCTAATTGTTGCATGATGTTCTCGAGGGTGGCACTGAAGAGTTTTGGTGATATGGTATCACCCTGTCGAACCCCTCTTTTGACATCAATGATCACTTCTTTGTAGAATGGTGAGATCCTGGTGGTGAATCCGTAATACAGCTCACGAAGGATCATGATGTATTGGGTTTGAACACCCTGTTTGACTAGGGCTTCGATGACTGCTTCAGTCTCCACAGAATCAAAGGCTTTCTGTAAATCAATGAACGTGAGACAGAGCGGCATCTTGTACTCCCTACAAACCTCAATGAGCTTGGTTACCGTGTGGATATGGTCAATTGTGCTGAATCCTTTCCGGAAGCCTGCTTGCTCGCATGGTTGTCCTTCCTCTAGTGTTCTGCTAATCCTGTTCAGGATGACTCGTGTAAACAGCTTGTAGATGACAGACAACAGGCAGATGGGGCGATAGTTGCTGATGTCGTGAATGTCTCCTTTCTTGAACAGTAGAACTGTCCTGCTGGTTTTCCATTGGGAGGGCACCTTGCATTCTGACAGGTAGCGTGTGAAGAGCCGAGCTAGTGTATTGATGAGTACCGATGGAAGATTCTTCAGGTGTTCAGGTCTGACTTTGTCTGGGCCTGGTGCTGTTCCCTTCTTTACCGACGAGATGGCATGTCGGATTTCAGAAAGGAGAACGTTGGGAATGACATATCCATCCTGTGGAATTTGGTATGTGGGCAGGTTGATGTGGCTATCAAAGAGATTTGAGTAGAAGTCCTGGATAATCTTCTCCATTGCCTTTCTGGAAGATGTGATAGATCCATCAGGGTGTCGGAGGGCAGTCATCTTGGTCTTATAGTTGGCGAAGGACAGGCGGGCAGTGCGAATACTTTTCCCGGCTTCTGCTGCATCTTCCAGTATTTCTGCTCTTCTGTCTTTGAGGTCTGCTTTTATAGCTTCTCTGCACTGTTTAGCAAGCTTGGACGTTAGCATTTGGTCTCCTATAGTATTCCTATAGTCTCAATAGCCAGGGTGGTAGTCTCCTGGTAAATTCTAACTGTGCCACGCTGGGTGCAGTGGGTATAAAGAGGAGCTGTGCCCAATATAGAAAACATAGAAGTCTTAGTAGATGTATAAGTCAGAAGTTATTCAGCCAAGGTGACTTCTGTAACTGCCACACCCTCTAGCAGTGTTTACATAGAAGAGAGGTCTCATTAGAATGAAACTTGGCTTAAGTAGATTAAGCTGGGAGTGGGCAAAACACCAAAGCTCCCAGATTAGCTAAAACTGTCAACCAACAGCTCACCACAAAACAAGAATTGGTTCCTCCTTCTTGGGGCTCTCCCAGGTACTATGGGGCCCCTAGGGGTCTTCCCTTGATTTGTGCAGCTGTACAGTGTGAGCAGGAAGCAAGGCTGAGGAGTGGGTCAGTGACTAGGTGTGCAGGTGCCCTGTCCATGCAAGTCAAGAGGTCAGGGGTAGTGATAACCAGCTCCAAGGCTGAGGAGGAGAGTGGAAAAAGTCCCAAGGTTCGCAGCCGCTGGTCCCCACAGACCTCTCAGGTGGGGCTAGGGGAGCCACACTTCCACCTGCAATGATTTCTGTGCTACAGGAAACGATTCTGGGTGCCACCAGGGGAGGCTGGGCTCCCCGGAAGGTGAGCTGCAAGTTTTCTGGAAAGTGGCTGTGTTTCCCCATCATTACAATGCTCCTGAGATCCCCCTTGGTTCCCGCCTCCGCAACAGTGCCCCCGCTTGGCCTGGGAGTCCAGGAGGAGACAGCAGTAGCCATGACCCTGTCCCAAAGGGCCTGCTCAGTTTGTGAAGGGCTGTCACCACGCCTCTACAGCAGAGGCAGTGCCAATGTGCTCCCGCTGTTCTCTCCCTTTCACCCCGAAGAAGCTGGGTCCTAGGGTGGAGGGAGTGGATCTGTGAGGATGGCGGACACCCCTGGTCACAGAGTCCAGACAGACCTGGTTCCTTTGCTAGTTCCTGCGTGTTGGGGAAGGGGCATGTGAAGGAGGGAGATGGCTTGGGAGGAGAGATGCCCTTGTCACTCACCCAGCCGTGCTGAGCACATCTCAGTGCCAACCCCTCGGCCCTCCCCACAGTGTGGAGGGGACATTCCTCTCCCTGGGCTCTGCCAGCCTCAAGACGGGGGAAGCCAAGGGGGTTTATGAGCCGACGCGACAAGGGCCCATAAAGTCACTCCTCCCCTGACCCGGGAAGGTCGTGTTCATCAAATTCTTGCCACATGTTGCCCTCAACCCCCACCCCTATTTCCTGGCCCTTCATTTGGAAGCTTTCCCACGGTTCTCAGGCTCCTCCATGGTCTACCTGGCCCTCTTCATTCTCCTTCTTCCCTTCCATCCCAGAGGCTTCACTAGTCAGGAAGCTCGTCCACTCACTCATATCATCTTCTCTCTTCATCCATTTATTTTCCTTCCATTTATCAATCTATCTATCCATCCATCACATATCCACCATCCATATACCTACAGGCCAACCCATTTATCCAACCATCCAACAGTTAATTCATCCACTCACTTACTAATCCATAGATCATCCGACTATCCGTCCATCCATCCGTCCATGCGTCCGTCCGTCCGGTCCGTCCATCCATCCATCCATCCAACCAACCAGCCAACCAACCATCTGGCCAGCCAGCAGTCAATCCATCCATCACTGAAATGGAGTACAGAGGAGAAGGATGGAATCCTTCATGGGGTGGTCATGCAGGGTCCCATCTAAGAGACCCATCACCCCGTCTCCCCTAGCAACAACCTGTGTACAATCCCCTGCATTCTCAGGCTTCAATCTTCCCTCAAACAGTCCCAGGAACCTGCTCTCCCACAGGCATAACAAGAGTGAGTAGGAAGGAAGCACCTAACTGCCCACTTGTGGTATCTTCTGAACGCACATTCCATCCCTGCGCCTGTCCCCTTGGCTGCCCCCTTGTGCCCTCCTGATGTCCTCCCCTGCCACAGTGCCTTCTGGGATATCTTCCTTGAAGGGAGTTGCTCATCTTGAACCCAAGCGCATTGCTCCTTGGCCACATTTATTGGGCCCCACCAGATAGCCCAGGTGGGTTTCTGGCTGTGGTGCCAATGTTTTGGAGATGCACCTTGGAGGAAGGTAGGGAGCAGGGGGGCAGGGAGCAGTCAGGGCTGGGCAGTGGAGCCTGTGGTCGGAGGTGGGGGGATGGCATGGCAGGTGCATCCAGGTGTACAGGAAGAACACCTGGCCCGAGGCGCCCACCTGGATAGTAGCACTCCTTGCTCACAGCTGACACAGTGGTGTGCAGGGAGGCAGGGTGCCAGGCCCCCGGTCTGGGAAGGGAGCTGGCTGGCACACGGCTGATTTTAAGCCACACAGAGCCCAGGCCCAATGGAAAAATAAACCCACCCGGTGCCAGACGGGCCAGGCCCTGGCTGGGGAGTTAATGAAGCTGCTCTGAGGTGGTTTGGAGCCACCGCGGAGGGCTGGGGAGGAATTTTCTCAGTTCTCGTAAAACCTTAATCAGTCTTAGTCACTTGGAGTGATTACGAGGGGCTTAAAATAGCCCTTAGAAGAGTGAGCTTTAAGGACACACAGTGCCTTGAGGCAGCTGGGCCTCCCCCATAAGCAGGCCTGGGAAGAACCCATGGGGTGGCTGTGTTCTCCTGTATGGTGGCCCTCAAGTACAGGGATGGGTCCGGCTGGTCAATGGGACCCGAGCCAGGCCTGGGACTGGAGGCTGGTCACCTACTGGTTCAGGTTCACTGTCTATCCCACCCCTTCCTCTGTGCATATCTGCCTTGACCCTAGAATGTCCCTAGAATATCCCTAAAATGTTGGGGTTCTAGTTTATGTCACCCAGGACCTGCAATGGAGTTTGGTGAGTGTGGAAGCTGATTGAAGGGATGGAGGAGATGGGATCACCTCGCAAAGGTGACACTGGGACTCTCAGAGGGACCTGTATCAGTCACATGCATGAGCATGCACACACACACACATAAATTTATATCTACAGACATACATATAAAGATACATGCACAGACACACGTACGTATATAAATATATTTGTGTATGCAGACACACACATGCATATACACAATATACATATGTACACAAGCACACACATACACATATACATGCACACATACATATACAAAGACAGACATAGCACACACAGACACATAGACTCACGTATACACACACACACACACACACGGCGTACACCATAGACCAAACTCTTCAGAGACCTGATCCCCAGCCCTTCATTATATTCACATTTCCCCGAGCGCCCTTTCTGTCCCCTGGAAGCCCCCTGGAGCAACAAGGACTCTCTAGACTCTAATCTCTATGTCTCTGTGGTGGTCTGCACTCTGGCAGACCCACATTTGCCTTTTGGGTCATATCTGCCAATGCTCACGGGTTACTCCTGGCTCTGCACTCAGGAATTATACCTGATGGTGCACAGGGGACCAAATAGGATGTCGGGGATTGAGCCCAGATTGGCCGTGTGCAAGGTAAATGCTCCACCCGCTGTGCTGGGATATTAATTTCTCAAAGCAATATGATTTTTACAGCAACAGTTCCACTAGCACCTCACATGTAGAGGGACGAGATGCCACAATACTGTGTCATGTGCCCAGAACACCCCAAGTGGAGCAAACCTGTTCCAAAGGGCAAAAGTGCCAGGCCCAGAAGCCCTTGCTCTGGCCTATGGTTTGTGTGCTGTAAAATTGTTTTCCAAGGACAAGATCAGGGACCAGAGAACTAATGCAGAAGGCTGGGTACTTGCCTTGCATGCACAAACCAGCCTTTGATCCCCAGCATACCCCAGATGGTCTCCCAAGGGTTACCAGGAGTGACCTCTGAACACAGAGCCAGGAGTAAGCCCTGAGCACCACCAGTGTGACCCCTAACTCCCGCCCTCCAAAAATCAAGGGGCAGGGGCCAGAGCGATAGCACAGTGGTTAGGGTGTTTGCCTTGCATGCGGCCGACCTGGGTTTGATCCCGGCATCCCATATGGTCTCCCTAGCACCGCCAGGGAGTAATTCCTGAGCGAAGAGCCAGGAATAATCCTTGAGCATCACCGTGTGTGATTCCCCCAAAAAAAAAGAAAAAAATCAAGGGGCAGAATTGGCACAGGAGTTCCTTACTGATGAGTTCATGCTCTACCTTACTGTTTCTATGGCGCAGAATTTAGCCATGCCGGGCACCGGAGACAGGCAGGCTGGGCAGGGCACCCTGAGCCTGGAGAGCCTCAAGAGTATCCAAGGCCCTTGGGAGCCACTGTGAGACCCTCCCTGCTGCCCACAGGGCTGGCGGCTCCTGTCCCAGTTCCCACCATCTGCCCTCTCACTGACAGGGGGCAGCAAGGACACTCAGGGGGCCAGTACCAAGACCAGGGGAGTGGGGAAGGGAAGCTACAAGCATAGAGGAAGGTCTCTGGGAGCCGGGAGCCAAACTCTGCAAGTTTGAATTTTGGTTTCAGACTCGAGGGCCCGGGCAGACTTGAGCAAGTTATGAAACCTCAGTTTCCCCGTGAGAACCATGCTGCCTGGCTAGACTGTGGTGAGGGAGGAAACAAGCAACTGCCAGCGTGTTGGCAGCCCACGCCCGGCCCTGGCATTCTCCCTTGCTCCTTGGGGCACTTCTGTACCCCAGCAGGTCCCTCTGGTCATGTCCGCCTGCACGTGTCCTGCTGGGCAGAGCAGATGAGACTCTGGGAGAGCCCGGTCAGTCTAGCCAGGCCCAGCTCAGCACCACGGCCCCCTCGGTGCCCGAACCACCCCGAGCCAGCACCTGGGAAGTGCTCTGGGGTACAGGTGGGGGCTGCATTTCTTCCAGCCTTGCCCCCAGTGTGTGTGCATGTGTGTGTGCTTGTGTGTGTGTCCGTGTGTGTCTGTTTATGTGTGTGTGTCTGTGTGTGTCTGTTTATGTGTGTGTGTGTCTGTTTATGTGTGTGTCTGTGTGTATGTCTGCATATGTGTGTGTCTATGTATGTGTGTGTCTGTGTGTCTGTTTGTATATGTGTGTGTGTCTGTATGTGCATGTGTGTCTGTGTGTGTTTGCGTATGTGTGTGTCTGTGTATGTGTGTCTCTGTGTGTCTGTTTATGTGTGTGTCTGTATGTGCATGTGAGTCTGTGTGTGTTTGTGTATGTGTGTGTCTGTGTGTATGTGTGTGAATCTGTTTGTCTATGTATGTGTGTTTATCTGTGTATCTGTGTGTGTCTGTGTGTCTATGTGTCTGTGTGTCTGTGTATGTGTGTCTGTGTGTGTGTTTCTGTGTGTGTTGTGTGTGTGTGTGTGTGTGTGTTTTGGAGGAGCACCCTGCCCACCTCTCCCACCCTCTGCGCCGGGGGCAGGACTCAGGGCCAGGCATGGAAGCCCCTTCTCCTCCCGAGTGCCCCGGCCCAGCCCCGCTGGCTCCCCGGCCCCGCCTGCTCTTCCTCTCTCCCCCTTTGAAATCACCCGCTGTCTAGCCCCTGCCAGCCAGGCACAAAGGCCTCTCGGATCCCAGCTCGGCCCAGAGGCCAGCGGCTAATTCAATTAGGGTGTAAGGCTTCCTCCACTTCTTCCCCTCTTCCTCTTCCTTCCTTTCTAACTTCTTTTCTGCCCCCTCCTTTCTTTTCTAGATCAAAACCAAAAGGACAGGCATGGTGACCCCCTGAAGACACTGCCGGGAACGCTCCCCCCCGCTGCCCGGTGCCCCACTAACAGAAGACCACAGGCTCTCTCCCCTCTGAATGCGAGGGGCGTATCAGATGTGTGTTCTTGACTGGGGGCTCCTTGCTCCTGCCTCCCAGGGGATGTGGGGACTGGGTCTGTCCTGCCAGAGGCACCATGGAGATTGGTCTCATTGGCCCAACTCAGCCTGGAGTGCCCCCCCACCACCACAGGCCCACTCCATGAGGCGCACAGAAAGCCTGAGGTGTCGTCATTATGGGGGGGGGGTCAGCAGACCAAGGGACAGCAGGACCATAGGTCAAGCCCAGACCCTTCGGAACCAGGGCACGTCTGTGCTGTAGGAGCATCAGCTGGCAGCCCCAGCTGGGTAAATATCGGGTCTGCCTGCAGCCCAGTGCTCTTTGTGTCCACCAGCTCCCCAGCTCTTTGCTATGGTCAGACCTGAACAAAGGAGAGACAGACAGAAAACAACACGGGCGGGGGTGTGGGTTCAAGTGCTTGCACATGGCTGGCCATGCAACACACAGGCTTCCCTGAGCACCATCAGGAGTGATCCCCTGAGCACCGAGCTGGGAGTAAGACCTGAGTCCAGCTGGCGGGCGGGGATGGGAGGAAGTGGGAAGGAAGGAGGAAGGAAGGAAGGAAGGAAGGAAGGAAGGAAGGAAGGAGGGAAGGAAGGAAGGAAGGAAGGAAGGAAGGAAGGAAGGGAGGAAGGAAGAGGAAGGAAGGAAGGAAGGAAGGAAGGGAGGGAGGGAGGGAGGGAGGAGGAAGGAAGGAAGGAAAGGAAGGAAGAGGAAGGAAGGAAGAAAGAGGAAGGAAGGGAGGGAGGAAGGAAGGAAGGAAAGAGGAAGGAAGAGGAAGGAAGAAGGAAGGAAGGGAGGAAGGAAGGAAGGGAGGAGGAGGGAGGAAGGAAGGAAGAGGAAGGAAAGAAGGAAGGAAAGGAGAGGAAGGAAAAGGAAGGAAGGAAGGAAGGAAGGAAAGGAAAGAGGGAGAGAGGGAGGGAGGAAGGAAGGGAAGGAAGAAGGGACCCGGAAAGCAAGAAGGAAGGACACGACGGCAAGGGAAGGGACGGAGGAGGAACGGGCAGGGAGAGAGAGGCGCGCCTCACGCCCTACCCGCTGGGCCCGGGTGCGATTTCTGCCCCTCACAGTCTTTGGCACTACCAGGTACAGCCCTGGAGGCCCCCCACACTGCCTGCGAGGGCCGGGTGTCCCCAGCACGGCAGAGACCAACATCACTGCGTCCTCGGCCCTTGCACTGAATCCACAGCCTATTGGCTGAGAATCACCAGTGAACCTCCTGAGCACCATTTGGAAGCCCCCCTCCCCGCCCCCAAATATGGATAGAAGCAAACAAAACCTGGGACTGCATATCCAGGGGTTGGAAACGAGGGTCTTGGGAACGCTTCCTGCCGAACTACACTGAAAAACAGCCTTGACAGACTCAAACGAGCCTCACAGGCTGATTTTAGCCATTGATAACCAGGTGTCAGGAACCAAATTTTTTGTTTTTTATTTTTATTGATGGGGAGAGCAAAGGGAAGCAAAAGCACTCACGACTCCAAGGCAGGAAGCCAAGGGCGCTTCTGCTGGCGCGAGAGACGCCGCCCCTAGGGGGGCAGTACAGAGGCGCCCCTGCAGGAGATGCCCCATCGTGCCCCTTGCTGCTCCCACATCCTATAGAAAGAGCCTAATTCTGCTCCCCCAGATTCATGGGGGGTGGTGATGGTGCTTCCATTAGCCACCACCCCCTGACTCTTCTATCAGACCCTGAGTTCCCACCTTCCCCTCGTAGAAGCCCCGAGAGTGAGCAGGCTAAGGCAGTGGGCGGGGAAGGACTTTGGTGCCCAGGAATGAATCCAGAGGATGGTTTGGAGCCCCTGAAGAAGGCTGGGGACCAGAGGCTAGACCCGAGTCCTCAACGGCAGCCCCTTGGGCGTTATGGAAGGCGAGTTTGGGCTTCCGAGTAGGAGTGGGTGCAGAGAGGATAGTGAGAATACTTACACAGCAGCTTAACTGTGGAAAAGAAAATGCAAGCAGATAGGTCATTGCATAAAATCAGACCAAAGAGCAAATGACCAAAAATAAACAAATAAATAAAAGTCAGTGATAAAGAATTTAAGTACAATGCAAATAGTAAGCATGGTGAAAGCTGCAAATGTGTTTGAGAGTGAATGCAGTTTTGAAATACCTGACAGCGGACTTCAGAGCGTTTTTAAAAAAATCTTCTTTGGAAGGAATTGCTAACTACACAAACTGGTGATCTGGCCAGGAAAAAAAGGTACAATTCTCCTCCCGCCCACAGTGGGGCGCTGTGTCAAGCTGATGGTGCTTGCTTGACCTGGTTCACTCTGCACCTGGGTCCAAACTCACGTACCTGACGACCTGGGGCTAATTTTGAGTCCTTTGACTCCAGGACTCAGCTGGCCTAGAGATAGGGATGCTGCACCCTGGGAGCAGGGCCCATCAGCTTCCCCCTCTGCTACATTCAGAGTAGATCCAGAGGCTGTGCAGACCTTTTCTGCTCCCCCTTAGCTAGGCTGCCCTCATCTTCTCTACTTTCACCACAGGCTGGAGATCAAACCCCAGGTCTCTCCTACATCCACGGTGGGGCTGAGGGGCTTCCTAGCCACCTGGGCTGGAAAACAAGGGATTAAGCAACTTTCCAATGTCAGTTGCCAAAGATTCTTTTAGCACTTTTGTGCTAAGGGAAAGTCTGACTTCCCAAGAATCTTCCCAAGACTCCTCATGTTCATTTGGTAAAGAATATTGGGGCATGTATGTCTTTCCTAAAAACCTCTTCTTCTTAGACAATTTCTGAGTTACAGCAAAGGTGCCACCACAGAACAAGCCGCACCCATAGGCTTCATAGGACCCACAGAGTGTGGGCTGTGGGCGTTTCCTCTGTCTCTGTTCCTCAGGCCTGCGAGCACCCTGCGGGCGTCATGCCTCCTCACTGGGCGTCATGCCACGGCCACACCACAAGTAGTTGCAAACGCTGTGTTTTTTGGTCTCCATGGATCTAGAGAGTTCCTCAGTCTTCCCTCAGCACCGAGCACTTCCTGGCAGCCTACTGCGAATCCCAGTGTGTTGTGTGTCCCCACGCATAGAGTTGGCCATGAATGTCTGGCAGGAACATGGCTGAGCCCGAGGTTCAGGTCTTTCCGTGTCTCTGGTTGTGGGCGCGACTTTTTCTTCTTTTATGAGACAAAACCCCCAGGAGGCCACAGTCCTCCAGGGCTGACAGAGGCAATGATGCCCTTCACAGCTGTGGAGGTGACATGGCCTTGCACTCCCCACGGTCCACGCACATGAGTTTTAGTATCTGCCAATCACCCTCAGCACCCTTTGAAAACAATCTTATTTCCGTTTTAAATAAGGATGGATAGAGCGTCCTTGCACATGTCTTGTGGTTCTCAAGCCTCCAGGAATCAAGCACCTAGATCCTGGCTTGCGTCTTTCATAAACTCGACCCTTAGTTTTCTGCACACTTTGTTCCTTCTTGGTCACGAGTTTACCTGTACAGAGACACTCTACAGACCAGCTACACAATCCTTTCCTTTCTTTGAACCAT
Source organism: Cryptotis parvus (assembly GCA_021461705.1). Lineage (NCBI taxonomy): Eukaryota > Metazoa > Chordata > Mammalia > Eulipotyphla > Soricidae > Cryptotis > Cryptotis parvus. The sequence continues at coordinate 142,782 of JAJIBD010001933.1, forward strand.
CCTTGTGCTTTACACTCTGGTCTAAGAGCGTTGATCCAAGAAGCCTCCCCATAGTCTTAGCTTCTTGAAGCTTTTGTATTTGCATCACTCCTGGTGTGGCTCATGGAACCATATGTGGTGTCAGGAATTGAACAGGAACCAGCTACGGGCAAGGCCTTTCCACTGCCCACTGCACCCTGTGCTGTCTCCAGCCCCAGCTTCTTGTATTAATGATCTCTGTCACTCAAGGCTGCAGCCTCAGGCTCTGTTTCCTCCCTGTGGTGTCCAATGCAGTGCCACTGGCCATTTTCCCTGCTTCCAAATGCTGTTGCTCCTCCTGATATTCCCCCACCCCGAAGCCTGCCACAGGAAGCTGAAAGCCAAGTTGGGAGCCGTCCGAGAGTTTTCTCTTTCTTCCAGACCCTCCAGGGTGGTGCCAAGAGGGAGGAGGTTGGGCACAATTCTCCGCCTTCCTGCAACTCAGCAAATTGCAATTTATGAGTTTTAGTCCACATGAAAGGGCCCCCAACTAAGTCTCTTTGGATTCATTTGGAATGTTGAATTAATTTGGAAAACAAGGGGGGAGGAAAAAAAAACCTTGGTTCCAGTGCAGGGAGCAATCGTGACATTTTACGAAATCTGTCGCCCTTTTAAATTCTCTTCATCTCCTGCTGGAGTTCCTCCTTCCAGACCTACCACAGGTAGAGTGAGGTGCTGACTGATTTCTCTTCCTCTGGGGGTCAAGAGTTGTTTTGGGGGCTTGGTGCTTCACTCAAGAGAGTGAAGGGTTCCTGGACTGGGCAGTGGAATCTGGTTCTAATCCTGCTTCTCAATCTCCAATTTTCCTAATTTTTTGGATGTCCTGGAACTCTGTGTGGTATTGGTGTTGAGGACCCCATGGAAGGGCATTTCGGAAGACGGTGGCTTCTGCTTGTGATGTCTTTTCTCATACTCCCTCTGATCTCTTCTGCCTCAGATCTGCTCTCAGAGCTACGTGGAATGATCTGGAAATGTAAATTGGACCATGCTACCTCACAATGAGAAAAAATACCCTATAATTATCCTCATGACCTAGGAGTCCCTACACGACCTGATCTTTACCCCTCTCCAACCACAGACCCTTCCGTCAAACCAGTCAACCATTCCTGCGTGCCCACACCTCTAGCCTCACCCAGATCCCTCCATTCCTGCGTGCCCACACCTCTATCCTCACCCAGATCCCTCCATTCCTGCGTGCCCACACCTCTAGCCTCACCCAGATCCCTCCATTCCTGCGTGCCCACACCTCTAGCCTCACCCAGATCCCTCCATTCCTGCGTGCCCACACCTCTAGCCTCACCCAGATCCCTCCATTCCTGCATGCCTACACCTCTAGCCTCACCTACCCAGATCCCTCCATTCCTGCATGCCTACACCTCTAGCCTCACCCATATCCCTCCATTCCTGCATATCCATACCTCCATCCTCACCCAGATCCCTCTATTCCTGCATGCCTACACCTTAGGACTCACCTCCTTTACATAAGTTTCTTCATCCACCTAGGAGGTGCTTGCTCATCCGTCTTTGGTGGCTTGGTTGACACCTACCCTTTTCTCAGCTCTCAGCCCAGCCTACACCTTCTTCAAGAAGCCTTCCCAGATGAAGGATGTCTTGTTCTCATTCACTTTCCCAGGTCTTTCCCTTGGAAGCGAGAAGAAGCATCCCCATTTGTGCATGTAGTGACTCCATTGGACAATGACCTCGGGAAGGCAAGCTCTGGGGCTGTTTTCACCCTGGAACCCCAGCACCAGTGACAGTGACTGAAACAGAAAAGCCACTTGGGAGTCATTGGTGAAGGAAAGATAAGGCTAGGACAGTCACTGGTGGTCTTTGTTGAGGCCATTGGTGACAAATGGCCCTTTGTAATACTCTAGTGTAGACCAGAGGCATCCTGGCACCCCACCTGTGCACACGAGTCTCTGGGCTGAACTGGGCCCAGAGAAGGCTTAGTCACATTTGCTGGGGACAGAGTGTGACACCACGAGGTGACCAGCTGTATCTCCTTTGTCCTAGAGGGAGTGCTGTGGCTTCTGCTCCTAACGACCAGGTGGTTGAACACAAGGACCAGGCAGTGCCAGGGACCACGAGGGCCACACCTGGCAGTGTTCCAGGAGTCAGGTGGTGCTGGGATCCAACGGGGAGTGCATGCAAGCATGCCTTTTAACACCTGTCCTCCATCCTAGCCCCTTCTTTCTTTTAAAAATATCTTGTTCTTGGAGTTTTTCGTTGGCTCTGGGGTTCTGATGCATGAAGTTTGCTGCCAGTCAAATTGTCTCGGGGCCAGGAGTGGTGGCCAGGAGCATCAGCCTGGACGAACAGGTGAGATGTACAAGAGAGGGGCTGTGAATGGCCCATTGAGGAGGGGGCCCAGGGCAAGGGAGGCGAACAGGGCCTTTGACTGGGTGAGGGGAGCTTGAGCCTTAGGTTTGGAGGCGCACAGCCCTGGGTGCTGGTTCTGGCTCTGTCTGAAGCCCCGTTCCTGGGCACGGCCTTTGCCAAGTTGGCGGCAGAGCTACCAGACCGAGAGCTGCAGAGAAAGGGGTGGGGACGGGGCACTTTTCTCTCTCCCATGTGCTCCCCAGAGGGCCCGTGACCTCCTGCTCCTTTCCTGCTGCAGTTTCCACTGGCCTCCTTCCTTTCATGTCGCCCTCCCACCTCCAAATCAATTCTCCACGAGGCAGCCAGAAAAATTGCCTAAGACACAAGCCAGACCCCATCTCCACTAACCTTTCTACTGCTCGTCCACATGCTTGGATACAACCCAAAAGGCTCCGTGTGATCCTCTAAGAAAACCCACCCTGGCCTTCCCTTGGCCTGCCTCTTCCCTGCCCCTCATCTCCCGTCCCCAACCTGATCCAGCACTCCCCTCTTCTCCCTGCTCCTCAAACCTCAGGCTCGCCTGCCCCTTGCAGTTCCCTCTGCCTCGGGCTCGCCTGCCCCTTGCAGTTCCCTCTGCCTGAGATTTTCTTCCTCTTCACCGCCTGGGTCCTTCTAATTATCCTAGGAATCAGCTCACAATCCCCTCTGCAGAGTTTCCACACATCAGTTTAAAGGGAAACCCTGTTCAGGGCCCGGGACGGAGCCCAGTGATACAGTGCATATGCACAAGCACGAGGCCCCATGCGTTCTATCAACGTGCCCAAAAAGAGAGAAGAAGAGATAGAGAGAAAGAGGGAGAGAAAGAGAAGAAAGAGAGAGAAAGAAAGAAAGAAAGAAAGAAAGAAAGAAAGAAAGAAAGAAAGAAAGAAAGAAAGAAAGAAAGAAAAAGAAAGAAAGAAAGAAAAAGAAAGAAAAGAAAGAAAGAAAGAAAGAAAGAAAGAAAGAAAGAGAGAAAGAAAGAAAGAAAGAAAAGAAAGAAAAGAAAGAAAGAAAGAAAGAAAGAAGAAAGAAAGAAAGAAAGAAAGAAAGAAAGAAAGAAAGAAAGAAAGAAAGAAAGAAAGAAAGAGAAAGAAAGAAAGGGAAGGGGGAGGGATCGATGGAGGGAGGGAAGTAAGGAAAGAGGGAAGGAGGGAAAGAGGGTGGAGGGTGGAGGGAGGAGGGAGGAGCAGGCAGCCTGGCCCAGTCCCCCTCTGCTGTGTCCTGGTCGTTACTGGGTCACTCTGGGACAGGCCCTTTGTGTTGGCCCTGTGCTTCCCTCCCGCTGTCTCTGTCCAGCTCCTCCTGGCCTGGCAATGCCGTATCAATCTCCTTCCCTTGTGTCCTGTGGCCCCCTAGTAATCACTCAGCAAATGTTTGATGCATGAGTGACTGATCCAGACAGGGAGGGAGCTGGTATGAGGCTCTGCAGGTTGCTGATGAGGGTCTTGGCGACATCTATAACCAAGAGCCCCCCAATACCTCAGCTGTGGTGATGGGAGCTTTCCTTGCCGGGACTCTGCTCCTTCCTAGAACGACTGTTCAGGGCTGGCAGAGCCCCTTACCACATTCCATACACGACACCCAAGAGACTGTTCCAGGTTCAGCCTCCAGTTCCCTCCCAGCAAAAGGGGAGGGTGGGCCTGCGGGCAGGGGGCCTCAGACTCAAGCGCTGTGAGCACAGGCCTCAGAAGCCCGCCTTTCCTTTTTGCTTGCTACTTACTGCTTAGAACTTAGCCACATGGTCAGATGGCAGCAAAGGAGGGGTGGGAAATGTCACTGTCCAGTGAGAACCTATCACTAGGACTGGGGAGAGGTAAGTTCAGGGCCTCCAGCAGCCCCTAAGAACTTTCCTCAAAGGCAGTCACATCTCGGCCCTGTGTTACCCCCTCTGGGGCCCAGACCAGCTTCACAGGAACCTTGGGGTGGTGGTGGATGGAAGCTTGGGTGCTGAAGGAGAGAGCAAAAGCCCCAGGGAGTTTCCTGGATCTCCCTTGAGTCCTAGCTGTGTGACTGAGGGCCAGTGATTTGGCCTCTCTGAACCTCCTCTGCTTTCTCTGCAGCCCAGAAGCTCAGCGTTTCATGCGTGCGAGGTTACTGGGGATCCCATTGGTTCATGGTGGGCACGCCTGGTGTGGATGAGCTTTCAGAAGAGGAAAGTCACAGACCCAGCTGCTCCCATGTGACCACACACACATCCTCTCCTAGGGTGTCACCCAGGGTGAGAGACCCCACTCCATCCCCTATCCTTTGGGGGTCCCTAGAGGACTTTGCCAAGACCTGGATGCTGAGTTCAATGCAGCCAAGCAGGGACCCCAGCTGGGCCTCTGAAGGGCTGTGCGTGTTTGGAGCCCAAGACAAGGCCTCTCCTGCACCGCCCCCACAAAGGAGGTGATCCTCCCCCTGGCTGAAGGGTCAGTGATCCACAGCTCGCCCTCTGCTGTGAAAGCCTTCCGGAAAAGGAGGCTGAGAGGGGCCCCAAAGTCCCAGGACACCCTCTCTGCTTAGTTCTCAAGAACTTGCCATCACCAAGAAATAGAACATTCCAGGAAAAAAAATAAAGACCCCCAGTCAGGTGGGCTGATGTTTAATGGCATGGGAACCTGGTGGGGGACCCAAGTGGCTAGCCAGCCATTCCTACCAGTCTCAGCTGTGGGGAGACCGAGGGCTGGGGTCACTTAAGGAGGACTTGCCAATAGCACTTGTCCTGGCCTGGCTGACGTCGGTGGAGGGGGAGCGGTTAAACATCCCGAGTCTGAGCTGGCATCTGGGTTCCAACACTCACCGGAGCGTGTCCTGGTAGAAGCCCAGGCGGGTTCTGAAGCCCTGTTCCCTTGTCCATGGAAACTCAGTAGCTGATTTCATTGTGAGTGTGTGTGTGTGAGTATGTGAGTGTGTGAGTGTGTTTTTGTGTGTGTGTGTGGGGGGGGCTGCCCCAAGCCGCTGCAACCCCAACTTCAATTCCCTCATCTGTAGGATTTGTGGGAAACAGTCAAGAAAACAATGTGGGCAAAGTGTGGGACATAGTAACTGCTCAATAAATAGCCGGCGGTGGTTGGTGTTTCCGGTTCTCTCCCACGCTGGGTAAGTTGGAGTCTTCACCTTGCACAAAAGTCCCACAGTCTTGTTTGTGTCTGCCCAGAACAATCCCACTCCCTCCCCGCCACCATTGTTCTCTGGCGCTTGCTTTAAACAAGTCCTTTAGGACATTTTCCCAGCCCCAAGCGCCTCCAGCCTCGGCTCAGAAACTTCTTCCTCAGCGCTTCTGTTTGTGCTGGGTGAAAGGCAAAGCGCCTGGAAAACAGGACTCCCTCTGGAGCTGAGCTGTAGGGCTACAGAACTCGGGGAGCAACTGCTCCCCAACCTCCTACCCCAGTGGTTCCCTCACCTACTTGAAAGAGGAGCGAGGGGAGCCCCCTTCTGGCCCTCCCTGCTTGCTGGAAATGAACCCATGGAAAATCTTGGAGGGGCCTTTGCCACCTCCTGCAGTCACTGGGACGCCGCAGACCCTGGGCTGGGAGCAGTGGCCGCGCCCACGGGATGGGCGGAGAGGGGGGCGACGGGCTGTGGGAACAGTCAGAACCGAGGGGATCAAACTGACTTTCTGACACATTTCTGTGGGAAGGCGGCTAGAGTGTGAAGCTGCCTCCCGGAGCCGTATGGGAACTTTCATGTGGGGGCTGTGCTGACGCCGGCCCCCTCAGGAGACACGAGGCCCAGCCTGGCTGGAGGGGCAGATGGGGTGCTGAGAAAGGGGCTGCAGGAAGCCCCAGGCCCAGAGCAAGGGACAAAAGAGAACCTCGTTCCCTTCCTACCCAACCTCACTGCCTCTGAGTCTGAGTCTGGAGCTGCCTGCAGCCTGGGCGCAAACTCCCACCCCCTGCACAGCGTGGGACACCCCGTCTCAGCCTTTATTTCATTTTATTGGGTTTCGAGCCATAGCCAGCGATGCTCAGGGGTTACTCCTGGCTCTGCACTCAGGAATCACTCCTGACAGGCTTAGGGGACCATATGGATGCCAGGGCCCGGTCAGCAGCATGCAAGGCAGGTGCCCTCCCTCCCTCCACATTGGATTATCACTCCAGCCCCTGTCTCACTTAAAAGTTTTTTAATGGAGTCACCGTGAATTGTACAAAGTTACAAAGATATTTATGGTTGAGCTTCCAGCGCACATTGGTTTGACGCCCCTGCTTCATCTGTGTCCGGGACCATCGGATCTTTATTCCTCATCCATGAAGTGAAGTTGGCTCCAAAAAGAGGCCAAAGAAAGGTTGGGAAAAGGCGCCCACAGCCACGGATCAAGAGAGGTGATGGAAGACAGTTCACCGGCATTGACATCACCTCGTGATCACCTGGCTGGCTCAGCAAGGCTGCCGGGAGAGACGATTGCGCCCATTTGCCAGAGAAGGAAACTGAGGCCGGAGTCTAAGAAATGGTCAGGTGGTGAGAGAACAGCCAGGCCATGAGGGCACAGCCCAGATGCACACCAGGGCCAGGGGTGGGGCATCTCCAGTCAGGGTGTTTCTCCCTCGCCGCCCACGCCCTAAGGCTGGAACCAGGGTTCTGGAGGCCATCTGGTGCTAGAGTGGACAAACTTGGGGGGTCTTCCCTCCCTACAGGTTCCCACACAGCTGCGGGGGATCCTCACCCCTCAGGTACCAGGGCCTTGCTTGCCAGCCCTGGGGGTAGCTGAAGCCAGGCCGTGCACACACAGTGGTAGAAGCAGCTGAGTAAGGTCAGGGAAGGTGGCCACTCTGCCAATGACCCAGGGGTCCCCAGCATTTCCGGGCAGTCCCCAGATTTCTCTCAGTCACAAGAGATGGGCCAGCGAGGCTCGGTCGGGACATTGCCCAGCCAGAGAGAATCAACCATGGCTTCTAGAGATGTTATTTATAAGTCGCACAACCTTGGCGAACTCACTCCCCCAAACCAGCAGGTGCCAGAAGGTGCCAACCAGTGGCAGTCATTGGAATTTATGCCAGCCTTGCCAAGAAGTGCCTGCTGTATCAGCTCCCATCCGTCAATGCCAGTCTTGTTAACCTGTGCCAGTACATGCCACCCTTGCCTCCTTGTGCCAGCCAATGCCTGTCTTACTAGTACTACCTTCCTTGCAATCGTATCACCTATGCCAGTCTTGCCAACTGACACCAGTCTGTACCAACTTTGGCCAACCAGTTCCAGTGAGCACCAGCCTTATCAAGCTGTGCCAAGGTTGCCAGTTAGTGCCAACTTATGCCAAGACATGTCATCTGGGGTTAAATGTTGACAACCTATGCCAGTTAGTGTTAACCATTGCCAGACTTACCCAAGTGTGCCAGTCAGTGTCCTTCTGTGCCAGTCAATGACAAAAGCACCAGCTGTGCTCAGGGTTTGCTCCCCAGTGGGAGCCTTTGGTCCCTGCTGAGCTGTTCCTTCCTGTGTTAGTTCCCCTTTTATTGAGCATTTACTAAGCACCACATGCCTGCCCACCATGGCGGAGCCACTGTGAGACACACCAAGAGCTCTGGGGTCCCCCATGCCCAATGACCCAAAAAGAATTTCTCCTAACAGTTGCTGCTGACTCTTTTCAAGCCCTAATTTCTATTTCCTAGAAACACCTTAACCCCAATCTTTTGTGTTTGCATGCAATTGATTGTAGCCTGACTGTGCTCAGAAACTTCTGAGGAGGAGGGAAGGGGGCAGGGAGAAGTTTTAGGATGTGTCCCAGGACTACCCAAGCCAGGAACCACAGTGGCCCATAGACAAAAGTCCCAGGAAGCCCTCGGCTTTCCCTCTCCACCTTCCACCTCCAAGGAGAAGATCTGCTTTCCTTGGGTGGGGGCCTTCAAGCAGATCTGAGTCCTGGGTCCCCACTTCCCAGCCTCTACCCCCTGGCAGATCTGCTGACAGTGTGTGCCTCTGTTTCCTCACCTATAACAAAGGTGTGGGGTCACCGCCCATGAGTGAGGGTGAACATCAGAGGCAGAGCAAGTGCTTCCCATTCTTTATTGGTGTTGTCAACTTTAGGGTGCAGATGAACCAGCCCTAGCTGCACCCCCCACTCAGCCGAGGCCCAGGCCACCTCCTGGCTGGGCCCAGCCACAGGCGGCTTCTCTGGTCTCCTCTGGTCTCGTGCCAAATGACTCCAAGGGCGTCTGGGTACATCTGTTGGAAATGCAGCTCTTGGGGAGATGGACTCCCCTTTCCCCCTGCCCTGGAGCTCTGGGTCTGATCACTTCGAATGCGCCTGACAGACTCTCTGGCTTTGGAAAACTGACAGGGAAAAGAGGCCTGAAGATGAAGGGAGGGGGGAACCTCCCCGTGACCTGGCTGTCTCCCTCATCCCAGCTTGTAGCTACACACCAGATACAAGCCAGGCCTGAGCTGGGCTTGGCTGGCCAGGCGCCAAAGGAACCTGTGGGGCTCAGAGGTCACCCCTAGCTCTCTTTTCCCCTCTGCAGGGGGCTCCACCATTCACCCTTGGGGGCTGGAATGGGGTAGAAGGGACCTGGGAGGGTGCACACCCCTACTTTCCCAGCCCAAAGGAGGTTACCTTGGAAACCAAAGCTCAGAGCTGGAGCCAGAGTCGTCAGCAGGATGCCCTTTGGGTAGGGGTAAAAGGCCCGTTTTCGCAGATGGGAGGGTGGAGGCTAGCAGGCGAGGGCCCGGCTCAGCCCTCAGTCTCCCCACCACAGGGGCTTCCGGTTCCGCCAGCACTCCCTCAAAGAGGCTGCTGCCGTTCCCACGCAAGTCATGGGGTGTGTGGCACTGGGCAGAGGGGACATTCCTTTTGCCCATCTTCCAAAGGGGGCTGCAGCCACCCCAGGCTTGGCAGCTTTACAGAAACAGGCTTGTAAACTCAGCAACACCCCATAATTCTTTTTATGGGGTCTGGTGTGGTCACGTATATTCATCAGCTCTCCCAGGCTGAGTCCTGGGCTCCCTGGGGGGTGAGGGACCCTCCCACCACATATCAGTTCCCACCACTGTGCACTGGATGGAGTTTGGGGCCCAAGGACTTGGCTGGCCCTCAGGTATTTGAACGATGCCTGGATCTTCAGCCAGGGGGCGCTGTGCAGTGGGGAGCTGCTGTGGGCTGAGGAGAGAGAAGGGCAGTGCAGCCAGGGGATGCAAATTCTTGGGTTGATAGATGGTGTAAAGGGCTGGAATACTTGCTCAGCCTGTGGGAACACCTAGTTTGGTCCTCAATACCGCATGGTCCCCAGAGCACTTCCAGCAGAGAACCCCTAAGAACAAACTGGAAACAATTCCTAAGCAACTCAGGTGTGACTCCCTATATGACCCAGGGGCACCCCAGCTGGTCCCCCGAGCACATCAAGAGAGATCTCTCAGGGCTCCATCAGAAATGGTCCCAAACCAAAAATTACTATTGCTATTGCTATTACTATTGCTATTACTATTGCTGTTACTATTACTATTTTATTATTTTATGATTTTACTATTTTACTATTTCACTATTTTACTATTACTATTGCTATTACTACTACTAGTAGTAGCAGCAGTAGTAGCAGCACTAGTACTACTACTAGTAGTAGTAGCAGTATTAGTAGTACTAGTACTACTAGTAGCAGCAGTATTAGAAGTATTAGAAGTATTAGCAGTATTAGCACTACTACTAGTAGTAGTACTACTACTAGTAGTAGTAGTAGAAGAAGAATATAATAAATAAAATTCACTGGCTCAGATAGAGTAGGGGTTTGGCATGTCTGCCTGGTAGACATGTGGTACAAGTTCAAATTCCCAGTGTCTCACTTGTTAACAGCACAATCCTGACCCTCACCGTGATTTTCAGCTGCACCACAGCCAGAGGGTAGGGCAGCACAAAACTGGGATGCAAACCCCGGCAAGCATTGCAGCTAAAAACAACAACAACAACAACAATGGGGTCAGAGAGAGAATACAGTGGGCAGGGTATTTGCCTTGCAAGCGACCAACCCAGGTTTGATCCTCAGCACCCCATATGGTCCCCTGAGCCCACCAGGAGTGATTCCTGAGTGCAGAGCCAGGAGTAGGCCCTGAGCATCTCCAGGTGTAGCTTCAAAACAAAAGAAAATAAAAAGATGAAGGCCAGTGAGGGGCAAAGCAAAAGACCTCCAAGACCTCCCTGGAGGATTAAACGAAAAATGCAGAGGAAGCATTGAAAACAGTCCCTGCATGGAACGGATACGACATGTTATTTGCACAGTCGCCTCCTGGGTTGGCCTCTACCTGAGAACTCTCTGTCTTATACACTTTATTTATTTCTTCAAGTCTGTTTCACTTTCTTTATTGTAACTTATGCAAAATGATTTGAGTCCAGCGAGATAGTACAGGCATGAAGGCATTTGCCTCGCACACAGCCAGTGCCAGTCCAATGTCCAGCACCACATAGACCCTCAAGCACTGTCAGGAGAGATTCCTGAGCACAGAGCTGGGAGGAAGCCCTGAGCACCATTAGGAAGGAAGGAAAGAAGAGGAGAGAACTAGGGAGGGGAAAAGAAAGGGGGAGGAAAAGGGATGAAGAGGAATGGAGGGAGCGAAAGGAAGAAAATGAGAGGGGGATGGAGATAGAGAAAGGAAGAAAAGAAGGAAGGAATGGAGGGAGGAAGGGAAAGGAAAAAAAAGCAATAGAGAAAGAAAAAAATAAAGGAAAGAAGGAAGGAAGGAAGGAAGAAAGAAAGAAAGAAAGACAGACAGACAGACAGAAAGAAAGAAAGAAAGAAAGAAAGAAAGAAAGAAAGAAAGAAAGAAAGAAAGAAAGAAAGAAAGGAAGGAAGGAAGGAAGGAAGGAAGGAAGACGGAAGGAAGACAGACAGAAAGAAAGAAAGAAAGAAAGAAAGAAAGAAAGAAAGAAGAAAGAAAGAAAGAAAAGAAAGAAGACAGACAGACAGACAGACAGACAGAAAGAAAGAAAGAAAGAAAGAAAGAAAGAAAGAAAGAAAGAAAGAAAGAAAGAAAGAAAGAAGAAAGAAAGAAAGAAAGAAGAAAGAAAGAAAGAAGAAAGAAAGAAAGAAAAGAAAGAAAGAAAGAAAAGAAAGAAAGAAAGAAAGAAAGAAAGAAAGAAAGAAAGAAAGAAAGAAAGAAAGAAAGAAAGAAAGAAAGAAGAAAGAAAGAAAGAAAGAAAGAAAGAAAGAAAGAAAGAAAGAAAGAAAGAAAGAAAGAAAGAGAGAGAGAGATGGAGAGATGGAAGAGGGGAAGGGAGGGAGGGCGAGAGAGAAGAAAAGAAGAGAAGGGAATGTATCCCCAGTCTAGGGAGGAACCCAGGCATCACTGGTTATACAACGCTGAGGGGCGGGGAGGCGGCTCCAGTGGGCGCACACACAGGGTGGGGGAGTACAGCTCCCAGTACCGCATCTCCCCGAGCACTGTGGGGAGTAACTCCCTGTGCAAACAATCTACACTGAATGCATGTTTTCATGCCATTTTAAGGGACCCAGGAACTGGTAGGCAAGTCATTTTCTACTCCCAGACTCACGTAGAAACAGAGTGAGCAGAACTAGAGCTCATTGTGCCTTTGTGATTTTATGGCCCTGGTGTATGCTCTAAACGGGAAAACAGTATCAGTCGCAAGAAGAGATAATAGCAGCCAACATTAATACAAGGAAAACAAAACTCAGTTATCAAAACTTGGACATTTGGTCCCGCATGGCCAGAAGTGATTCCTGAGTGCAGAGCCAAGAGTAACACTTGAGTGTCACTGGGTGTCCCCCCAAAACAAACAAACAAACAAAAAGCAAACAAATGTTTTAAAAATTATGAGGCTACAGAGATTGTACAGTGGGTAGGGCATTTGCCTTGCAGCCTGCCAACCCTGGTTCAATCCCTGGCATCCCATATGGCCCCCTGAGCACCCTGAGTGATTCTTGAGTGCAGAACCAGGAGTAAGTCCTGAGCATCACGGGATGTGACCCCAAAAACAAACAAAACTCGGGCAGAACTGGAATGCGTGGTCGAATCCCCACTGACAAGAAAATGAATGCTTACACACACAGCATCGACATCCATTTCCTGTGTTTGACGTGGTAGCAGAGTTAGGTAGGGAGTTGGGGCCACGGGCTGGAGCTCAGTCAAAACCTCTCTCCGCTGCCTGTGACTCTGTAAGCACTTCAAAAATAGAAAGTAAAAGCTCCTTCATGCACACACAGACACTGAGGTTTGGCCTTTCTGTTTATTAAGGGGCTGACAAGTATTAGTGTCCAATATCCTAACCCCATGCCAAGACGTTAGCCTTGACTAATCAGAAGGTTAAACAGCAAATGCCCAACCTGCTCTAAGGGAGTCTCAGTTGCTGAATGCTAAACCATCACAGAGTCCATGGGTGGGTGTGGGCCCTGCCCCGGCTCCACTGTAGCAGCTCTGCCCTGCACAGAGCTCAGAGCCTGGGGGATCAGTCAGCCCACTCAGTGGTGGATGTCTAGCTACCAAGCCCAGGCTTGTACTGGAAATTTCCCTTTTCTTCTTCTGTAAAATAGGGTGGTGTTCCCAAGCAAGAATCACAAAGGAGACTGTGTGGAAGAAACTACTCTTTAAACTGCCAGTCTGGAGCGAGTCCGGGAAGCATAGCATTTGTCTAGTACACTGCTTGCCTGGCCAACCTCCCTGGTTCAACCCACGGTACCACGAGGGAGAGTCACTCCAGAGCCAGGAATAGCCAACGAGCACCGGGTGTGGGCCTAAAACTTCCCCACCCTCAAATTCTTGACAACTGCTGTGTATATATGCTGGGGGATAGTCCATCTCAGGCAGTGAAACAACCACCCACAAACAACCCCGTTTGCCCACCGCCGAGGGGTTTCCTGGGACATGAGGCCACAGGCACTAAACTGGACCAGCTCTGGTCACAGTGGGACAGCTGGTCAACGAAACATGATAGCTAGTAGCTCTCAGTGGCCACTGGGCATTAACAAATGGCTGATCCAAAAGGAGATGAGCTGTAAGTGATGCGATAAGGTGTGAGTGTAAAGCACACAGCAGATGTGGACGTTTTCATGTGAAATAAAGCACATTCAATGGCCTTGAGAATCATTTTTATACTGATGATGTGCTGAGCGGCTATTTTCAATAGATTCCACTGAAGCATCTGTTCTTAAAATGATTATTAAAACTGATTCGTTCCTTCTAGGTTTTTAATGTCACCACTTCAAATCTTTGGAATCATTTATGGGCTCACATTCCATTACTATTGGACAGCCCTATTCTAGAGCCTTCGGCAGATGGCCCAAACTGTCTGGATGTGACTCACAAAAATGCTTTATTTTTCTTGCTAGAAGATTCCATGGTTTCTTCAAGGTGATGGTGGCCAGTGGTGTCTCTGGACATGCCCTCACTTTGTGGACGGCATCATGTGCATGCGGCCAACTCACCCTCTGGATGGGTCTCTCTCCTTTCCAAATGGCTGCCCCACTCTTTTCGTTCCAGGGGCTCCTGTGAGGCAGGCTTTCCTCCCCACCCGCTCTGCCCCATGTGATTTTCATTTGTCTAATTAAAGCTAATCTGATAAAGGCAGGAATGGCAGAGATGCATAAAGGCTCCAGGCGAGCACAGGTCATGGCCGAACCTAAAGAGGAGGCCTTTGTCTCCTCACCCCGGGGCCGCGGGCAGCTGGAGGAACGGGTCACCCAGGGGAGTGGGCAGAGGAGCCAAGGCCAAAAAAAGGGCCTCCTCAGAGCAAGCGGAACTGATCTCACTGTGTGGACATTTGAGCGCCAGAAAGGAATCATAGAGAAATCAAAAGAAGGGTCCAATATGGCGGACACATGCCCCTGGACACATGTCCCTGGGCATCTCCCGCTCCCAGCCTTTGAGGGCTCACGCAACCCATCCCTGGGGATAACCTTCAAAGGCTTTCCATAGACACCCCATCTTTAAGAGGGAGAGCCCCCAGAGTCGACCCTCTGACCACAGGGGACACCCACCTCCCTCCCACACACTCACTCACTCCGAGGCTCAGATTTTAGGGGTGAACTGGACAGAGGCTGGTCTGATGGAGACTTCCTGCTTTTGCCTCAGCACTTGAGTTTAAAATCCTCGTCGCCTTTAGTGGAGGGGTGTAGTTGCGTGAAGGGCAACTAAAGCTGCAGAGTTAACCTAGCCAGGAGCATTTACTGGGGGAGTTGGTGTGGAATTGGGTCCCCACTGTGAAGAACTTGAGCAGATGAAGAAAGAACAGATTCCCCAGGGGTCCAGGTGGAGAACTCATTGGGAAGGGCCTGGGGTGAGTCACTGTGACTGTCACAAGAGACTAAACCCATAGACAAGAGGAGCGAGACCTGGGTATTGTGTTCAGTGCTGCAGTGAACATAGCCGTGAGTGTGTGTGTGTGTGTGTGTGTCCCAGTGAGTGTTTTTGTGTCTTGGGAGCAAATTCTAAACAGGAGATTGATGGGTCCTATGGTTTCTCTTTTCTAAATTTTGTATTTGCTTTTAAGGAATCACCATGTTGTTTTCCATAAGGGGCTGAGCTGGACAACATTCCCAGTAGCATGCAAGAGAAAACGTGGCTCATAGACACAATGGGATACCATACAGCCATGGGGAATGATGAAAGCTTGCAGACTGGAACTGGAGGATATCTCATGTTAAGAAAACAACTCAGAAGGACGAGGACACAAAACTAGATGCTCTCATTAATCTGTGCTTGATAGAATAGCTTTTGACTGCAGAGGCAGCATCAAAGGTGGATTGATCCCTGGCTCTAGAAACAAAACTGCCAAGGAAGGAAAGAAGTGGAGGAGAGAAGCAGTCAGAGGAGGCCAGGGAGTCACAGGGGCCAGAGGCAGGTCTGTGCCCTCTGTGGTAGATGGGAGGGGCCTGTGATTATCTCAGCACTAGATCCAACACTACTGGAAAGCAGAGACCCGAACTCTAATAATTAATCTTAAACACAAAGGAATCAGGAAGGGGTGTGGTGGGAAGGAAACTGAGTCACAGATGGAGGGACCGGTCATGAGGTGTTGGGGATAGAGGTGGAACCATCATATGCCTGAATTCTATTGGAAACAATTTTGTAGATCACTATATCTGAATGAACATTAGGGCCTGAGTGATAGCACAGTGGGCAAGGCACTTGCCTTGCACATGGGTTCAATTCCTGGCACCTCAAATGGTCTCCTAAGCCCAACAGGAGTGATCCCTGAGCACAGAACCAGAGCCAGGAGTAGGCTCTGAGCACTGCTGGGTATGGCCCTGAAACCAAAATAAGTAGATAGATGGTAGATAGATAGTAGATATAGATAGATAGATAGATAGATAGATAGATAGATAGATAGATAGATAGATAGATAGATAGATAGATAGATAATGATAGATGGATAGATAGATAGATAGATGATAGATAGATAGATAGATAGATGGATAGATAGATGGATAAAGAATGAATGAATGGAAGGGATGGATGAATGAATGAATGGATGAATGGATGGATGAATGAATGAATGAATGAATAAAGAGGAGAGAGACTCAATCCTTAGCACCCCATATGGTCCTCCAAGCACGGTCAGGGATGATCTCTGAGTGCAGAGACAGGAGTAAGCCCTGGCACTGCCATGTGTGCCCCCCACCCCAAACAAGCAAGCAAACAAAACAGCTAGAGACTAAGCTAGATGGCCAACCTAAGCACAGCACCGCAGGGCTTTCCATCTGCAGAGAAGGTGAAGGAGCCCACGGGCGGGGTGGACAACTTAGCAGTGACCTCATTGACGAGGGCAGAGGAAGGAGAGGAAAGCAGTGCGTGGAGGGGGCATTTCACTTGGGGTCCTCATGCTAGCTCCAGGCCTCCCTCCCTGCACGGGGCGTGTGGCAAGTGGGTGGGGTGTTTTCACCCCTCACAATGTTTTAGAATCTGAAACACCAGCGAGGAGCCCTGGGGATGCCGGGGGGAGTCTCTCCAAGAGCACCAAGATCCTGGAGGACTCCACATCAACCGAACAACCGACCGATAAACTGTGAAGAGCCCCGGAAGTAGGGGAAAGTGGCTACCGCCGCCGCCCATTCCAGTCCTTCTCAGGGTAAGGAAGGCCTGTGGCCTCGCTGGGGTCTCAAACAAGTGGCTGTATTGTGTGTGCCCAGCTGGGGTATGGGCCAGGGCGGGTGTCATGGGAACTGCCCCCTGCTTCTGAGGAGGCAAGACAGACATGGCCTCAAGGCCTCGCCTGGCGCCTCTGTTCTTTGCTGACAGGCTTCGGGTTACTTCCCTTGGGTGCTCTCTGGCCTTCACCATCTTCCCAAGGCATGAAGACCCCTAAGGAAGAGCTTCCGGGGCAGGGAGGACAGGACAAGGGCAGATGTGGATGCTGATAATGACGCCCGCCATCTTGGTTCTGTTCAACCTGGAGCTCAACCCAGTCCTGGGCCTTGTTTAAGGTTGCCTGGACTTGGCCCTCTGTGAGCCTCCTCAGCCAGTTCATGGATAGAAACAATCACGGCCTTGTTTCTTGCTTTGTTCTTTCCACGGACCCATCTGTAAGTGGTTATAAAAGCAGTCAGAAATGGCACCCATGGTTGGTGAAGAAAGCTCTTCCCAACGGAAGCACCTCCATGCCAGCTGAAGTCCAGACACTGGTCTCCAAGGTGAGGGGTCCTGTGCCACTGTCTCTTCCCTTCATCCCACAGTCCTGCTTTCTGCTTCCCCACAGACTCACCACCACCACCATCAAAAATCCCTCACTCAGGTGCACCTGCTGGATCGTCGGCCCGAGGCATGACACTGCTGGGTCCCTGAGCCCTAAGATGAAGGCCAGATGCCAGGTGATGGGCAAGGGCACGTCTGGGATTCACTCTGCTGTGAACGCCAGCCCCTTGCCCACCGCTTCCCCCCTTCCATTTTTTGCAGAAACTTGAAGACATGATTTTGTTGCTATTTTAATGAAGCAAGATAGTTTTTATGGAATGAAGCTTAACTTCTCCATAGAAGGGAAGGAAAATGTGCTCAAGGGTGAAAGAGCAAGCAAACTAAGAGACGTAGAGACAAGTAAGTGAGATTGCTTGGGAGAAGAGCAATCTCTCTTGCTTGTCAGGGGAGAAGACCAAGCTTGAAGATGTGTTTTAAAAAGCACGTGAGAAGGGACTGGAGCCAGAGTATAGCAGGTAGAGTACTTGCCTAGCATGTGGTCAACCCAGGTTTGATTCCTGGCACCCCGCATGGTCTCCTGAACTAAATAAATACCAGGAGTGATTCCTGAGTGCAGAGCCAGGAGTAAATCCTGAGCATAGCTGGGTATGGCCCCAAACAAACAAACAAACAAACAAACAAACAAACAAACAAACAAACAAGCAGAAACAGTCTGGGAGAACCCAGAGATAGTGCAGGGCATTCAGGTCTATATGAGCCTTGAACCTGGCTAGCCCTGGTTTGATCCCCTGCAACTGCAAGAGCCCTAGAAGACCACCAGAGTGGCCTGGTAACCCCCATGCCGCAGAGCCTGAGCTCTGCACTGATAGGCTCCCATTGACCCCCTGGTCCTGTTGGCTGAGAATCACAGTTGGGTACCGTCCCCAACCCACCCTGATTCCAGGCCTCCTGAGCACTTCTTGGGATCCCCAGAATCAGATAAAAACGAGAACATGACACAAGTTGAGGCCTAATTGAATAGGAATTGGGTGTGGGCCAAAGAAATCTGTGCGGGCACTCAGCAGAGCCAGGAAGGGGACAGCTAGTCCACTAGCTGCGGCAGATTAGGCGGAAGCCCTGACTTCACCGCGGTCGAGCCAAGGTACCAGGGGCTGAGAGAGGGGGCATGGCCGGTGCCCGTGTGGCCGGGCATCTGGGTGACAGGAGCCAAGCCTTCCCTCAGCATGGACTCTGTGCTCCGCAGGGACACCAGCTGGCCAGAGGGGGCTGCAGAGACCCAGGGGCCAGTGCCTGCAGCCCACTTTCTCTGCCGTCCCCTCCCAGGCGCCTGCCACCCTCCCCTCCCTTTGGAAGGAAGGGGGAAAGAAAGGCAATTTGGGGACTATCAAAGCGAGGGCTTTCGCTTTCAGGGAGCTGCTGGGCAGATTGCTTCCAGGTGGCGTCCCAGGGCCCCTCCCCGCCTGGCTGGGCAGAGGCTGGGGAGCAGCTCCCTTGGCCCCAAGTCTTCCTCACAGCTGCCCAGTGCCTGCGTCTTAATGAGATCGCAGCTGGCAGGGCCTGGCTCACCCCCTGTCCCCAGCCCGGGCTTCCTGCAGGACTTCCCGGCAGTCAGTCAGGCTCTGGCTCTGACGGGGGCGAGGTCCCCACCTGCAGAACCCCGGATTCTAAAAGTCCTGCTTCCAGCCGTGCAGACAGCTCCCCCTTTGCACTGGCGGAATCCCCAAGGCTGAGTCGCTGCTTGGATGAACACCCTGGGGATAGGGAAGGGTGGCCCAGGAGTGGCCACTCGCTGTGTGTGGCCCGGGTACATGTCTGCACCCTGCCTAGGGGCGTGGCGTGGAGCTGGGAGGAGAGAAGGGGGCTGGAACCTCCACGTGCCTTTTGGGCTGGGCCCCCATCCCCAGACTGTTCCTGGCTTTCTCCTCAGAGGACTCTGCTCCATTTAGTCCCAGGACTTGGCGCCGTCTGGAATTTGTTACTCCTTTTCTTTTTCCTTCTTCCCCCCACCTCCCCTGCCCACTGGCCTTCCCTTTCTCAGCAGGGGCTGGCCACACCAGCTTCTGAGCTGTGCCCCTCAGTCGCCTTGGCACCTTGGGGTTTGTTTGTCTGTGAGAGCGTTCCAGGCAGGAGGATTCCTGGGGGCATCTCGCTCCAAATCACCCATTTCTCAGATGGACATTCTGAGATCCAGAGAGGAGACAGGACTTGTCCAAAATCCTGGACAAGTCGGGGCTGGAGCGATAGCACAGTGGGGAGGGCACTTGCCATGCATGCGGCTGACCAGGGTTTCGATCCCCGGCATCCCATATGGTGGCCCAAGCACCGCCAGGAGTAATTCCTGAGTGCAGAGCCAGGAGTAACCCCTGAGCATCACCAGGTGTGACCCCAAAAGGAGAAACAAAACACAATAACCAAAGCGACTGGGTTGTGAGCCACCAAAGGGTTTGTCCAGATTCTGGCTCCAACTCCCAACATGTGTGTGTGCAGAGGAAGGGGAGTGGGTGTTGGGCATCTATGTCTGGGCAGGCAGCACGCGAGATGGGGAACAAAACTCAGTGGCCCCACCCGCGCCATGGATCCCACTGCCCCTGTGCGCCGGCTCAGAGCAAGGTCAGCTGGGGAGGGATCGGGCCCCTGTGCCAGACAGTGTGGGGGAGGAAGGACCAGGCCTCCTGAGCCGGGCAGTGTGGGGAGGAAGGACCAGGCCTCCTGAGCCGGGCAGTGTGGGGAGGAAGGACCAGGCCTCCTGAGCCGGGCAGTGTGGGGGAGGGAGTGACCAGGCCCTGTGCCAGACAGTCCTTTCCGTGTCCAGCACACTGCTTCTGCTCAGTCTTTTGTTTTAGGGGCCACACCCGGCTGCTCTGTGCTCAGGGATCACCCCTGGCAGGGTTCAGGGGGGATTAAACCCAGGTCGACCGCATGCCAGGCAAGTGCCTTAACCCCTGTACCAGCTTACAGGCCCAGCCTGCTCAACCTTTTGTGGGGCCACAGCACACCTTTGGCTGAGGGTGTTGGGCCCCCAGAGCCCCATGTCTGCAGGTGTCCATGCCCAGGTAGGAGGCAGGGCAGGACTGGGTGAGCCCTCACAGCCCCCCCACTCTTCCTGTCTCTAGGAAAAACCCTCCTGGCAGTGTAGCTGCCTCAACCCCAGAGATCTGGCACGGGGGTGGGGAAAACACAGGATCCCCCTCTTCTCTTGCCCCTTGGCTGAGGTCCTGCAGCTATTACCCCAGAAGCAGGTAGGTGAGTGCCTCTGCTCAGAGCTGGCCAGGATTGCTCCTATCACCTTCAACCTGTGAAGCAGCATCTTTCTCTTCTCTTCTCTCTCTTTTTTTTGAAGGGTAGGGGAGGTGGCAGGCACACCTAGCAGTGCTCGTGGCTTATTCCTGGCTCTGCACTCAGCAGTCACTCCTGGGAGCATTTGGGGACCCTCTGGCGTGGGGAGATCAAATCAGAGTTGGCCACATGCAAGACAAGAAGTGCCTTCACCCCTGTAAGGTGACCCGGCCCCTGCAGCATCTTTCTCTTCCCTGGGAAAGACTGACCAGCATGATCAAGACAGGTTGGGGGACAGGCCCCAGGGAGGAGGGAGGACAGGGCAGGAAAGGGGAGCCCACGTGAGGACTCAGGACTGTGGAGGTGGTTTATTATTTTTTTTAGGTCACACCCGGTGATGCTCAGGAGTTTCTCCTGACTCTTCACTCAAGAATTACACCTGCCAGTGCTCAGAGGACCATATGGGATGCTGGGGATTGAACCGGGTTGGCCATGTGCAAGGCAAACGCCCTCCCCACTATGCTGTCACTCTGGCCCCTCCTTTTATTTTATTTTAATACGCCGTGATCTGCTATACTGTGAATGGCAGGTCCCGTGGATATAAGGTTCTGACTCCACACCCTCCACCAGTGTCCACTCCCCTCAGTCATCGTCTCAGGACTCCCCTTTCCTCTCCCCTCCCTCCCACGGTGAGGTCATTTCTATTAGGGCTGGATCTCAGGTCCTGTGTCCGTCCCATGCTGTGTTTCCTTATGCCTCCCCTCATGAGACGGTTCTGTGTCTGTCCTCCCCCCTGACTCGCTTCACTCAGCTGCGTCCTGTCCACTTCTGTCCATGCAGGGTAAACGGCCCTAGTTCACCTTTTCTGACAGCTGCATGAGAAGCACACTGCATCTACCAGCCCCAGTTTCCTTACCCAGGCTTCTGTTTGCAGATACTCAGGTTGTTTCCAGATTTGGCTTCTGCTAACAGCAGAAATGAGCACTGACCGGCAGACTAGGTGGACTCAGCAGACAGCTCCCACCTGGGCACAGAGCAAGCAGGAGCCCCAGCGTGACGGCACCATGATGGGCAGCCACTGCCTCATTGAGCTCAATCTGCTGCCCGCTGGGGCTCTCACTGACCTGGCTGGCACCTGCCCTGGGCTCTGCCCTGGGTTCTGTTGGGCTGCAGAGTCCGCGAGGCCAACAGAGCAGTGTCCCGGCCTGCCACCCAGGTCCCGCTGCCCCCGGAGAAAGTCCTTCAGGCGGGACCTTTAGCCTGCCATGCCCGTTGCCCCGCTGCCAACACCACCCCTTATGCCCCATCAGGATGCCCCAACTGTGCCTGCTCTTCTCTCCCCAGAACCAACAGGGTAAGGGAGCACATCAGGCGGGGATGGGGAGCCCAGCTGAGAGAGGAGTCGGTGAGGGGCACGGTGTGCCCGGGCACCTGCCTGTCCAGGGTTGTCTTTGCAAATGTCCCTGCACCCCACCCCCTCTCACGGGTGCCTGACGGGGGCCATCCGAGACTTGCTTTTTTCAGGGGATCCAGGCACAGGCTCACCCTGGGGAAGTGGCTCTGGAGGGTCCGGACTGGCAAGGCTAATGTTGGGTCAAGAGCAAACTCTGCTCCGCTCACCCAGCCCTGGCACCCTCCCTTCGCCCTCCTTCTAGTTCAGGTCCGGGCTCCTGGTGGAGTCAGTGGAATCAGGCCATGTCCCTGCTGTATCCTGTTTCCTGCCCAGGCTAGCAGGAGGCTGGAAGGGCCCAGTGCCCACACACCACATCTTATCCCTTCAGCCAGCCACGGGCGTTCGAGTGGCTGTGCTGAAATACGGCCACAAGGCTTTGCTGCCCAGAGCAAGGATTCACCCGTCCCTTCCTGTGACAGTGACTCCCGTTTGGCAATGGAGCAGACTATGGCTCCGAAAGATGGTATCTGAAGGGACAGGTGATGGAACATTGCAGAACTGAAACCCAATCACGAACAACATTGTAACTGTGTATCTGACTGTGATTTAATTAAAATAAATAAAAATAAATAAATTATTTGAAAATAAGTGATTTAAAAATACATACATATATGCATAAATACATAAATACATACATACAAGCATACATACATACACATACACATACATACATACAAAGTGGTATTGCTTGCCCCAACTCCCACAGCCAAGAACCCTCCAAGCCTGACTCTGAATTCCTCAGGGCCCCAAGTCAACTCTTTCACCCCGACTCCTACTACTTCTCCTGGGTCATTCCTTTTCACAGCTTCTGTTGCTGGGTGCATTTGTGCCCAGCTCTGAGACCAGCGGCCAGGGCTGGTGAAGGACCGGGGACTGCAGTAGACTGCCCAGAGTTCAGTCTTGACCTCTCTCATTCATTGGCTTTTACGACCTTGGATCAAGGACTGAATCTCTCTCTGGGTGTGATTGATTCGGGGTCAAGGACTGAATCTCTCTCTGGGTGTGATTGATTCAGGGTCAAGGACTGAATCTCTCTCTGGGTGTGATTGATTAGCCGTGTGTGCCGTGGCCTCAGGACAGCTCACCTAGCCTCCTCTCTGGCCTGCTGGACCCAAAGCCTGCCTGAAGCCACTCTCCATGGCCAAACTCCTTCCAGTTTCTTGGTCTTGGAAGCAAATTTGTTTTCTACATAGCAGAGAGGCCCTGCTAAGGATGTGTTGGAGGTTGCACCCGGCAGAGAGGGAGTTTGGGTGGCCATCAGGTTGGGTGTATCTCTGGGGAGCACTAGAGTTCCTAGACAATCCCTCCCCAGATTGGCACAGCCTATATCTACCAGGGCCCCTTGAGCTGCTGCCTCATGTCCACACGGGACCCCATCTCCAATGTGTCTCTAAGCTGTGTGTGTCTACCCCAGTTCCTGGGACCAGGAGTTCCTGGGACCAGACACGCCAACACCCTGTGTCTCCTGAGAGCAAGTCATCAAAGGTCCCAGGAGGGGATGGCCCCTAGAGGCCCTGGATCAACCTCTGCTGACCCCAGAGCCTCTATATCGGAGAGTAGGTCTGACCCCCCCCCTTCATCCCCCATGTGCTGAGTGGGGGTGATGCCTGGGCTGGCATGCCAGGGCCGGAGCAGTTAAGGCATCCTTTAACTGCTTATTAGATTAGACAACAGGACACCTGGGAATGTGACTGGAGACAGTTTTGGGCTGTGATGCCCCAGTGCCTGGCAGGGGTACCCCCTACTTGTGCCCCCCAGTGACCATTGGACAAGATGCACAGTGGATAAGCTTGGCAGTGGGTAATAAGGGGGCTTCAGAGCACCATGCCAGAGGCGAATGGGGGGGAGCCAGGAGTACGTGAGAGGGAGCGGGGGCGAGCTCCAGGCTGCTCGAGCCATGGCTAGCCCCCGGCTGGTCTCAGGGGGGACAGACAGGGTACCGTAGGCCGGAAAGCCAAGGCCCGATGCGTTTTCTCTGCCCGCAGAGCCTGATTCCGAGCGAAGGGCCGCCCGGCTGCGCGCCCCACGCCGTGTGTCAGAGGATGATCTTTCACAGATGCTGAAAAGCTCGGAAGTGTAATTACGGGGAAATTGCACTCCGGCAAACGAGGACAAGCCAGGGCCTGCCAGCCCCCATTCCTCACCTGAGCCCCTGATTGCGGCCGACAGCCCCACATCTGCATGTGCTTTGCAGCCCGAGGAGAGGAGACTGGGGGTGCAGCATGGGGGCCGCAGGGGAGAGGGGGAGATGAGGGGCACCTCCAGCCGCCGCACCAACCGCCCCCTGCTCCCCCAGCCTCCTGGTGGAGCCCAGGCTGGGGAACGCTGAGGCCAAGCTGAGGCCTGGGGCACATTCCTAGCTAGCTTCTGAGGGTCTTCTGGGGGTGCCCCCTCCCACTGGGCAGTGATGGGGAGGAGCTGAGTGCCTCTGGGGGAGATAAAAAGAGGAGGAGCTCAATGCCTCACTTCAGTGGCAGGGAAACTGAGGCTGGTAGCCGTCCTGCTCTCTAGGGGATCACAGGTGTTCCCTCGGTAATTACCATCTGCCGCTCAAACAACCAAAACTTCCTAGATGCCCCTAGAGGAAGTGGGGGTGACCTGGGGCAGGGGGTCGCCCTCTGCACCTTGTTCTAGACCCCCACCAGCAGTTGTCTCACCGCCACCTCCTCACCTGCATCCCACGTGGGCACTGCGGAAGCCAGGAAGATTCTAGACGGGTGAGGAGCTCCTTGCTGGGGCCCCTTCTCCTGTCTCTCCCTTCAGTCGGGGTTGGCGCCAGAGAGTGGGGGCAACCCCCATGTTACTCACTCCTGGACTAACTCAAGCACACCCCAATCCCCACTGATCCCCACTCTCTGGCCCCTAGCCTGACATATGGAAATAATTCTTTGTCTAGGCACAACGTTTGCTCCCCCAAACTCCTCCTTCTGATAACAGTGCCGGCCACTCTGCCCTGGGGGGCCTCAGCAGTGGCACCCAGGCAGACCCAGGCTGGACTCTCTCTTACCTGTCCTGCGACAAGGCAGGCGCTGACAAGAGCACCCTTGCGTGGGGACCATCTGGGTTCTTGCCCGATGAAGCAGGAAGCCAGCTCATTCCCACTGGCGTTTGGGAAGCTGCGGCCTGTTCTGAATCTTCCAGAGTGATCGAGACCATTCGATCAGGAGGCAGGATTGGCACATAGGGACGAGGGTTGGTATGAGCAGACCCCCACGGAGGCGGGTCCCAGGCCCTCTTCCCTGAGAGGACCGCAGTTCTGAGCAGCTTCAGTGGACAGTCTCTGGGCAGTGGGAGCGCCCGGGATGGAGCATGCTCACGGCACACAGACGACGGCCAGGACTTAGGGGCTTCTGGCCCCGGTGGCTCCCTGTTCAGAGTGTGTGTGAGTAAGGGGAGATGGGGGGGCCCCCCATGTGAACTCTTGCTATCCTTGGGCTCTCAAGGCTGTGTGGGTCCCCACACTAACCAACTGGGGTCCCCCAATCCTTCTGAGGTGCAGGTGGGCTCTCCAGCTGCAGCACGAAGTGGGGTGAGGGGGGGGAGGGGGCTCAGAGACACACATTTGTGAGTTTGAGTCCTTTCTGCCGCTGTCTGGCTCAGAGAGCGAGCCACTTCATCCCTCTAAGCCTCTGTTTTCTCATCTGTGAAATGGGAAGGATGACCCCCTCCACTGGCCTGAGAGGGTGGTGTGGGACAGAGTGGGGTCACAGCTGTGAAGTGACTTCAAGAGAGCAAAGGCTGTGAGGCAGCTGCCCCCAAGCTCCAGACACCCTCCTGACTCTGATGTCCTAAAGGCAGGTACCAAACCAGAGAAATGACCTTTAAACCCCTCAGACCTGCCTGGGGGTTCCCCACCCCACCCACCACACTCTCACACGGGTGTTCTCCTGGGAAAGCCAAACGTGCTGACCCCTGGCCCCCAAAATAAGCCCCCACAGGGCTCCCGGAGTCCCCTAGAGGTCAATGATCAGAAGCTTCAGAGGCTGTGCTCAGGTCCTCCCTGCTGCACCTGGTGCCTACAGTGCTCGCCCACCTTCTCCCAGCTCCTACATGCGGCTCAGCATGCTGTGTTCTGCTCTGCAACTGTCTGTGGCTCCCCCGCCCCTGAGATTCAGTCCATGAACCCTGATGACGCACTTCCCTGCTCCCACACTCTGCCCTGCCATTCTCCTCCTGTCCTCTTTACTGCGCTCTTCCCCATGCGCCTGTACTCACCCACCTCTACTCCGCAGAGCACCTTTACCACGCTCCCTGTATTCCCCAGGTACGTGTACTTGCCCACCTGTATCCCCTGTGCACCTATACTTGCCTACCTCTATTTGCCTTTTTACCTATACTCACCCACCTGCTATCCCCCTGCACGCGTACTCACCCCACCCTCCTGTTCCCCCATGCATCTCCTTCCCTGCCCCTGCCATATGTTCCTTCTCCCTGAAGCTCTGTGGAAATCCTCCTGCCACACCCCAGTGTATGGGTGTGGTCATCTCCTTTGGGACATGGTTCCTTCTCTCTTCCTTTCTCTCTTGTCTGTGTCTTCCAGTCTTGTTCTGTGACTGCCTCAAAGCCCAGATTCAGAGACAACCTCACCCTTAGTAACCTTGTAGGCTTGCTGGCCCCTGTAGGCTCGCTGGTCCCTATAGCCTTGCTGGTCCCTGTAGGCTCGCTGGCCCCTGTAGCCTTGCTGGCCCCTGTAGGCTTGCTGGACCCTATAGGCTTGTTGTCCCCCTGTAGGCTTGCTGGTCCCTGTAGGCTTGCTGGTCCCCTAGGCTTGCTGGACCCTGTAGGCTTGCTGGCCTCCGTAGGCTTGCTGGTCTCCCGTAGCCTTGCTGCACCCTGTAAGCTTGCTGGCCCCTGTAGGCTTGCTGGTCCCTGTAGGCTTGCTGGTCCCTGTAGGCTTGCTGGACCCTGTAGGAATGCGTTGGTTCCCTGTAGGCTTGCTGGACCCTGTAGGCTGGCTGACTCCCAGTTTCTGGGTACTTCTCTCACTCTTCAGGCCACATGGTGGATCATGTGCTTTCTAGAGGACTCCCCTGCCTCTCTGACCATCCGTACCCCCTCTCTGGAGAACCCCAGCTCCCTGGCCTTCCAGAATAAAGGCTCGGGGCCTCAACAGTCTTCTCTGGCATCTTCCCATGGCATCATGGCAGCCATGCTAGGGTGGGTTGGAGCCAGCCTCAGGCCCCAGCAGCAGGACCCTCCCAGCCGTCCACACTTCCCCACCAGCAGTGGTGAGTCCTGGGTAGTCAACTCTGCACCTTCCAGGCTGCGTTTTTGTCAACAGGAAAATGGTGCAAGGGCCAAAGCTACATCTAAAATCTCCCCAGGGCTGTGAGGAAATACAGGGAATAAGGTGCACGCCCTGCACGTGTCCAAGCCAGGCCCAATCCAGGCATCCATATGGTCCC
The DNA here is from genome assembly GCA_021461705.1 of Cryptotis parvus. NCBI lineage: Eukaryota > Metazoa > Chordata > Mammalia > Eulipotyphla > Soricidae > Cryptotis > Cryptotis parvus. The sequence continues at coordinate 169,836 of JAJIBD010001933.1, forward strand.
CTGTGCCCTGCCAGGAATGACCCCTGAACACAGCTCTAGGAGTAAGCCTTGAGTAACACCAGGTGACACTCAAAATAAAATAAAATCTCCCTTGGGGGCAGAGTGATAGCACAACAGGTAAAGCGTTTATGCCTTGCATATGGCTGACCCAGGTTTGATCCCCGGTTTGATCCCTGGCAACCCATATGGCCTCCCCTGAGCACTGCCAGGAATAATTCCTGAGTGCAGAGCCAGGAAGTAACCCCTGAGCATCGCTAGGGTTGATCCCAAAAAGCCAAAAACATAAATAAATAAAATTAAAATAAAATCTCCCTGATCTGAAAACTCTCCCGACAGAACTCACCAGAAGCCAGCCTAGTAGCGTTGGTGTCTGAGTTGCTAGTGAGGGCCATGACGAATGCTGTGTAGAGTAGATGTGAAAGCCGTGAAGCCGTGAGGGGAGGTGCTGGCTGATGCAAGTATTCTAAGGCACAATAGTCTATGACTATTCTATGTCAATTAAAACTCAAGAAAATTGAGGGGAGTGAGAGTAAGGGGGGGGGTTATTGCACTGGCCACAGTGGGGAGGTAGCAGGCCCAGTGAACCTCAGGACCACTTGTAACCTGCAGGCGCTCTGTAGCTGCTCTCTTGACCCCTCTGGATAAACCTGGTGGGGGAGTAGTGGACGGAGATGGGATATGAAATTCGAGGAATAGAGACTAGAGATAAGAAAACTGAGGTTCAAAGAGGTGATGAAACCGTCTCAGTATCCGGTCTGCCGAGGCCAAGGCAGAACTCTGGGCCAGCCCCTCCTCCCCACCCCTGGGCTCCCTCCCACCGTCCTCTGTCATATTCCAGGCGAGTCTAAGTGGCCGGAGTGTGCCCCCCCTCTCCTGCCCTCCGCGGCTGTTTCGCGTCCCTGCCGGATTCCGAGGTGTCAGGCCTCATTAGAGCGTGCGCCCCAGTGAGCGCCGAGAGGCAGTTGACAGGTATACAATCTGACCGCGGCTCCCTTCAAATCATCAAGCTGTCTTCAGGCCCCGAGTGAGCTTGGGAAGCCGGCAGAAGCCCCTGGCTCGGCTACATAATCGGATGCACATTAAAAACATCTTTTCGGTAGGCTTCGCCTTGCTGCGGCCTTGTTCTCACTCCCTTTCCTTTTTCCCCCGTCCCTCCAAGCTGACCCAGGGAGCCAGGTCTGCATGCTAGCTAGACCCTTGAAGCTGGGTTGAGCTGGGCTCTCCAGCAAGGATTGATGCTCCCGAGGGGGCAGACTGGGACAGAGGGAAGGGGTGGCATTCAGGTGAGAGTGCCTGGGTAATCTAGAGGCACATCTAGCACATTTCAACAAGGACCCATGGCTCAGCCTCCAGTGCTAACTGTTGGAGCAGGCACCCAGCTACCAGGCCCTTGGCTGCAAGCCTGCTGGAACACCCATGGGACTGCCGAGCAGAGAGTGGGAGGCTGGGAGCCACAGCCATTCTGTGTTTGGGTAGTTCCCTATCCCAGGGGTCAGGAGGGGAGGAGGGAACCATTTTCCAAGCCAAAGTTAAGAAAAGCAAATCCTAATTTTCCCAGAGGCCCTGGCAGCCAGGAAGTGGACCTGTGACTGGAGCCAGCCAATCCAACACTCCTACGTGACCCTATTTTTTCAGTCCATGACTGGCGGTGGGAGGGGTATGGTCCTATAGATGCTGGTATCTTGGGGTAGCCTGTCAACAAATGATCACAAGAGATAGATAATGGGAGCAAGCGCTGGAAGCGCTGGGAGGAGGAGGATGGTACATGACAAGCGTGTTAGGGCAGTACCCTGGCCTGCTGGGTCTGCCTTGTTCAGGTATCACTTGACCTCGATGTCCAGCCCGATGGGGAGAACCAGTGCATAGTTGCTGGTTTACTTCTTAGTTTCGCCCACATTTCATAGCAGTGTAAGGTTAACACTGGATGCCGGAGAGGCTCTGGAAACTCTCTGTATAATTTTCACACCTTTTGAAAGTCATCGAAAATCACTTTAATGCTTAAAAAATTATTTAAGAAAGTTGATACCTAGGCATTAATAGTGTGTGGAAGTTCCCGAGGCAGGTGGCAGTCCCAAGCCATGCAGTTGTGTTTCCTGTGACTGAGATGATCTTAAGTTGTGACCATCTCTCCCACAGGACTTGAGATTCAGAAGCTTGAGATTCAGACCATCTCTCCCACAGGGCCTGAGGGGCGGGCTCTGTGGCCGCATTTGTACTTGTCGAGGGTTATTTCCATTGCTTGCTCGATAGCAGCTACAGAACCTATCATAATGTTTACGGAAGCCCCAGTGGCACCGACCACTTGAGGCTCAGATCACAGAGAAGCAACCTAGGCTTTGAGACATCCAACATGACAAATGCCATCAGGCGAGGAGTGAAGGACCGTGCCCAGTAAAGGACTGACTCCAGCAATCCTGCTTCTGAACCCAAGCCCAGAGCCTCCTGGCCTGGTGGGGGGGGGCGGGGGCTGGGAGACCTGGGCTCTGGCAGATCCTCTCTGCTCTGCTGGTCTGTGTGGCTCTAGGCCAGCTGTGTGGCTCTGGGCAAATGACTCTGGGCTGTTTTCCGTCGCTGCAATGGAAAGAAAGCGCAAAGCTACGTCACCGAGCACGACTGAGACCTGGAAGATCTTTAGCCCAATGGCAGGTTCCAAGGAGTCCTGGTGGGGATGGTTTATGGTAACCATGGTGGCAACGCAGTGGGATGCTGCAGGCAATGATGAATCCACCCTGGGCAGTGGAGTGCACCACACAGGAGGGAAAGGGGGCTGTTAGGTGCTCCTGGAAGAACCCAGCTATCATCAAAGGGGTTGGTGAAGGGCTGGTGGCGGAGCAGATCAGACATCCTCAGTCGGGAGGCTAGAGACGAATGAGAGGTGGAGGCGGAGCCCAGAGGCTGGGCCAGTGCAGTTTGGTGGTAACCAACACAGCCTACCCCCTGCTCTGGCTAATTTCTAGAAGGCTACCTCCTGCACAGCTCCAAGTTCAGAGGGAGCTGAGCAAGTTGAGCCAGGCCCAGCCAGGCCCCCAGCTCCCCCTCAGATCCTCCCCAGCTCTCTACCTCTCTCTCTCTGGTTTATTTCACACTCAGAAATGGGCGCATCTATGTATTGGAGCAAGAAGCTTTTGTTTGGCAGGAAGAAAGGGGGTGCCCAGAGAGGAGCCCCCCACCCCCAGCACTGAGTCCCTCCTCTAGGGCCTCCCAGGTCCCAGGTGGGTGTGGAGGCAGAGGAAGCCCTTGCCACCCACCGAGGCTGGGCACCCGGGGAGAGAGGACGGCTGTCAGCGCCCAGGAGAAGAGCATTCCGCCGCCCCAGAATAGCCCAACCGCGAGACAGGGAGGCGCTGCTCCATGGCGGTGCCCTCCTCCCCGGAGCGAGACCATATGTCGGGGAGGCCCTGGGTTTCCTGGAACTGCTGAGCGTGGAGCCTGTCCAGCCGTTCTCCAGGAGGGATGAGCACCCTGGGGGGTGAGGTCGGTCCTGCCAGCGTTTGCACACGCTCAAGAGACACACCCCAGGCCCTGGAGGTGGGGGACGAGAATATTGTCCCTGCCACTCAGCATCAGGCCAGGACACACACTTCAGCGGTCTGTGGATCACGGGTGGAAGAAACCGGGTCTCTCTGGGGACCTGAGAAAACACTTGGAGGGGTCAGTCCCACTTTTTGCATGCCCCGCCCTTAAACGCTGAAGAATAATCAGTGCTTTTTCTGCGGGCCTGTTAGGGGCAGCCAGGAGGGTTTTTTTGGGATTGCAAAAAAAAAAAGTGAAAACCCCTATTCCTGCCCTTTCCCTGGACAGCTGCCTGTAGGAAGGAGCAAAAGACACTGGGAACAAGAAAATACTTTCCAATATTGGTGAGAAGCAGAGACCCTCAGCATCCGAGGGGCGCAGACATGTCGCGCTGGCTCTGGCAGGCTCTGGCAGGGCAATCTGGAAGGATGGGGAAGAGCGCCTCAATCAGGCCCATGTTTCCAGAACCTGCCCCACACCTTGCCCTGTCTCTACACTACAAAGTCGCTCCCTTCTGTGTGGAGGCTGGAGTGAGCAGAGCTCCGCTGTCAGCAGAGCCATCTTTGACTAATGCAGGGAGTCAGAGCAGTCAAGGTCAAACCATTCCAGGTAAAATGGTTAGAGACAGCGGGTGTCTCTGTTGGATCTCGGGAACCAGTACAGTGTGGAAACCCAGCATGGGAACTTCTGGGCTGGTGTATCTAAGCTCCTTCTGCCCTGGCTGCAGGGACCTCTGTGGAAAGTGACCAACAGTCCTGGGTACAGGGAACCTAGAAAAAGGAACCCACAATCAGTCTCACTGCCTTTGAAAGCATTCATGCAAAGATTCCATGCAGGGGCTGCAGCGATTTGCCTTACGCCGCAGACCCAGGATGGGTCCTCGTATCGAGCAACGCCGGAGTAATTCGTGATTGCAGAGCCAGGAGTAACCTTTGAGCATTGCCGAATGTGACCCAAAAACGCAAGAAAAAAAAACTTTAAAAAAGATTCCAGGGGCTGGAGCGATAGCCCAGCGGGTAGGGCGTTTGCCTTGCACGCGGCCGGCCTATGCCGGCCCGGGTTCGATCCCGGCATCCCATATGGTCCCCCAAGCACCGCCAGGGAGTAATTCCTGAGTGCAGAGCCAGGCGTAACCCCTGAGAGTCGCCAGGTGTGACCCAAAAAAGAAAAAAAAAAAGATTCCATGGCATTACCTTCCCGGCAACGATGTGTGGCTGGGTGGTACCAACCAGGAACCTCAACAGGGCTTTGGTGTACAGTTTTTAGTGAGGCGCTATGGTGGAGCAAAGCGCTATGGTGGAGCAAACGCTCTGGGATTTGGGGACTGCACAAAATGCCTGATATCTGCAGTGCTACAGCTCTTGATTACTAGTTCCCAAAAATACAATAGGAACCTCCACACCCGGACAGCAGCCTCAACAATTCCTTTATAGCACAGCCTAACCTGTGCGTTACATACTCTACATACACCCCCTTGGTTGTGATTGGGCAAACGTATGTAAATGACGTTTTGAAACTCCAGTAAGTCTGATTGGCTACACATTGACCAATCATACTGCCTAGGATAATGACTGATCAGGCTGTTTAGATAAAAGGCCAATCAGAGCACCAGGATAACAACCAATCAGATCATCTTTACAAGAGCCCCTTAGATGGTGTAAGGAGAGGTGGCTGCCTCCCCTCACTCCCTCTGTTACAGCGCCGTTCATTCCACAGGGAGCCTGGGAAGCTCAAATCAACTCCAGTCACCTCCGCTAATACTACATGCTAGAAAACCTGTCCCTCTGATCGCATGGCGATCTTTCTGGGGTAGCCCACCTTCTTCCTGATCCATGCAGTGGACAGGAGCAATCCCATGTGGACAGAAGGGGCTAGGAGAGCTCACTAAGAATAATAAAGGCATTTCTGAAAAGAAGTCAGGATTTAGAGGTTGCGTCCCAGAACTAGACAAAGGCCATTCAAATCACATATCACTCACAGACATGGGGCAGAGCTGCTACTGGCTCTCCCGTGACCAGCCACTCACGAGGCGCCGGGAGGGGATGGTGGGTTCTAGCCCTGGCCCACCACCCCAGCAGAGCCTCACAAGAAGCCAGAGGAACCCCACACCATAAGGGCCACCATTTTCCACATCCGGACTTCTCTCTCGTCAGAACTCCACCCAGCAGACCAGCCTATCAGCGGCAGCGCAGTTCATCAATAAATGCTGGACTTAGAGATGCCTACAAGAATATGCTACCTGCACGGCAGAGCCTGGCAAGCTACCCGTGTTGTATTTGATATATATGCCAAATACCAGTAACAATTATAGACCTCATTCCGGAATGGATTGAGGCTCTTTATGTTCCTGGAGCAAGCAGATGCCTTGGGATCTACTAGCATGAGACAGGACATATGGAGATGTTACTGGGGCCCGCTCGAGCAAATCGATGATGAAGGGGGAAGACAGTGATACAGTGATCACTAAAAATATCTATGATTGAAGACAATCATGGAAAGAAAGTGCCCAAAAATAAGGTTAGTAGGTCTTGAAGGATGCTCTCCTTTGGAGAGGGTGGAGGTGTCCGACTTAGATAGGTCCACCAGAAGCCAGACTGCCTTGTCCTGAAACACAGCTGGACTACACTTCCCAGAAGTCTTTGTGGTCAGACATAGCCAATGGAAAGAGATCAACAATAATGCCTGCCTCCCTTCTGAATTTAACCCATAAAGCCTGACCCATGTCATTCCTGTACTAATTTTCTCATCCACTGTTCAGTGGCAAAGCTCCCAGGGCACAGGAGAATGGCGGAGCCATAAGATAGGAGGAGTCTGGCTCCCTGAATCAGCAAGAGAAAAAAAAAAACCCTCTCACCAAAAGCCTTCATTGGAGTTTTGCATGAGAATTTAAGAAAAAAGTATATTTTATTGTATTTAAGCCACTGAATTTTTGGGGTTGATTATTAACAGCAGGTGGTCTGCCCTAATGAATGCACGGGCAGTTTCTACCCCCTACCCCATGCTAATTTTCTTAGCATTCTCTAACAAATACGTATTATTTTTGCAAAAAAAAAAAAAAAAGCAAAGACCAAAGTTACTTTTTAATGACAAAAATTAAATTAGGTGGTTAAAGTCAAGGGCGCCTGAATAATTAAAAATGTTTTTTGAAGAAAATGTTAATAGAGAAATTTGATAGCCCAGGAAAAATCTTTGTTCTTAAGGATTTGCTTAGCCCTGGGGGGGGCTCTTCCCACCCACCCCCAAACCCCTCTGTGACCAGCAGGCCTTGACGAAGCTTTGCCCTATGAGTCCTCTGGGATTGAGGATACATTCCCCCTAAGACGTGCTCCCAGCCCAGAGCTGCTTCTGCCACCCGCACAGCCCTCATCGGGCAGCCGCGCCGGCAGGCACCCGGAATATGAAGCTGGGAAGCCCTAGAAATGGTGGCATCTGGTTTAGGGGCAGACGGAGGCTCTGGGAGATGGGGAAGAATGGGGAATCATGGCACTCCAGACCTCTGTTGGCCGTGTTTCTCCCCAGGACAGGTGACCGTGGAAGGGCCCCCTCTGGGCTTTGCGCAGACAGCTCACCCCGGTTACCAGCTCACCCACGGTTACCAGCTCACCCCCGATTTACCAGCTCACCCCTGGTTACCAGCTCACCCCCGGTTACCAGCTCACCCCCGGTTACCAGCTCACCCCCGGTTACCAGCTCACCCCCGTTACCAGCTCACCCCCGGTTACCAGCTCATCCCCGTTACCAGCTCACCCCCCCTGGTTACCAGCTCACCCCCGTTACCAGCTCACCACCCCCTGGTTACCAGCTCACCCCCTGGTTACCAGCTCACCACCCCCCGGTTACCAGCTCACCCCTCGTTACCAGCTCACCACCCCCGGTTACCAGCTCACCCCGGTTACCAGCTCACCCCCCAGTTACCAGCTCACCCCGGTTACCAGCTCACCACCCCGTTATCAGCTCACCCCCTGGTTACCAGCTCACCACCCCGGTTACCAGCTCACCCCCGTTACCAGCTCACCACCCCGGTTACCAGCTCACCCCCAGTTACTAGCTCACCCCCGTACCAGCTCCCCCCGTTACCAGCTCACCCCCAGTTACCAGCTCACCACCCGGTTACCAGCTCACCCCCCGTTACCAGCTCACCACCCCGGTTACCAGCTCACCCCCCAGTTACCAGCTCACCCCCCGGTTACCAGCTCACCCCCCAGTTACCAGCTCACCCCCTGGTTACCAGCTCACCCCCCAGTTACCAGCTCACCCCCCCCCGGTTACCAGCTCACCCCGGTTACCAGCTCACCCCCATTACCAGCTCACCCCCTGGTTACCAGCTCACCCCCCGTTACCAGCTCACCACCCCCTGGTTACCAGCTCACCCCCGTTACCAGCTCACCACCCCGTTATCAGCTCACCCCTGGTTACCAGCTCACCACCCCGGTTACCAGCTCACCCCGTTACCAGCTCACCACCCCGGTTACCAGCTCACCCCCGGTTACCAGCTCACCCCCCCAGTTACCAGCTCACCCCGGTTACCAGCTCACCACCCTCGTTATCAGCTCACCCCCTGGTTACCAGCTCCACCACCCCGGGTTACCAGCTCACCCCCCCCGTTACCAGCTCACCCCCCCCGGTTACCAGCTCACCCCCAGTTACTAGCTCACCCCGGTTACCAGCTCACCCCCCAGTTACTAGCTCACCCCCGGTTACCAGCTCACCCCCCAGTTACCAGCTCACCCCGGTTACCAGCTCACCCGGTTACCAGCTCACCCCGTTACCAGCCCACCCCCGGTTACCAGCTCACCCCCAAGTTACCAGCTCACCCCTGGTTACCAGTTCACCCCCTGGTTACCAGCTCACTGTACCAGCTCACCCCGGTTACCAGCTCACCCCCGTTACCAGCTCACCCCGGTTACCAGCTCATTCCCCATTACCAGCTCACCCCCAGTTACCAGTTCACCCCGGTTACCAGCTCACCCCCAGTTACCAGCTCACTCCCTGGTTACCAGCTCACCCCCTGGTTACCAGCTCACCCCTGGTTACCTTGAGGGCGGTGGTCCAAGGGCACAGCCCTGCCTTCCATGGAACCCTGATGGTTTCATAGAGTAATCGTACATAGGTCAGAGGTCCACCCCACTTCCTTCAGGGCCTCCCAGGGCTCTGAATCTCCCAGTGTCTCCTTCCTGGGGGTACTCTACAGGCTGGGGTGGAATCTGTCCAGGGTCCCTGCTTTCCGGTCTTCTTTGCACTGTCAGTGAACATGAACAGAGGATCTGTCTGTATTGGTTTTGGGGTTCCCCAAGCAGTGCTCAGTGATTCAGAGCCATTCATAGCAGTACTGGCTCAACAGGCTGGAAAACTCAGTGCTCTGGCTCTGTGGTGCCCAGTTCCTCCAAGTGCAAGGAGGAACTCCTGAGCACGGACTCTCTGCAGCCCAACATGGGTGGATTAGCCGGGGTGTTCTAGAGAAACAGATGGGGAACAGTGTATGTGTATGTGGTGTATGTGTGTGAATGGGTGTACACTATGGAACAGAAATAAAACTCTAGGGGCTGGAGTGATAGCCCAGAGGGTAGGGTGTTTGCCTTGCAGCGCCAGCCTGTACCGGCCTGGGTTCGATCCCGGCATCCCATATGGTCCCCTGAGCACCACCAGGAGTAATTCCTGAGTGCAGAGCCAGGAGAAACCCCTGAGCGTTGCCGGGTGTGACCCAAAAAAGCAAAACAAACAAACAAATGAATGAATGAATAAATAAATAAAACTCTATAATAAAGTTCTCCAAAATATAGGATGGAGAGAGAAAGGGAGAGAGAGAGAACAGAGAGAGAGAATAATAATGGAAACTTACAGGGTCCCAAATCTTCAAGGCTGATAAAGAAGCCCCCAAGGACCAGACTACTGCATTGCAACCTGGACACTTGCAAGAAAGTGGCTGTGTATGGGGGGTGGGCTTTGTCTACTCAGGAGCGACTGAAGGGAACCCCTAGAGACCCTAGAGTCCCTCTGTCCCACTGCCCACACATAAGTTGTTTTTACAAGATACTTGGTCACAGAGAAGATCCTAAATGCCACTCGACTGCAGCTCTGCCCCGCTCTGCTCTCTGTCCTTGAGCTTTGCTCATGTGTTCTGTGCTGAGGCCACAATTCTCTGGAGCTATGAGGGCATGTGCTGCCCTGTCCTGAGAAGTGTCTCCCCCCTTCTGCACAATGCTTCAGCTGTTGTCCAGCCCCTCCAGAGTGCTGGAGGTTACTAAAGGAGAACAGTCAGGGCCCATCAGGGGATTAGGTGTGTGCTGTGGACAATTCCAGCCCCCCAGCAGCCAGGACTTTAGCCAACTCCAGAAGGCAGAACTTAACATCGCAAACACAGGAGGCGGCCACTGAGATGCAGAGTTTAAGTGGCTGAGGGTGAGGCAGCTATCACACATGGCCAGATCCAGATCTCTCTCTCCCTCACTGGGGAGGGGCTGGGGCTGGTCCAGAGTCTTGATTGGTGCTTCACTAAGTATCAGGCTTCTGGGACTCTCTCCCTGCTCCCCAACTGCTCTGACAGGATAAGACCCCACATCTAGGACTGGAGAGACAGCACAGCATTATGGCACTTGCCTTTGCGTGTGGCTGACTGATCCCTGGGACCGCATATGGTTCCTTAAGCACCGCCAGGGGTCACACTTCAGCACGGAGCCAAGAGTAGCCCCCTGAGCACTGGGGGATATGGCCCAAACTACCCCCCACACACACACACACACACACACACACACACACATTTCCTAAGAATGATGGTGGATCTACCCAGTCTTCAGGACCTCACAACCATCTCTGGCCAGCCTCCACCTTACTTCTGTCAGTAGTCCAGCCCTTCAGACTCCAACCTCCAGAATTCAGAATCCAGCCTCCCAGCCTTCAGCCCCCAGCCTCTAACCTCCTAGCTCCTAACCTCCCAGCCTCCAGCCTGTCACTCAGAGCCCAGCCTCCAGGAGACAGAAGTGGCATCTGGTTCTGCTCTGCTTGGGAAAACAGCTCCGTTTACAAATATTTGGACTGTGGCATTTTGCTCCCCACTCAGCCTCAGCTTGGGCCTCAGCATGAAGCCTTTCTGTCAGACCCAAGACAGGGGCGCCAGGCCTCTGTTTAAGGCATCATTTCCCCAAATGGAAACTTCCGTCCCCACAGCAGAGTGAGACTGCTGGTGGTCTACAGCCTGGAGGCGCTGCATTCCCAGAAAACAGGGCATCCTGGCACGCACTCACTGCCTACAGGCCAGGACCCCACCCCATGGTACCTCAACAAAAGGGCCTTCAACTGCCCTTTCCTGCCATTCCCCAGCCAGGCTCGCCTCAGGCCTGCCTCTGGCTGGGCCTCCCTGGAGCTCAGGTCTGGATAGCAGGTGGGATGGGATGAAGGGCCCAGCACTCTGAGACCCGGGTCGTTTTGCCGGGAGAGCTGAGCTTCCTCTCAGCCATGAGGGTCCTTGAGGACACTCGGAAGAGGCAGCACAATGTAGAGTTGCCAAGAGACATAGTCCCTGAATTATTGACTCCCTGCACCGTCCGCTCTGAACTAAGAATTGGGCATATGGCTGGTGAACAACAGCAAAACAGCAGCAGACATTGTTCTCACCCCAGAGACTCTTCTTTCCTAGCAGGTAGGTGGTGAGAAACCCCATCATTAGATAGAAGCTAAAACTCAGAAGAGGACTGAAGCAAAGAATTGGGTGGAACTCTGGGAGGGACTTCCAGGGGGAGGTGCTGCCTCTCCTCTGTTTTGTCACATGAGTAGGAGTTAACCAAGCGCAGGGGCAGAAGAGCAAGGCTCCATGTTTATTGAGAAAATTCTCTAAAAAGAATTTTAGAGGAACTGAAGAAAGACCAAGTCAGTGGTCAAGATGAAGAAAGTCTGTAGTGGAGTAGCAGTAGGGAAAAAAAATGGAGGCGGGTTCCAGGGAAGTCCACCAGGCAGACCTTCAAGAGTGTGCTCAGGGCCTGGCCCCAAGCCACTGAGCGGCAACTTGTGTCTCCACCTGAGTCTGTGTGCCCACTGAACAACTAGCTAATGACCAGAGCTTCTAATGCCCACTCCTTCCCAGGGAGCTAAGGCCATTCTTGACATGGCCATTTGCTCTGTTCAAATTTGACTGCCCTTTTTGACATTTTCAAGAAATGTTTAGTGATATATCCAAGGGATGGGAAGCTGCTGAAAACGGAAAAAATGTTTCCACACAATGGGAGTTTCAAATCATGTTCACTGCACAAGTCGAAATATTGAGTCTGACAGTTCTCAGCAGGCGGTCTCAGATCTGCGCCCAGCTCTGGGCCTCCGTCAGCAGGGAACGCTCCTCGTGCCAAAACTCCGTTCTCCAGCCACATATGTGGCCTGCGACACCTCCAAACTTCACAGAGCTGACAGCCCAGAAGAAGCGAGCTCACAAGATGGGAAAGTTGAGTAGAAGCCCTGTAAGCTCAGTGAGTGGAAACAAAACGCAGAGGGTTGAACTGGCACCTCAGAGCTCAGTAAATCCTCAGGGCATGACTTTAGCAATATCATTACAAGATATGTGTTGTAATAAGCAATACCAAGTGAATGAATTAGTGCCTGCTCAGGGAGCAGGGTTGGGGGTGGGTGGGAAATTAGGGACATTGGTAGAGGTACAGTCACACTGTTGATGGAACACTGAATACCTGAAACAACTGCCCCTGGGTCTGTCTCTGCCTTCCTGGGCTCCTTCTCCCTCAGACACATTTGCCTTTTCTGGGAATGAAGTCTTAGAAATCATTCACTGTCCAGGGCCTGGCTGAGGCCCCTCCCTTGATGTCCAAGGGGGAGCCCCCCCAACAACTGTCCTTCTGCCCCCACTCCTCATTTTTCCCTCTCTGTGATCTTATCTATAAGCACTTTCAACTATTTGAAATTATCTTCTTGATCTATTTGTCTCCTCATTAGCCATCTAAAGTCTAAGTCCCTTGGAGCCAGAGCCATACCCCAGCAGGTAGGGTGTTTGCCTTGCACACAGCCGGCCTGCACCGGCCCAGGTTAGATCCCCGGCATCCCATATGGTCCCCTGAGCACCGCCAGGAGTGATTTCTGAGTGCAGAGCCAGGAGTAACCCCTAAACGTGCCGGGTGTGACCCAAAAAGCAAAGCAATAATAATAATAATAATAATAATAATAATAATAATAATAATAATAAAAGTCTAAGTCCCTTCAGGGGTATGGGTTCCTGGATTTTATCACTGTAGCCCCAGCATTTGAGAAGAACTTGGTTCATGTTTGCTAAGTGAAGGAATTAATTCATTTTGACCTGGTTCATATATTATGAATTGGAAATGCTTCAACGTCACCTTCTCCCTGAAGCTGCCTCCGATTTCCCAGGGCGTTCTGTGACAGATTTATCTGGTTGGAGCAGCTAAAGCAGAGTGGATCCCGTGCTGTAGGGAGAAACTGCAGGGCTTCCGTGAGAGATCGGTGCAGGCTAGGTGCCTTGGAGGCCAGGGCCAAGTGGAGAAACGATTTTCTAAAGAGCAGGAAAAATTCCAGCTACCCACCGCACTACAATGAGTAGGAAACCGCGCAGGAAACGGCGCTTTGAGCACAGGGCTCTGACCGTTCCAGCGCAGGATCTGTCCACAACTGGCAGGTCCATGGAACCCACCCAACTGCTTGGCTCCACTAGTACCACCTCCTGGGGTGGTCTGGAAAATGAGAGTCATGACCTGGTGGGGTCACTGAATCAAAGAAGATGCAAGAAAAGAGTAACTGGGGGCCAGAAGATGTTTCAGAGGACCGCAGCACACGCTTGGGCAGGGTTCAGTCTTTGGTTCTGCCTGATCCCACTGTAGTAGGAAGTGACCAGCTCAAACTGTGGAGAAACAAATTCTCACTCAGGACCCCACCGCCGCCCAGCTGAGCTCAGGCTCTATTTTTTTTTGGGGGGGGGTGGGGGTGGGTGGAGGTGGAGAGGGACCACGCCTGATGGTCCTCAGGGCTTACTCCTGCCTTTGCATTCAGGAATTACCCCCTGAAGTGCTTGAGGGACCATATGGGATGCCAGGGATTGAGCCCAGGTTGGCTGTGGGCAAGGCAAACGCCCTCCCCACTGGGCTATCTCTTAGGCCCTGTGAGTTCATGCTGTGGGGCTGGGCCCAGAGCTAAAGCGAAAGGGAGCTTGGTTTTATAGAATATCCAGTGGGGGATCGGGGCACTTGCAGGCAAGCACAGAAGTAGAAATTCCTAAGCATGTTCCTTGCAAATCAGGGTCAGCCCCACTTCAAGGACACACCGAGTCCATTCTGTGGTCACAAGACAGGGGATGGTCTGAGGCCATCCCATGAGCATCCCATAGGACAGTCTGACTCTGGAAGTCTTCACTTATCAGCTGCTCAGCTGCTCGCGATGGAGGAGGGTCCAGGGGCCTGAGTTACCTCATCTTCTGAGAGCAGCAACCTACTGTGTGATGAGCAGGTTATATCTTCTCCCCCTCTCTCTCTCTCTCTCTCTCCTCTCCTCTCCCTCTCCTCTATTTATCTCTCTCCATCTCTTAATCTCTCTTCCTCCCCTCTCTTCTCTCCCCTCTATTTCTCTCTCATCTTTCTTTTCTCTCCCCTCTCTCTTCTATTTCTCTCCATCTCTCTCATCTCTCTCTCCTCTCTCCTCTCTCCTATTTCTCTCCCTCTCTCTCTCTGTGCTTCACTTTAGCAGCTGTGAGTGACAGGTTCAGGAATAAACAGATTAAAATCCTGGGTGTACCAGCTACAATCTCTACAATCAAGTTTCTCAGCCTTTTCTGAGCCTCAGTTTCTTTACCTGTTAAATGGGTTGAATCATATGGTCCAGATCTCAAGAAAGTTTAAAGATTCAAGGAGAGATGGAGGTACAAGCTCTCGGGACATGGCCCAGCCCAGCGTCGGTGCAGCCTCTGCATTCCCGCAAGTCCTTCCCCTCTGTCGATAGGGACAGATGTCCCAGGAAGTGGCAGCAGAGAGAATCATGACTGCTCAGAGAACTAGACATTCATTCGACCCTATCTCTAATTACAAGGCAGTACAGGGGCCTGGGAAATAGTACGGGGTCAGGGCTGGAGCGATAGGACAGTGGAGAGAGCACTTGCCTTGCAGGCAGCCAACTCAAGTTGGATCCCTGGCATGCCATAAGGTCCCCGAGCCCTAGCAGGAATGATCCCTGAGCACAGAGCCAGTAGTAAACTCTGAGCACGGCTTCTGGCCCTACCCACCAGAAAAACAAACAAATAAAACAAACAAACAAAACAGAGACAGTACTTTTAGCGTCTTGTTACCGTCCTAATGTAGGGGATAAGAAAGAACTACCCTGAGAGATAGTACAGTGGGAGGGAGCTTGCCTTGCCCACTCCCTCCTGTGGTTTGATCCTCGGCATCCCATATGGTTCCCTAAGCACTACCAAGAGTAATTATGGCTGAGCACATGCTTTGCATGGAAAACCCACATTCGATTCCACATTGTCCTGGGCTGTGTGGGGAACGAGCCTCTGAGCATCACAGCAGGATTAGTCCCTGAGCACTGTCCTGAGAAGGAGCCTGGATGATAGTCCAGTCAGGGGAAGGCCCTGCTCTCTCCCTCCATCTTCTCCTCTATGAGATTTTCCTGCAAAGTGACCTTTAAGTGACTTTTGAAACTTAGATGTAGGAAGGCCAGAAGGTGATGTGTTAATGTCTTGACTTTGGTCTTAGGGTCCTACTCAGCTGTGCTCAGGGCTCACATCTGGCTCTGTGCTCAGTCCTCCCTCCTAGCAGGATTCAGGGGACCTTATAGGGTGTCAGAATGGAACCTTGGTGGGCCACAAGCAAGGCAAGTGCTTATACTTCTGTACTAGCTCTCTGCACCCCAAAACGTTGTTTGCTTTTTTCAATCTAGTTGGAAAGTCCAAGATATGAGTGAAAAAGCATTATAAACAATGTGCTTAGTATAATGTCCTTACGATGATGGAGTTACAGATTTAACATCCCAAAGAATCCATTTTTATCCAGTGAGAGTAGTCAGTAGAAGGAAAATAACATCTGTCCGTAAAGGTAGCAACCAACAACATCTGGAAATAGAGTTACTGAGAGTTGGGCAGGTTCTTCAGAAAAGAACATATCCACTTCCCCAAAGTCTAGGGGAGAAATAGATACGTATCTTGTTTTTGTCTCAAGGCTCGGAAGCTTCCAACTGTCAATTCCCCTAAACTGTGGTTAAAAAAAGATTTTTTTTAACACAATCCCAACCTAAATGCCAGTGTGGTTATTTCTGGAGTTTGATGGCTCAGTTCTAAATTTTTATCTGGAAAAAGAAGAAATCAGAGGGAATGAATATCTGAGGCCCATGGGAAGAGAGGAGGCATTTGTACCCACAAATGGAGAAAACTACAAAGTGAGAGATGGATGTTGGTGTTTGGACATAGAATCTCCGATTCTGGGCAATAGAGAGGCTTGGTTTGGGGAGGTCGTACTCTGTGTGTGGGGGAGGAGGGGTGGACTTAGGGGGTCTCTTCTCATCAAAGTGGGGAAAAGAATTAGTTAAGACATGATATGGGATAACTGGCTGGCCATTTGGAAAAAAAAAAGGAAAGAAAGAAAAGAGGGAGTCGTACTTCCCTCACCCAAATACATTCCAGATGGAATAAAATTTAAATGTTTATAAACCCCAACCATAAAAATATTAGGGGAAAAATGATGGAAGAATATTTTATAAGGATAAAGCCCTTAGGGCAAATGAGACCCAGAAAGCTATTGGGGGAGACAGGCAGTTTGAGGTTTCACAGATCTGACGGTCAGATTCGCTGCAAATACAGCTGAAAGACAAATTTCCACAGTGAGTGGATGCGGAGCTGTGACCGGGAACGGTCTAGGGCAGAAAGAGCCACTAGAGATTCACGTGGGCAAAAAAGCTCAATTCTCACCCTTCAAAATGAGGTTCCTGCTTCCCAAGAATGGCGAGGTGACTGCTCTGCAGAGGTGACCGCCTGTGCAGAGGTGGGACCGCCCCTCGTGGAGGTGACCGCCTATCCAGAGATGACCACTGTGCAGAGGTGACCACCGATGTGGAGGTGACCACCTATGCAGAGAGGTGACCGCCCATGTGGAGGTGACCGCCTATGCAGAGATGACCGCTGTGCAGAGGTGACCGCCCAAATGGAGGTGATCGCCCATGCAGCGGTGAGCGCCCTTTCAGAGGTGATCGCCTGTGCTCTGAGATGAATGCCCTCACCACCTCAGCAGGGGTTTAAAGACCAGCAGCCCCTCATCGACACGGAGGCTGCTGGGAACGAGCCATGTTCGTTCCTCTCTGGGAGATGGAATCATTGGTTCAAACTTCCAAGAGAGATGTTTGGTGACAACCATCAGCAATTGAAACAGGTAAAACGTCTGTCCCTCATGAAATTTTTTGTGGGGGTGGGACACATCCAGAGACTCACAGACATGGGGCAGAGCTGCTACTGACTCTCCCTGTGCCCAGCCGCTCAAGAGGTGCCCGGGAGGGATGGCGGTTTCTAGCCCTGGCCCACCACCACAGCAGAACCTCGCAACAAGCCAGACGACCCCCTACTCCATAAGGGCCTCCATTTTCCACATCCGGACTTCCCTCTCGTCAGAACTCCACCCAGCAGACCATCCTATCACAGCCCGGCTCATCGAGATCCACCCTGCAGCAGTCTTTTTTAAATCCGGCCCAGGTATGCTGATCCAGAGACTCACAGACATAGGGCAGAGCTGCTACTGACTATCCCTGTGCCCAGCCAGTCACGAGGTGCCCAGGAGGGATGGCGGCTTCTAGACCTGGCCCACCACCCCAGCAGAGCCTCGCAACAAGCCAGACGACCCCCCACTCCATGAGGGCCTCCATTTTCCACATCTGGACTTCCCTCTAGTCAGAACTCCACCCAGAAGACCATCCTATCACAGACCGACTCACGCAGCCACTTGTGGCCGTGCGGTTTATCAATAAATGCTGGATTTAAAGGTGACTACAAGAGTATGCCACCCTCATGGCAGAGCCTGGCAAGCTACCCGTGTCGTATTTGATATGCCAAATACCAGTAACAATTATAGACCTCATTCCGGAATGGATTGAGGCTCTTTATGTTCCTGGAGCAAGCAGATGCCCTTGGGCTCTACTGGCATGAGACAGGACATATGGAGATGTTACTGGTGCCCGCTCGAGCAAATCGATGATGAACGGGAAGACAGTGATACAGTGATACAGTGGGACACATCCAGAAGTGCTCAGGGATTACTCCTGACTCTGCACTTAGGAATTGTTCCTGTTGGTGCTTGGGGTCCCTATGGGGTGCCGGGTTGGCTGCGGGCAAGGCCAGCTCCCTACCTGCTGCACTGTCACTCCAGGCCCCCCCACAAACACTTCTTATACATCATTTGTGTTCGTTTGTTTGCTTTTGTTTTAGGGCCACATATAACAGGGCTCAGGGGGACCATATGGGATGCCAGGGACCAACCCCAGGTCGGCCGCATGCAAGCACCCTGCCTGCTGCTCTACTGCTCTGGCCCCTCGTCTTACAGAAGCTTGCCCCATGAGAAAAATCATGGGGTCATGGGAGAGAGGGGGGTGCGGTCCAGACCCCAGCCCAGATAAGAGGCCTGACAGCCAAGAGCTCACTAGCCACCGCGCACCCCACCCCCCACTAATGTCAAGGCCCCGGGATGGCCGGGGAGAGAGTCCCCTTCCCAAGTGTTGCCTGTCCCTGCTATGTGGCCTGAATGGAGGGTCCCTGGGGCCCTCGCCTTGGGGCTGGACTGTAACTCCTCATGTATGAGACTCTGGTTCTGAACTTTGGCACTTTCCCTCCCTCCTGCTTCCCCAAAGAGATCCAGCCTTTGTGCCTTTGTTCCCAATCTGGGGGGAACAGCACGGAGTGTTGTCCTCAGAACCCCTAGTGGGTCTGGCTGAGGCTTTTGTAAAGTGCCTCTTCCCTGCCCCTGCGCCCAAATAGGCTCCTCACTGCCTCACACAGTCCGGGCCACAGCCCCTCCTGTTTCAGTTTTTTGCTTGGGCGCCACGACCAGCAGTGATCAAGGCTTATTCCCGGCTCTGTGCTCAGGGACCACTATTGGTGGGGGTCGGGAAACAGACACAGTGCCAGGACTTGAACCCAGGCAAGGTTAGTGCCGTGCCAGCTGTGTTATCTCTCTGCTGCCACCTCCACCCCCAAATCCATCTGTGAGCAAATCCTCTCCCAGAGCTGGGTTCCTGGGAAAACTGCGAAGGTGATTCAGGCGATAGAGAGAACAGGTTTAAATCGGGGGTGGAGATGTTGGGGGAAAGATTCCTCACTCACTGCTGGTGGAAATGTCACCGCATCAGCCTCTACGGAAAAGGGTGCGGAGTCCTCGGAAATGTGGGAAGGTGGGATGGAGCCATAGACAGCAGATTAGGTGCTGGCCCTGTGCTCGGTACACCTGGATTTGATCCCAAGAACGCTTTATTATTCCCCCAAGACCAGGAATGATTTCTGAGCCTGAGCTGGGAGTGATCCCTGAGCACAACCGGGTGTGGCCCAAAAAAATAAAAACCAAACACATAACCAAGAACTAAGCTCCCATATGGCCCAGCTATTGTTCTTTTTTGGAATCAATCCTAAGAGCCCCAAAACATTATTTTAAAAAAAACAGACATTTATGTTGCCATGTTCAGTGTAGCACAACTCACAGTATCAGTATCTGTGGCCAAGCGCCCAAGATCAGAGGACTGGATAAAGAAACTGGTACAACGACGCAATGAACACACGTTGGTAAGCAATGATGAACCGCGTGATTTGTCGCTATGTAGATGGATCTGGAGAGGATCACGCTGGGTGGAGTCAGAGGGAGAGAGAGGGACAGACACAGAATGATCTCTCTCATGTGTGGGATATAAAGGAGCATCTTAAGGGAATAACAAAGAGCCAAAGGCAGCAGAAATAGGAGGTGAACCTTGGTAGAAGTGAGTTTGCCAAGGTTTGGGATGGGGACGGGACCTTGAGACACTGGTGGGGATGGCGGAGGACGTTGGCACTGGATTTGGAACATCATGTGCCTTAAATTCCATTATTAACAGTATTATAAATCATGGCACCTAACAAATTATTATTATTGTTGTTGTTTTGTTTTGTTTTTGTTTGGTTCACCCTTAGCAATGCTCAGGACTTAATATCCTGGCTCTGGGCTTAAATTTCACTCCTGGAGACACCCAGGGGACTGTATGCAGTGCCAGGGATTGAACTGGCGTTGCCCACTGCAAAAGTAAGTACTTTATCCCCTATACTATCTCTCTGGCCCTGAAACATTTTATTATTTTAAAAATAACGCAGGAGCTGGGAGCTCCAGCAGGCAGAGAGCTTCCCACCTCCATGGACACAAGTGGCACCCATGATCACGAGAGCACTGAAGCCACAGCTGCCTGGGTTTGACAGCCCTGACCTGTTGGACAGTGGCCCCTGAGCATGAGGGAACAGATGACTCAAGGGAACAAAGGGGAGTCCTCCCCTCTAGGATTAAGGACAATTCTCAGGACAGTGGAGTGACAGTATAGTTGCAAGGGACAATGAAGGTTTTGGATTGAGGTCAGGAGCAAAGAAAATGCCAAATTAGCACATCCGGTTAATCGTGAAAGCCACAATCCTCAAGACTCACACTCATCACACTCAACACTCCAGAGAAGTGCAGGTGCAGGGCCTGGTCGAGAGACGTCTCTGCTAAGGTGGTGTCTTTGCAATGCTTCCCCCCCACCACAACCTGGGACGCCCCCACGACGCCGCCCCACCATGGAGAGAGAGCGGCGGTGCTGTGAAGGGGAGCTTTCTCTTCATTTGCTTAAAGAAGGCCAATTTCCAGGGGAGGCTGAGTGATTTCTTTATCTTTTTTAAAAATTATTTCATCTTGGGCCGGAGGCGATAGCCCAGCCCAGTGGGTAGGGCGTTTGCCTTACACACCCGGCCTATGCCAGCCCAGGTTTGATCCCCCGGCATCCTATATGGTCCCCTGAGCACCGCCAGGAGTAATTCCTGGGTGCAGACCCAGGAGAAACCCCTGAGCATTGCCGGGTGTGACCCAAAAAAGCAAAATTAAATAAATAAATAAATAAATAGAATTATTTCATCTTTATTTAAACACTGTGATTTATAAAGTTGTTCACAGTACAGTTGTTTCAGGTTTTCAATATTCCAACACCATGATTTCTTTTTTTTTTAATTTTTTATTATACCACAGTGAAACATACAGTTATAAAGGTGTTCATAATTGGTTCTTGGTAATGCAGTATTCCAGCACCCATCCCTCCACCAGTGCTCCATCCCCACCACCAGTGTACCCCACCCTCTCCGCCCTCTCCCAAGCTGCCTCAGTAGCAGGTACCCCCTCTTCCTCTCTTTCTCTCTCTGTCTCTCTGTCTCTCTCTCTGTCTCTCTGTCTGTCTCTCTGTCTCTCTGTCTCTCTGTCTCTCTCTCTCTCTCTCTCTCTCTCTCTGCATTCTCTCTCCCTCTTCTTTCACACATTGCGGCTAGCCCTGCATATATTTAGGGCTATCATTTAAGTCCCTTTGCCAACACCATGATTTCTTTATCTTTTATTTTCTTTTGGATTTTTTTTTTGGTCCACACCCGCCAATGCTCTGGGCTTATTCTTGACGCTGCACTCAAGGAAACACACATGCAATGTTGGGGACCAAACGGGGACTGGCCACATGAGAGGAGGGCGCCTGGCCTCTTACTGTCTAGCCCAAATCCCTGCCACCCGCCTCACTCTAGAGAACAGAAGTCTAAGGAAGGAATTTTTTCTGCAGAGCCAGAACTGTGGAAAGCAGAACCCTGAGACAGGAGGGGCCTATGCACCGACACATGGTAAGAGTTTTGTTCCTGTGATTCACAGACGCTGACTGCCTCCCTGAGGTGTGTCTCTCCCAGCTGCTGGCCTTTGGAGGAGAGCTCAGTGTTAATGCACACCACAGCTCAGGCGGGGACGAGCTGGGCAGGAGACACGGTGTCTCGGGCTGGGGAGGTGGTACGGGGCGGGGACACCTGCCTTGCATGTGGCAGCGCCTGTTTGATCCAACATTGCTGGATGTGTAATTTTCACTCAAGGAAGTCTCAAATAGTGAAACCTTTGAAATAAACCATCTAAAATTTCATAGTTGAAATAGTTTATAATATGTTGTTCCAGCAGCTTATTTTAAAAATGAAGTTGTTAAGACATAGAGTATGTAATAAAATGTACTTCTAAATCCACTAGTCAGACAGGTATTCTAATTTCTAGATAAGCATGATTTTTATAAAGCATAATTTTGGTTATTTTAATAGCCATTAACGCCCTATAAAAAAAAGGGAAATGGTAGATTCCACACATACCCCCCCACCCCTGAACTTTTTACTTTCTCTTTTCTTGTAACTTTAGTATACATGGCATTATATCTTTCTGGTTGAATTTATTATTGTTTCTTTAGCTTCTCTCTTTTTTTGCATTGATTTATGTTATTTTGAATAAATGTCAAATTTTAATAGATTGAATGAGAACAGCTAACTTATTTTAAAAGCAAGTTATTGGGCCAGAACAATGGTACAACTGGTAGGGTACTTGCCTTACACATGGCTGACTTGGTTTTGATCAAGGATTTTATATATGTATATATATATATGTACATATATATACACACATATATGTGTTTATATATACATATGTGTATATATATATACACATAGCCCTGGCCCTCCACCCCAGCAGAGCCTCACAACAAGCCAGACGACCCTCCACTTCATGAGGACCTCCATTTTCCACATCCAGACTTCCCCTCATCAGAACTCCACCCAGCAGACCAGTCTATCACAGCCCAGCTCATCAATAAATACAGTTCATCAATAAATGCTGGATTTTGAGATGACTACAAGAGTTTGATACCCGCACAGCAAAGCCTGGCAAGCTACCTGTGTCGTATTTGATGTGCCAGATACCAGAAACAATTATAGACCTCATTCCCATGACCTGATGGAATGGTTTGAGGCTCTTTATGTTCCTGGAGCAAGCAGGTGCCCTTGGGCTCTACTTGCATGAGACAGGTCATATGGAGATGTTACTGGTGCCCACTTAAGCAAATCGATGATAAACGGGAAGACAGTGATACAGTGATACACATATGTATATATGTATACACACATATATACACACATGTATATATGCATATATATACACGTGTGTGTATACACAAGCTTGGTAAGCAACTTTTGTTGTATTTGATATGCCAAGAACCAGTAACAACTATAGACCTCATTCCCATGACCTGAAGGAATGGTTTAAGGTGCTTTGTGTTCCTGGAGCGAGCAGATGCTCTGCAGCTACACGAGCACACAACAGGACGTTGGGGATGTTACTGGTGCCCACTTGAGCAAACTGATAAACAATGGGAAGACAAGTGATACAAGTGATACAAGTGCTGGATGTGGCCCCAAGTCCTCCCAAATAGAAATAAATCAGTAAATTTCAAAGAAAAACTTTTTGTTTGTTTTTGGGTTTGGGAGCCTCACCCAGTGATGCTCAGGGGTAATTTCTGGCTCGATGCTCAGGAATCACTCCTAGCAGTGCTCAGGGAGCCATATGGGATGCTTGGGTCAGAGCCCCCATAGGCCATGTGCAAGGCAAGCACCCTCCCCACGGTACTACCTCTCTGGCCTTCAACTAAAATTATTTTTAAAAAAAGACAGATGGCATCCTGAGGGTTGGATTATTTTTTTTTTTTTTTGCAGTGAAAGCCAGCAATGAGTGGAGAGAACCAAGAACCACCTAGGTGAAGAATCAACGGCCCTGACCTGTTTTTGATGTAGAAACCATGTGCTAAGGGACAGCCACAGTCTTCAGAGGAGGAGGCCTGGGCTGGTGTCTATGGTGGGGTGCCAGCCCTGTGCTCAGCGTGTTTCCATCAGAGGAGGAGGGGTCTTCCTGAACACTGAGAAGAGTATCAGACCCAGAGACTCAAAGCCACCTGGTGGTCTTCTCTTAGACTGGGAGTCCACTGACAGAGGATATCTGGGGTCAGGATTCTCCCCCAGATAAATTACAGAAAGTCTGTGTTTGACCATTGCAGAGTACACGGTTCCTTTGCTGGTGGACTGAGAGAGGCTGGTACGAATTTTAGAGTTTCCTCACATTGACCAAGAAGGTAAATGAAAAGCAGGGCGGGGCTGGAGTGATAGTCCAGCGGGTAGGACATTTGCCTTGCATGCGGAAGACCCAGGTTTAATCCTTGACATCCCATATGGTCCCCTCGAACACTGCCAGGAGTAATTCCTCAGTGCAGAGCCAGGAGTAACGCCTGAGTGCCAAAACAAAATAAAAAGACCCAAGAAGAACAAATAACATGTCTTATGCTCCTCACGGAGCTGGAGGTAGGACGCATAGGACGGCAGTAGTGGTTTGGAGGTCACTGGTCATGGTACACAGAGCTGTCAGCTCTTGGCTGAGACCAGAGTAAGCCTGTCTGGGGCAGATTCCGGTGGGCCTGAGTCATCACCCCCACAGAACCACGAGAGTGGAGCTCTCCATGGTCTGGGAAATGCTGCAAACTGAGGGAGCATTGGGGGACCCTCCAGTGTCTCTGGGCTTCAGGTCACCCTCATTGTTCTTTTAAGAATTGCTCCCGGGAGCTGATAGCCCAGTGGGTAGGGCGTTTGCCTTGCACGCAGGCAGCCAGCCCATGTCGGCCCAGGTTCGATCCCGGTATCCCATATGGTCTCCCGAGCACTGCCAGGAGTGATTCCTGAGTGCAGAGCCAGGAGAAACCCCTGAGCATTGCCAGGTGTGACCCAAAAAAAGCCAGGAGAAACCCCTGAGCATTTCCAGGTGTGACCCAAAAAAAGCAAAAAACAAACAAACAAACAAACAAAAAGAATCGCTCCCGGAAGGACCTGGGGCCATGATGGAGATGGTGCCTGGCCAGGAAATCAAGTCTCCAGCAGCCAGAACTGCTGTCATTGCTCCACGGTGCCATCCAGGCTGTCCCCTAGCTGCAGGGTTCCTGCTGAGCACCTCATGTGGGCTACATTGGTCACTTTCCCTCTAGAAACGAGCAACTGTCACTTCTGGGAGACTGACCCAGACTCAGAGCCTGCTTTCCTGCACAGTTCCTGCGGGTGGCAGTGGCTCTCAAGGCCGAGCCGTGAACTGCTCCGCTCAAACAGCCCCCTGAGTCACAGGGCAGAAGACCATGGGGCCACAGAGCCACGGAGCATGGACCCCAGAGAGCAGAGCCAGCACATGGGCCTTCCCTGCTCCAAAATGCATCATACCACCTGCCTCTGTTTTCCGTCTCCTCTCCCCTTGCCACCTTCCTCTAATGGGAAGCTTGTCACTACACACCACCTTCCTCTCTCGTCCCAGACCATCTCCCCCTTCTCAATCCTTCATTGATTCACACCTTCAAGATCCCCCTTATCACATAGATAATGTGGTCACAGTTCTGGGACATTTGTGGGTGAGGAGGGCACCATCCTGTGCCCCCTGGGAGGAAGCCTCAGTGACCCAGCACCCCTTCCCCCCCCCATGCTTCTTGCATACACTGTGGCTATGTGGTCTAAGTACCTGGTTGCGTGAGAACACACAGCAGAGAAAGACCATGGGGTGTCCAAGGGTGATAGCCGAGGGCTGGGGTGACACTGGGCAGTGGAGAGTGGCCTGTTCACGAACTGGCAGGAAGACCTTGCTCTACACCTAGAACCTTCTGGAAGTTGATGCTTTGGAGAACTGTGGTCTTACTCCTTTAAAAGGCTTAAAGAAGATGGAAAGTAGAGGGTGAGGAGCTGTGAGCAGGCCAGCGTCTGCTGGAGGAGGTACAGGGCGCCCTGGGACCCAGACACACAGCAGGTTCTGGGATGTGCCTGGCAGAGAGGTGGCAGGATCCAACCCCTCCTCCTGCGTGGAACACTGGTGACTACCAGCTTCTCCCTGGCACCCTGGGCCCAGCTTCCTTGCAGTGCCTGCATGGGCAGGAAGGAAACATCCTTTCCTGGTGGCCCTCCAGAGCCGCTCTCTTCTGCCTGCTGTGGGTTACTGCCTGGTCTGCATCCACCTGGACCGACCCCGGATACTTGCCTCCCTGGTACCCAGCACCATGTAGATGCCATGTGAGAAACACACCGTTATGTCAGACCGTTGGGGAGACACTGGGGTCCCCAACAGTATCAGGACAGAAGTTCTCTTCTACCTCTGAGGCTACTGGAGAACGGATGAAAACTCACGAGTCTGGCGCTGTTCCAAAAAGGCTTTTAATAGTACAAAAGCTCTACCACCGCAATCCAATATAATGGAAAACCTTAGCTCTGGTCAGAACTTAGATCATACACGAGAGCCCGTCTCCCACCAAAGAGGATCCTACCAGAAAGGAGACCTTCCCAAAAAAGGGTGTGTACCTCAAGTCAGTCCCCTTATATACACCAAAGTAATCCTAACTGTTGACAGGGAGGGTCCTGTCAACAAGGAACACTAAATAGCTTCTAGATAGTAGAATGAAGAAGGGTGGTGCCACACCCTATTATATGTATAAACAAAGGGTTATACCTATTAGCCAAGGACTAATCCCTTCTTCAGAGATTATCTCTTATGTAAAAACACTGGAGAGAGAGGGGGCGCTGGTATAAAGTAATACATCTTAATTTCATGGGTTTCATGTAATCTAGATGGTACCCACAACATCTTTCTTATTTATTATCTGCACCAGGGTGATTCTGAGTATCTCGATCTCTGTATACTGAAAGGGTCACGCCGCCTGCATGAAGGCAAACTAGTATGATCCTTCCCTATAATCTTAAACGATAGTCTCAACATAGCCAGGATGGTAGTCTCCTGGTAAATTCTAACTGTCCCACGCTGGGTGCAGTGGGTATAAAGAGGAGCTGTGCCCAATCTAGATAACATAGAAGTCTTAGTAGATGTATAAGTCAGAAGTTATTCAATCAAGGTGACTTCTGTAACTGCCACACCCTCTAGCAGTGTTTACATAGAAGAGAGATTTCATTAGTATGAACCTTGGCTTAAGAACATGTAAATAGATTAAGCTGTGAGTGGGTAAAATAGCAAAGCTCCCAAGCTAGCTAAGCCTGTCATCCAACATCAGACCACTGAGATCTCAGGGTTTGCTCCGCCCAGGATCTCAACAAACTCTACCTTAATGAATCTTGATGCCAATAATTGAGCCCCGTGATTGTCCTGAAAATCCCTTCCTAGAAATAAAATCACAAGCTAGAGAGATCATGCAGGGCTTAAGACTCTGGCTTTGCACTCAGATCATCATGGTTTGATCTCTGGTACCACCTATGACCCCCTGAGCATTGCCAGGAATGATCTCTGAGTGCAAAACCAGAAATAAGCCCTGAGTACAACCCGGATATGACCTGGTCACTGGTCACTGTCTTCCTGTTCATCATCGATTTGCTTGAGCAGGCACCAGTAACATCTCCATATGACCAGTCTCATGCAAGTAGAGCCTAAGGGCACCTGCTTGCTCCAGGAACATAAAGAGCCTCAAACCATTACATCAGGTCATGGGAATGAGGTCTATAGTTGTTACTAGTATCTGGCATATCAAATACGACACGGGTAGCTTGCCAGGCTCTGCCGTGTGGGTAGCATACTTTTTGTAATCATCTCAAAATCCAGCATTTATTGATGAACCGTGCGGCTGCTTTTGGCCGCGCGAGCCGGGCTGTGACAGGCTGGTCTGCGGGGTGGAGTTCTGATGAGGGGGAAGTCCAGATGTGGAAAATGGAGGCCCTTATGGAGTGGGGAGTTGTCTGGCTTGTTGTGAGGCTCTGCTGGGGTGGCGGACCAGGGCTAGAACCTGCCATCCCTCCTGGGCTCCTCATGAGCGCTGGGCACAGGGAGAGCCAGTAGCAGCTCTGCCCCATGTCTGTCTCTGGATGTGGCCTAGCAGCCAAAAAAAAAAAAAAAGAAGAGCTGTGAGCCCCAGGTGTGTGTGCTGGGACCTCAGGGACCCCAGTCTTGCTGGATTAGCCCATTCAGCACCAGCCTGACCACCTCATAATGCATCACATGTGTCAGGCCCCCACATTCTGAGGCCCTGGTGGGGAGAGGGGGCAGCTAAGACTTCAACATATGCATTGGAAAGATGTTTGCTCTTTCAACCTGAAATGTGGGTCGGGGTGTGACTGTAGTGTGCTAGGAGGGTGCCGGTGGACCATGGCTTGGACTCAGATTGATGTCAGCACAGAGAACGTGCAGTTCCACCAAAGACAGGGCAGGGGGCATAGGATTTGCTACTAGAATGGATGGTTGAAGAGCGCAGAGGGACTGGGAGGTGGGGATAAGACACCCCCACACACATACACACACAGCCCAGACTCCAAATTCTGACTGGACTAATGGTGAGGGAAGTTGGTCTGGTAGGGGGTGGTGGTGCTGGGAAGTAAGTTTGGAGAGTAAGAAGTCAAGAGCAAGGTTTTGCAGCCAGCTGTGGCAGCCACATCTGGTGTTTGGCCCAGCTTACCTCTCGGGGTCCACCTTGTCCGGGGCCGGAGGAAGCAGGCGCTAATGGGCGGCAGCCAGGCCGGGCGGCCGGCTCTCATTCGTTCTGCTCTGGGCATCAAAGGCCCGCTGTGAGGTTGTCCAGCCCCGAAGGCTATGGCCATCCATCTCGGAAGCTGCCCTGCCAAGAAGTCATGTTCCTCTGGCCAGCAACCGCATGCTCTGCAAGGGGGACCCCCACCCCTTCCCAACACAATTTCCCGGCAGACCCAGGAGGAAGGGTCACCACTCAACCCAGGCCCCCCAACACACCCCAGGGCCGGATCATCCCCGTTTGAAAACCTCCATCAGCTGGGATACACTGCGGCATTGTGCGGCCGAGGAGGGGGGCACGTGAGTGGGCCCGACACGGTCCATTCCACTTAATCACAGGGAAGGAGGTGCAGAGCAGAGGGCCGGAGCGGAGCATGGGGGCTCTGTGGGGTGTGAGGGCCCTCTTCTGTGTGGGGGGGGGTTACCTCTCTCGGGGAGAGGCCATGTCAGCCCCTGCATCTCCTCTGTCCCTGCAGGCCCAGTGTGGGACCATGATTGCCCACGCTCTTTGCAGCATACTGTTCCAGGAACCCATGAGCATCAGCACTGATGGAGCAGCCCAGGGGCCCTGAGTCCTGGGGGTATGGCTCCTACTGACAAAAGAAAAAAAAGAAAGAAAAAAAGCATTGAGGGCCACAGAGATAGTCCATTGGTTAGGGCACTTACCTTGCACACAGCCAGCTTGGGTTTGATCCCTGATACCCCTATACAGTCCTCAGAGCCCTGCCAGGAGAGATCCCTGAATGCAGAAAAAGCAATAATCCCAAGGCTATAACCCCAGGGGATAGCCCCCAAACAAAGCAAAACAAAAGCAGTAGAAATGTATCTCTCAGGCTGTTTTCTGGAGTTTGGGAGTGTGCCCAGCTTCAGAGCCCCAGGGAGACAGTGTCTAAACACCAAAGTGTGGCCATTTAAAAAATTGTTCTATTTGGCTTTGGTTTTGTGGATCACACCAGGCAGGTTCACAAGGTGCAAGAGATGGAGCCCGAAGCCCCCACAGATAAAGTCTCCATTCCAGCCCACTGAGCCTCTCTTTCAAACATAAACTAGGGATCAGGAGCAATAGCACAGTGGGGGAGGGTATTTTCTTTGCACCTGGTTGACCCAGGTTCAAACCCTGACATCCCATATGGTCCCCAAGCATCACTAGGAATAATTCCTGAGTGCGGAGCCAGGAGTAACCCCTGAGCATTGCTGGATGTGACACAAAAAAGCCAATGAATGAATGAATGATGTATTATAGATAAATAGATAGATGAATAAATAGATAAATAAATAAAAAAGAGTTTTTTAAAAATACAAAATAATGGAAGGACTGGAGAGATAGTACAATAGGTCAGGCGCTATCCTTGCATGCAGCCAGCCTGGAATCAATCTCTGGGTCCCCATAGTTCCCCCCAATCCCACCAGGAGTGATCCCTGAACACGACTAGCTCTGGACTAGCCCGCAACAACAGACAAGCCATAAATACATGATGATGACCCTCCCCAAGTGACAATTCACAGTAGTCCCAACTCTGTGCCGATGACACCCGGGTCCCAGAATGTGCTGGCCAGGGCTGGTCCCTGGGGGTCTCGCAGAAAGACAGCTGGTTTCCTTCTCAGATTACCACTCAACCTGTGGGGAGCACGTCATGGTCCTCTCACCCCAGAGCTCCACATGGGGGTTCTGTGCCAGCAGAGGGGAGCACCATGAAGGGCTGAGAGGGGCAGAGGCAGTGTTCCAGCATAGGGGTGGGCTCCTTGGGGAAGGGTCCCTCTAAGTGAAGGGGGGAGGTACAGCTTCTCTGCCTAGCCTTGGGAGATGAGATGGAGGAGCAGGGGAGTCCTGGACGTGGGTGGCCATGGAGCACCTCCAGATGTCCAGGAAGGGTGTAGGTCCACCAATGCCATGACTTCCGCCAGGTCAAACCTGTTTGGGGCATCTGCTGAGATAGTTTAAAGGGTGAAGAATGTGGGGGAGGCCTGGGTTGGCTCCCCAGTGCTGCCTGATTCACAATGTCACGCTAGGCAGGGACCCCTGCCTGCAGGCAGCCCCAAGCTGGGAGTAACCCCTGAACACAGCCGGGTGTGGCCC
This sequence comes from Cryptotis parvus, assembly GCA_021461705.1. Lineage (NCBI taxonomy): Eukaryota > Metazoa > Chordata > Mammalia > Eulipotyphla > Soricidae > Cryptotis > Cryptotis parvus. The sequence continues at coordinate 199,974 of JAJIBD010001933.1, forward strand.
TCAAAGAAAACCAAACCAGAGAAAAACAAACAGCCATTTGCAACTTCTGAAACACAGATGGGATTTTCCCGAAATGGGCAACATGCCCCCTGTCCAGTCCCGGGATGCCCAGCGACTAACGGGGCTCCCATGTCGCTCAGGTCACTTCCTGCTGATTCTGTTAAAGAAGGTTGATTTCCAGGAGTGGATCATTTTTTTCCTGAGTGATTACTTTTTCCCTGAAAAGGGCGGTGGACAAAATTTGTGAACCTTTTGCATTGACTAATAAATCCTGGATTGCTTCAAGCTCCAAATTACACCAGCAGCCACAGATACACCCTGTGTGCATAGACCAGCCCTGCTTCCACTGCCGCCCTCCTCCCCACTACGGTCCTCACCCCATCAACTCCCCTGCCCCCTGGTCTTTAGGGTACTGGAGCATGCAGCATCTCATGAAACTGTGAGCCAGGGCCAGAGAGCTGGTGTGGTAGTGTTAGGCTCTTCACTTATACAAGGACAGCTAGGCCTCGATCCCTGCCTCAGCCTATGGAGCTCAGCCAGGAGTGATCCCTAAGCACAGAGCCAGGAGTGATCCCTAAATGAGGCCAGGAGTGATCTCTGAGTGAGGCCAGTAGTGTTCACTGAGCATGGCCAGGAGCGAAACCTGAGTGCAGCTAGGAATGATCCCTGAGCTCAGAACCAGGAGCGATCTTTGAGCACAGAGCCAGGAGTGATCCCTGAGCACAGAGCAGGGCGGAATTCCTGAGTACAGAGCCAGGAGTGAGTCCTGAGCCCAGAGCAGGACCCAGCCGAAGGCGATCCCTGAGCGCAGAGCCAGGAGGACCCGGAGCCAGCCAGGAGTGACCCGAGCGCAGATCCCTGAGCCAGAGCCAGGAGTGATCCCTGAGCCGGCCAGGAGTGATCCTGAGCCAGAGCCAGGAGTGATCCCTGAGTGAGGCCGGAGTGTTCACTGGCGGCCAGGAGTGATCTTTGAGTGCAGAGCCAGGCGTGATCCCTGAGCACAGAGCCAGGAGTGATCCTTGAGCACAGAGCCAGGAGTGATCCCTGAGCACAGAGCCAGGAGTGATCCCCTGAACACAGAGCCAGGAGTGATCCCTGAGTGAGGCCAGGAGTTCACTAAACAGGATCTTTGAGTGGCCAGGCGTGATCCCTGAGAGAGCCAGGCGTGATCCGGAGCACAGAGCCAGGCGTGATCCCTGAGCACAGAGCCAGGAGTGATCCCTGAACACAGAGCCAGAGTGATCCCTGAGCACAGAGCCAGGTGATCCCTAGCACAGAGCCAGGCACCAGTCCTGAGTGCAGAAAGAGGCTGTCCTGGAGATGCCCATCTTCTGTGACTCAACCGCACAGGCTGGGATCTTAGCACCAGAATGGCTGCAGGTTCATCCCCCAGGGCCCTTCTTGGGTCTGCCCCTTCCCAGGAGAAGCAGGAAGAATGAGTTAGAGCCCTGAAGACTGTGTCAGCCCAGCCCAGCCCTGGGTTCATATTCCTACCCTTGAGTCTGTTCCCAGAGTAAATCCTCGCTGAGACACTGAGGGGAGACAAACGCCCCTCAGGACTGGAGGCTGGGGAGCCTGCCCCTAAAGATCCCCGAGGTCTGTGTGAGCCAGGCCCCTTCCTTCTCTGGCCGCAGGAGTCCTGGTGAAAGGAGGGACAAGCTGAGGCTCCTTTGCTCATCAGTTGCATGAAGCCAAAGCACATACTTGGTCCGCAGAGCAGAGAGCAGGAGAGGAGCTGGGTCCCAGCTAAACACGCAAACATGCCAAAGACTCAGACACACTGTGCTAGAAAGGGAATGCAGCAAGGCTGGGGAGACGCTCAGAGGGTTGGAGGGTACAGATACTCTGGCTTGATTCCCGGGACTTCAGGGCCACGGCTGGGAGTCACCCCCTAATCACAGAAGCAGACACTGAGGATGCAACTCAAAAGCAAAAACTAGAAAAGGAAACAGCCAAGGAAGAAGCAGATGGTGGCATTGGGGTGATTGGACAGTCGGGAGGGCACTTAGCTTGCGATATCTGACCCAAGGTCAATCCCCAGCATCCCATATAGTCTCCCAAGCCTGTCAGGAATGATTCTTGAGTGCAGAGCCAGGAGTGACCTCGGAGTATCGATGAGTGTGCCTCCCAAATTAGATAGATAGATAGATAGATAGATAGATAGATAGATAGATAGATAGATAGATAGATAGATAGATAGATAGATAGATAGATAGATAGATAGATAGATAGATAGATAGATAGATAGACAGACAGACAGACAGACAGACAGATAGATTGATTGATAGATGATAGATAGATAGATAGATAGATAGATAGATAGATAGATAGATAGATAGATAGATAGACAGACAGATGATAGATAGATAGATAGATAGATAGATAGATAGATAGATAGATAGATAGATAGATAGATAGATGATTGATAGATAGATAGATAGATAGATAGATAGATAGATAGATAGATAGATAGATAGATAGATGATAGGCAGGCAGACAGACTGACTGATTGATTGACTAATTGATTGATTGATTGATTGATTGATTGATTGATTGATACCAGTTCAGAATGAGGGATTCCAGGTTACTCAGGAAGAAGGAAGAATAGATAATGGGTGATCACGTCCCTGCTGCCCCCCAGATGCTTCTACCCAGACCCACGCCCCGTGAGAAAGGAATTTCCCCATAACTTGCTCCCTCACACACTTGTGGACCCCAGCCATCAGCACTGATATTGCGCCAGTCATCCAGTTCTGACCTGAGCTATCCTCTTCTCTCTGTGCCCACTGCAGAAGTTGCTGGGTTGCCCTCCGGGCCCCACCACTCAGCTCTGCACCCGGCAGCTCCCATAAGTCCATCTGAGGATCAATGACTCTAGAGTCCTTCTGGAGAAAAAGTCCCAGATGAATACCCCCTAATTCCTGCCTGCCTCTGGGCCTTTGCATGTGAGCTCCCACCCATCACCCCGGCTAAGTCTGATTGAAAGTGTCCCGGCTGAGCCCACTGGCTGCCATGTGCAGGTACTCTCACTCCCAGATGCCATTGATGCCCTTCCTGTCCGCCTCTCTGAAGAGAGAGAGGCCTCCATCTGCTCCGGGGCCACTCTGCACCCCCCCCCAACACGCTGGGCTTCCCTCTCCCTCCCTGTTCCCTACTCGGCCCAGCCCTGCCCCTACAACTCCATCCTCTCACCCAGTGGACAGACACACACCTCTTGGAGTGGAGATCGCACACGGTAGGGGGGGGGTGACCCACAGGGGCTGCTTGTTGAGTAATAAAACTTGGGGCTATCAAAGAGACTTTTATTTTTGTTTGGGGACATGCCTGACTGTGCTCAGGGGTTACTCCTGGCTCTGTACTCAGGAATCACTCCGGTGTGGTGCACCTGGAACATTTTGTAACATTAGAAACAACTGGGGATCCCGGATGAGCCACATGCAAGGCAAGCACCCTACCCACTGCACCATCTCTCTGGCCCCTATCAAGAGGATTTTAATGGTTTCAAGAAGCACTGGGTTCTCAGCCATATACATACACATACTCACACACATGCTCACACAGTCATACACTCTCACATATCCACATATTGACATATGTTCAAATATGCACATAGTCATACACACAAACACACACTCATACAGACATGCACACTCATCCAGACACACATACATACTACACAAACACAACAGGTCATACTCAGACATACACTCACACACTCATACACACATAGATATAAATACACTAACATAAAACCACAATCACTTGCACACATTCAAACATGCATTCACACACACTCATTTACACACACACACACACACACCAGTTCTGAACATTAAGTTAAAGTAAGGTCTCCAGTGAATGGAATTCCTGGAACAGAGAGGGTGGGACAGTCAGGTCCCAGTCAGGGAAGCTTGTGTGTCAGCAGAGTTCAGAGGAAACAGAAAGTGGGTATCTGGTGAGCTGCACCAGAGGGAAAGAGGCATCCCTGCCCCAGAACCCCAATCTGCCAGCCAGAAGCCCTGCCAGGTCTCGGGGAAGCAGCTTGTGGACATTTCCGAGATTTCCCAGGGACTCCGGAGGAGCAGGCCTCTGGGTGCGCCCATGGGGAGGATAAGAGTGGGCCTCTCTCTCCACTGTAAGACCCCTCAGGCATCACGGGATGGTTGCTCGCACACTCTGGGCCAGCCTCGTCTCTCCCTGCCCCCCCCACCACCAAATAGAAGGTGCTGGGAGCAGCAGGTCTCAGGGAGCACCGGCGGATGACAGGTCTGTGGGTGGATTTGAGTCACGTTAGCCCCAGTACCGGGCCATGCTTGTTCCTCCACACTGACGTCCCCCGGCTTGGCACCAGCACTGAGTCGGTCACTTGCATAAAATCTGGTGCGCATTAGTCGCGCCATCTGGTGCATGTGGCTGCCAAGGCCCGAGGCAGGGGAGACGAGGACGGTGAAGGCGCCGCAGCCTTGCCATTCACAGCCCTGCGGCTCCCGGAGGCTCCTGGCCGCAAGGGCGCCTGGGAGTTGGGCAGAGACTGGAGAGCAGCAGGGACCGCCAGCCCTCCCGACACCCCTCAGGCTCTGCTGTCCTGGGCCCCCCATTTACATAGCAGCCGGCAGCCCAGAGACCACTGGGGAGCAGTTAGCCCCTCAGAAACATCTGGAATCCCTCTGTCCTGGTGGGGCACCCGGAGCTGGCTGCAGATTGTATCTGGCCAACTCTTAGGTATCCTTGGTAGGTCTAAGGGGTGAACACGTTCTCCCTTGGGGTCCCGGCATAGTGAGTGAAAGGGAGGGAAAGCGTTGGAAATGCTCTTGGCCATCTCATCTCTCCTGTGCTGTCACTTGGTCCACACATTCATCCGCTTGGATATTCCAGTATTGTTCTGTGCCTGGCGGTGCAGTGGCCGGCAGGAATCATACAACGAGGGTTGCTGGGCACACTGGCGTGTGGGGTGGGACTTGCTCAGGAGCGAATCCTAACCAGCCCACTTGGCTAGAAGTAACCATGGCGGCAGGAGAGAGGGCACGTGGGTAATACACTGCATTGCACACAGCTGATCTAGGATTGGTCCCCAACACCAGAAAGGATTGATCCCCGAAGCACTACTGAGTGTGGCCCCAACACCAAAAGAATAAAATTAAAAGTGCATGGACCGGAGTGACAGTACAGTGGGGAGGCATTTGCCTTGCATGCGGCCAACTAGGGTTCGATCCCCAGCATCCCATTTGGTCCCCTGAGCACCACCAGAAGTGATTCCCTGAGTGCAGAGCCAGGAGTAAGCCGTGGAACATCGCCAGGTCTGGCCCGAAACATTTTACCAAACGCAAACAACAGTCCCTGGGTGCCAGCTCCCCACACTTTCCATGGGGGAACCGTCCCTACACACATGTGCACATACACGCATTCACATATGAGCAAATGCACACACATACACACATACTCACACATGGGGACACAGTGGCATGCACATTCATACACACATAGCAGCATACAGACTCACACATGCATACTCACACACCTGTACAAGTACATGCAGACACATAACATACACACATGCACCCATACTAGCACTCACACACACGCACAGACACACAGACATGCTCACACACACACACACACACACACACACACACAGCCGTGGATTCTCCCGCCCTGGCTTTGCCTTCAGCTCCTCTTAGTCCTGATTGGCCCCTCCCATGACCCCGCCTGCACTCAGTGTCCAGACTCACATCTGTCATGGACACAGGCTTGTCAGCACAACCACCTGCCCTGCTCAGAGGCCTGTATCTGAGACAGAGTCCACCCTTGGGGAGCCGTGTTACGCTTTTAAGTTCTCAATTCATTAGACGCTCTGTCAGCTGCATAAATCCATGCCAGCCGTGCCTCTCACACACCAGGAACCAAGACCCCGCCCCTCCCCCAGCCAAGAGCACCCAGAGGGTCATCCTGGAGGAGGGAGCTCTCCATTCCCCCATCCAGCACGCAGTCCCTGGGGGTAGGGAGTGGGTTTCACTCACACAGCAGTGCTCAGGACTGACTCTGTGCCTCAGGGATCCCACTGACAGGCCTCAGGGGACCATATGGGTGCCAGGGATCGAACCCAGGTTGCTGCATGCAAGACGCATGTCCTGCCCTTTGCACAATCTCTCCAGCCCCAGGAATCACCGACCCCCCCTTTAATTCCAGAAAGAGATTTTAGAGACAGCCTTGGAGGCCCAGGAGATGCAGCGACTGGCAGAAATGGTCGCTTTCTCTGTCATCTTACCCGATGACGCCAGGTTTCACAATGGGACCATGCAGGATGCCCCTGTGTTTGGAGCACAAGCCTAGCATGTTTGAGGCCCGTCTGTTTGGCTCCCAGCACCTCACGGGCCCCCTGAGCTTTGCTGGCTGTGTCCCGTGTAGAAAACCATCTGCTCTTTTATTCTGCCCTCGCACCGCAAAGGAGAGAAGACATTGAAGAAAAACAAAACGAGCCCATCTTTTGGTTGAACGTCTTGGTCGCCTCATTTGTGTCAATCATTCATTCCTCTTTACAATCAATATGAACCTCCACTCCCTGGCAGCAGGAAGCTGCCCCACACCTCCCCGCACCGCCATAGGTCCCCCATGTCTGAGTTTCCTTCCTTCCTTCTCTCCCCTCACATCTTGTACGATGCCTTCTCTCGGCTCTGGATATTATAAAAACGCTTCATTCATTCATTTTACAAATGTCTCACAAGGAACCACAAGATACTTGTATTATCCTTGAAAGTCATTAAAGATAAACAAAATTTCCTGTCCTAGGGAGTCAGAGAGATAGTGCAGCGGGTCCAGTGCTTGATTTGCATGTGTTTGACCTGGCGCTTCTATTATCCTCAGTGCCCCATAGGATCCCCCGAGTATTTCCAGGGGTGATCCCCAAGTGCAGAGCCAGGAATAAGCATTGCCAGTTATGGCCCCCAAATCAAGCCAAAACCAAAAGTTAAAATACTCCCCTACTTGGACTGGCGCAATATTACAGCAGAGCAGGTAGGGCACTTGCCTTGCACTCAGCCAACCTGCATTCAATCCTCAGCATCCCATATGGTCCCCCAGTCCCTGCAAGTACCGCTAGGAGTAACCTCTGAGCACAGAGCCAGGAGTAATCCCTGAGCATTGGTGGGTATGGCCACAAAACATAAACAAACTAATACACAAAAATTTCCTACCGTGAAAAGAAAAGAAAAAATAAATTCCGCTTTCCGATCTTCAAGGCTGGGGATGTGGCTCAGTGGTGAAGCATGTGCTTTGCATGCTTGAGACCCGGGTTGAGCTCAGCAAGACAAAATAAACCTTCTGGCTCTCATGCTTTCGTGTTTTAGCAGGAGAAGCAAGGTACATCCTGTGTCAGCATGGAAAGAGTGTCCTGCAGGCAGGAGGAGAGCTGGATAGGGGAGAGACAAGGAAAAGGAGCTGGACCTGTAGGCTGGTGGTCTGAGAAGACCCCCAGGCTGCATCATCCTCGGGCAGAGACGAGAGTCACATGAAGGGCGTGAAGCATCATGGCAGGAAAGCCGAATCCAGAGAGAAGAGCATGTGCAAAGGGCCTGGGGGTGAGTCTGTGCAAAGTGGTTCCCCCAAAGGCACACGTGATAGGCTTGAGGAAAGAAAGAAAGAAGGAAGGAAGGAGGGAGGGAGGGAAAGAGGGAGAGAAAGAGAAGGAGGGGGAGGGAGAGAGGGAGGGTAGGAAGGAAGGAAGGAAGGAAGGAAGGAAGAAGGCAGTAGGGATGAAGGAATGAAGGGAAGAAGGAAGGAGGGAAGGAGGAGGGAAGGGAAGGAAGGGGCAGGGAAGAAGAAAGGAGGGAGGAGGGAAGGAAAGGAGGAAGGGGGGAGGAAGTCAGTCTACGAGCACAGCATCAAAGAGTCCATCCACGCCACCTTGGAGCTCCCTTTCTCCTGGGGTCAGTCTGGCCTAGCAAATGTGTTGCAGTAGCTCCGAGGAGGCAGGTTGGCCGGCACACAGGAGCTAGGGGAGAGGTTTGTGAGCTGGGCCAGGTTAGCAGCAGTTTTATTACATCCCATTAAGCATATGGTCATGATTATAATAAGCACATGAGTTATGACGAGTGACATGTTTCTTTAAAAAAAAAAGAGGGAGGAGGAAGAGCAGGAGCACGGGGAGCTGGTAGGCCGAGAGGAAGGGGCTGCCCTGCCCTGCACGCCTTAACTCCTTCATTTCCCCAAGGTGGCTGCTTGTTTTCTGTTTGTTTGCTTTTTGGGGTCACACCCTGCAATGCTCAGGGGTTAATCCTAGCTCTGCATTCAGGAATTACTCCTGGTGGTGCTCGGGGACCATATGGGATGCCGGGATCGAGCCCAGGTCAGCAAGTGTAAGGCAAACACCCTCCCCGTGTACTATTGCTCTGGTTCCCCAGGAGGCTATTTGGGGAGCAAGAGAAGGCAGATCAGAGACCCCAGCAAGGCAGAGTCTGGGGCTTCCAAGAGAATTTGCCCATTTTGCCTACCTCAGCTGGGTATCTAGACTTCGGAGGTTTGGAGGAAGAAAGGGAGAAGGGAGAAAGGAGGGAGGCACAGATGAAGGAGGCCCGAAAGGTGTTGGATGGGCTGAAGCCAGGCTGTGCACGAGGAGATCCAGGGTTCCATCCCCAGCACTGCACGCTCCTGAGCACTGCCAGGATGGAGCACTGAGCAGTCGCCCCTGAGCAACGGCTGGCTGTAGCCCAATCCACCAGTGCCTGAGCAACAGCTGGGTGTAGCCCAATGCCCCTCCCCCCAAAAAGGACAAATGAAAGATCAGTACTTTCATTCATTCATTCATTCATTCATTCATTCAACACCCAGGCTCTCAGCTGTGCTGACCAGCATGACAGGGCTCCCTGGCTGGGCTTGAGGTGCCCAGCTTGCCCCGTCCACACTTCCCCACCGCCTCCTATGCAGAGTCAGCCCCTAGCTGCTGTGTCTTACATGGCTCCATCTCTGACTGCAGGGTAGGTTGGGGGCACGCTGAGCCTTGGGGGACCCATAAGGCACCATCTCACCCTTCTCTCCTCCCATCTTCAGGTTTAGGGGAGGGTTTTGGGGTCTATATCCAACAATGAGGTGGTCAGTTCTTTCCCACCCAGCTCTCCTTCCCCTGGCCTCGTAGGTCGAAGGTGGGCTAAGGAAGTAAGGAAGACAACAGTGTCACCCCATCCTGTGGCACATGGAGGGGCCCGTCCTGGCCAGCTGTACCACCAGAAGCCCCCACAGCCAGGGAGGAGTCAGGAAAGGGTTAGGTCACATGGCGACCAGTACCTAGGAACCCACACCTTGGCGACTCTCCTGGGCACACCCCTCCTTGTAGACAGTGGTGGGGTGGGGGTTGGTCATGAAAGGGGCGGGCTGCAGGTCCCACGAGCTCCAACATGACTCCTGGCTGCCCCTCCCTTGGGTCACTGCGGGTCGACCCCCTGACCAGTAGCCACCCCACCTTAGTCATGGCACCTGTCTGGAGGGTGAGCAGAGGGCCTGGCAGCCTCGGGCCCTGAGCAGAGACCCCCCCCACCCTGTCCCCCACCCACCCCTCCAGCAAGGGCTGGACCAGATTAGCACCTCCCAGCCCAGACCCCAAGGAAGGTGGTTGGATTTAGCCTGGGCTTGGGGAGATTTTATCTCTTGCACAAACTTTGTTTTGAAGTCATGATTCATTTATTCCACGCCCCTCCCTCCTTTCTAATCCCTCAAAGATGCCCGTGACCGTGCTGGGAGCTGGCCGCCCTGTCCACACCGGGCTGCGTGTTTCCATCACCTCCAGCACTCAGCGGAATTTCTGGATCTCCCCAGAAATCCTGGGGGTGGGGGAGGTGGGGAGTTGCATCAGGAGCAGCCCAGGGGTGAGTCCCTGGTTGACAGGAGTCGGTGACTATAAAGCCAAGCCCAGATCTGTGGGGAGCCAGCCTGGTCCCTGGAAGCTTCCATGGCTCACCTGGAGCGTTCAGTTACTCGTCCTTATTCCACCACACAGGACAGTTCAGGGAGACACCATGAGCATCCCTGAGGGCACTGCCCAGATGCCAGAGTCAAGAGCCCAGGCGTCCTTCATGCCAGACCCACCCCGAGGAACCTCCATTCCAGCTCCTACCTGAAGCTGGAGTCCTGAGATCAAGGCGGAGGGCTCCGGCAGGACTTCCCCGGCAGAGCAGTCAGGGATCCTGAGCACTTTGCCCCAAAGTGCAGGCAGCAAACACCAAGGCCGGCCCTGCTAGGCTCTGAGGGGGCTAGTGCCGGACCGGCCAGTACATGCAGCAAAATCAGGCAGCCCAGAGACCTCACGCAGAGCAGCTCCCCACTCTGAGCCTTGTTTCCCCACCCATCCACCCCCAGAGAGCACCCATGCTTCAAAGCGCTGCTGTAAGTCCTCGCGAGGAAGGCTGAGAACAGAGGGCCTATGAGAGAGGTCGACATGGAAACGAATGAATGTCCTCCATGGATGCCGCCTCGGGGCCTGGCCCCTGGGGCTGGGAAAGGAAGCCGGAGGAGGTTCGCCTTTCGGGGAGGCCTGTCCTGAGATCTGGAGCTGCCCTTCAGAGTGATGGCCGTCGGGGGACGCACCTGAAGATAAATAAGAAGGGTTGGCGTGAGCCAGGGCCCTCTTAACACTGAGCAGAGAGGCCTGGGCCTGACTTGAAAGCCAGGGGCCCAGATGGATGGGCTGCGGCCGAGCGGGGTGGCGGGGCTTGAGGGATGAGTGATGGGGTGTCGGGACCCTCAGTCACTGCCAGCCTGAGAGGCCGGCCCTGTCGGCTCCCGGCGGGCCTTGTGCGAGGCCGGGGGATTTATGGCTTCGTTAAGGGCTGGAGAGGGGTGGGGGCCAGCCCCGGGTGAGGCTGGGGGTGGGGGCTGGGGGCTGCCCAGCTGGATTTCCGCCATGGTGACAGAAAGGAAGCCAGGCCTGGCCCCAAGGGACCGAGAGACTTGGGGTCACTCACACAGCTGTGCAGAGTCAGGAGGCTGGGGGTGGCCAGGGACCATCCTGGCCCTCCTCCCCCAGAGCCTCCTGCCTGGAAACTCAACAGGACATCTGTGCCACCTGCTTCTGGAACCTTCTGGGTGCCTGTGCTCATCAGAGCTGCTGAAGCTCCCTCTCCAAGACCTCAACTCCCTCCGGTTCTGCCAACCTCTTCCACCATCAATGCGGGAAGTCGCTAAAGGTTTTTTTTTCTTCACGTAGTCTCCAAAGCGCCCGTTATTTGGCTCTTTCTACCTAAACCCAGGCAGGGCAGTGCGGGGCTGCTTTCTGTATTTGCCCACAGGCCTAGTTCCCTTGCTTGCACAAGGCTGAGGCCCTGAGAACCAGGAGCTAACAGGAGGCGAACAGCCCTACAGATTCCAAAACACAAGCGCTGGTGAGGCTCAGCACCGGCTGGGAGTGGGGGTGCAGAGGGCAGGTGGCAAACGTGGAGGGTTGATTCCCTTGGTGCTCCACGCCGCTGCCTTGAAGGGCCACCTTCAAGCTGTTTCCTCCCCACTCTGATTAACTCCCCACCTGGAGTAACTCATCCTCCCATGGCAGAGGTGTCCAGTGGCTGACCCGATCCCTCCCTCCCAGCCTCAGTATCCCCATCAGCTCCGGGAAGTGCCAGGTGCTTTCTCTCAGCCCCATCCCCGCTCTAGTCTCTCCTCCCTTCCCTTCCTCCTTCCTTCCTAAGCCACCTGGGCCTAGGCCCCAGGCCTCTGTGGTCAGAGTTGTTCCAAGTGTTGGCATCCATGGCTTGACCTGAATCTGACCCCTATACTACATGAACCCCGAGCACCATAGGGGTGGTCCTGGGGGTCCCCAGCAAGGCTGGCCCAGGCAGCTCCCCGCTACCCCATCATTGACTGAACAATGAACCACCGGCCTTCTCAACTGGAATATCACAACGGACGACCCCAGGAGCCATGAGCACTGCTGGGAGACCCCTCCCCTGCCACACATACAAGGGTCGCCTCTAAATTCGCCTTTAAGTTGCTCATCTCCCCATGGAAAAGGCAGGGTACAGGGTCACCCCAGCTGGAGAAGAGGGGCACGGAAGGCACCTAATGCCTGGAAAAATGCACCCCAGGGCCAGGGGATGACTCTGGCCCAGAGCTCTGGGGTCCGAACCCAGTACAGCAGAACTTAAACAGAACCGACCAGGAGGAAGCGCATCCACAGCAGCCCGAAGCCACTGTCCTGTGGGGTGACGGTGGGGATGACCTGGTGTCCAGGAAGGATGAGTGCCCTCTGGCCCCTGGAGTATAAAGGGTTTGTGGCCAGGGGCTGAGAGGCCCTCACAGAAGCTCCTGGTCGCTGAGGAAAGGGAATGTGACCCTGGGAGCTGAAGGAACAGCTGGAACGGCTGGAAGGGAAGGAGCGGTCACCCAGAGGCAGCTTTGGCCTGAAGCTCCTCATTCAGGGACTACAGGGGCAGTGATCTGGGGCCATCGGAGTCACCAGGTCAGATAGGGAGGCCCATGGGAGCTAGTACCCAGGTCCTGGAACCCCACGGAAGTGACTCAGCCCAGCCAACCCCTACCCCTAGATGCTACCAAAGCGGGGTTGCAGGGTCCTGAGCCCGCCCATTTACCTCCAGCCAGCGTTTCCCATTGGCCAAGGCTAAATAAGTGGACCCGCGCAAGGGAGCCTGGGAGATAGAGATACCCCGGGATAGAGAGGGAAGGCGGCCAGAGGACCAGAAAGACAAAAAGCAAGCTCCAGTTGAGCCTATTTCTCCACTCACCCAGGCAGAGAGGCTTTGCTGGGCTCCACACAGAGGCTCCGTTCCAGGCGCTCCCCAGATGAACTCACTGGGACGGCGCATTCACTTAAAGAGGGAGCAGGGCCCGCAGATGGTTCAACCCCGCCCCGTGCACACCTTGCGGCGGGAGCTCGGGCTCTCTCCCCTCCGCCATATGGACCCCAGGTCTTATCTGAGAGCAACCCCCAGCACTGTCCGCGTAGCGCCCCAAAGAAAAACTGTTAAATAAGGAACCAAAGGTTGGGACCAGAGCGATAGTACAGCAGGGAGGGCATTGGCCTTGCACACAGCTACCGGGTTCGATCCTCGGCATCCCATATGGTCCCCTGAGCACCGCCAGGAGTAACTCGAGTGCAGAGCCAGGAGTAACCCCTGAGCGTCGCCGAGTGTGACCCCAAAAAGCCAAAAAAAAAAAAAGAAGAAGAAGGAACCGTAGGTGCCCCTGGTTGGGGGTGACACGCTGCGGCTAAGCCTTGCTCTGATGGGCTAGCCCACCACACTATAACTGTGAGCTTTCTCTGCTCACCTGCCTTGACCCCAAGGCCTTTGTGGGGCCCAGTGAGACAGGATGGGCCAAGACGCTGGCCTAGGTCTCCCCTGGCCAAGAGCAGGAAGGGAGGAAGAGCAGGGATGCCGCTGGCCCCAGAGTCCCTCCTGCCCCGGGGCTCCACAGGGAACCAGGGACTCCTTTCCTCGCCTGTCAGTCAAACCCAACCACTTGGAAGTTCAACCGTGGCCAAAAGGAAGCAGATTTCAAAACACACCTCTGCGGGCTGGCTGCCCTGCCGGCCCCTCCGGGGCAGCTGATCCGGCTGGGGTGGGGTGGGGGCTGCCTTGCCCTGGGCCTGTCCCGCTGAGAGGAAACCATACAGGTCCTGGAACAGAGGGAGATGAGCTGAGGGAGTGAGGGAGGCTTTGTCTGTGTGTGTGTGTGTGTGTGTGTGTGTGTGTGTGTGAGAGAGAGAGAGAGAGAGAGAGAACGAAAGAGAGAGAAAGAGAGAGAGAGAGAGTGTTTCGGTGCTGCTCCGGTGTTTGTGTGTGTGTGTGCGTGTGTGCTTGCTGTGCGTGCGTGTGTGCGTGGGTGTATGCGTGTATGCTTGCTGTGTGTGTTGTGCGTGTGCGTGTGCATGTGTGTGTGCGCGTGTGTGTGTGTGTGTGTGTGTGTATGTGTGAGTTCCTGGTGCTGCCCCGGGAACACCAGAAGGAATGCCAACGCAGAGCCAGCCTCGGGGACAGCCCCAGAGGGACGCCTGACCCGGCATCAGTCAGACCCGGCTGCTTCCATCTCTTCCATCTCTTCCGTCACCGGCACAGCAAGATAGGAGGCTGCTAGGAGGTTCTCTCTGGGTACCTATTTCGTGACCGAAGGCACAAATTCCCTCTTTAAAGGGAGCCAGATGCGATCTGGACACCAAGGGGTGGAGGAGCTGCGGGCCTGAGGAGGCCTCTGACTTCCGTCCAGGAGCCCGAGCCCGCTCCTCCCCGGTCAGATCTCTCCCCCTCTCTAGTTAGGGGTGTGGGGAGACCCCCGGGACCCCATCCTGAGCCACCTTCTCGGTTGTATGACCTGAAACAGTCCATCTTCCGGGAAGCTCCACTCCAGCGAGCCGGGAGCCCTCTCGAACCCGAATGTTCTGTGACTAGGGGACCTGGGGTGTCAGAGAATGAGCCAGATGCTTCTCCGGGTGCCCATATCCTCGCCTCTTGCCAATTCTCTGCAACAGCAGCGAGAGATGAGCCCAGCTCCTCACAGAAAGTTCTGGATGGAGCGCCTGCTGGGGAGCTGACCTTCCTGGCTGCTTCCTCCTGGTGGTCTGCTTGTCACGTTTTCCCTCCAACCATACCGGCAGGAGCAGCCCCAGGATCTGGCTGTCTGTGGTCTCACTGTTTCCCCTCCAGAAACTCACCCCAGAAGGTGGGGAATGGCCTGAGTGCACCGGACTGTCTTTACTGGCAGGTTGCTGCCTGCATCCGCCAAGGAGGCCTGGAGGAAGGGGCCTCGTGAGGGTCACAGAACCCTGGGGGTAGCTGGGGGTGGTAGAAGGGGCCTCGCACTGATGACTGGGGAGCTGCTAGGGTGCTCTGGCCCAATGGACACCCCTCCACATGCCTGAGGAGAACCCAAGTGTCTGGGCCTGCTGGGGCTGCCCCCTGGCTTCTGGCCCCTCCCTTCCCCTCATCCACACACCCCTCCTTCCTTCCCCTCATCCACACACCCCTCCTTCCACCCCTCATCCACATCCCCTCCTTCCTTCCCCTCATCCACACACCCCCTCCCTTCCCCCTCATCCACACACCCCTCCTTCCTACCCCTCATCCACACACCCCCTCCTTCTGTCCATCATCCACACCCCTCCTTCCTTCCCTCATCCACACACCCCTCCTTCCTTCCCCTCATCCACACCCCCTCCTTCCTTCCCCTCATCCACACACCCCTCCTTCCTTCCCCTCATCCACATACCCCTCCTTCCTTCCCCTCATCCACACACCCCTCCTTCCACCCCCTCATCCACACACCCCTCCTTCCTTCCCCTCATCCACACCCCTCCTTCTACCCCTCATTCACACACCCCTCCTTCCTTCCCCTCATCCATACACCCCCTCCTTCCTTCCCTCATCCACATACCCCTCCTTCTACCCCCTCATTCCACACACCCCTCCTTCTGTCCCTCATCCACACACCCCTCCTTCCTTCCCCTCATCCACACACCCCTCCTTCCTTCCCTCATCCATGCACCCCTCCTTCCTCCCCTCATCCACACATCTCCTTCCCATGGGGCAGAAAGAAAGAGAGAGAGAAAGAAAAGAAAGAAGAAGAAAGAAAGAAAGAAAGAAAGAAAGAAAGAAAGAAAGAAAGAAAGAAAGAAAGAAAGAAAGAAAGAAAGAAGAAAGAAAGAAAGAAAGAAAGAAAGAAAGAAAGAAAGAAAGAAAGAAAGAGAGAAAGAGAGAGAGAAAGAGAGAAAGAGAGAGAGAAAGAAAAAGAGAGAGAAAGAGAAAGAGAGGGGCCGGAGGGATGCCCAGCGGGTAGGGCGGCCTTGGCTCCGCTGGGTTCCACCGCCATCCCTTGGTCCCGAGCACCGCCAGGAGTATCCTAGTGCAGGCCAGGAGTAGCCCCTAGATGCCGGTGTGACCCAAAAGAAAAAAAAATAAATAAATAAAAAGAAAAAGAGAAAGAGGAGGGAGGGAGGGAGGGAGGGAGGGGAGGGAGGGAGGAAGAAGACTTCCTTAGATTGTTTGCTTCTGGGCCACACCTAGCAGCTCAGACAGGGCTAAGTGTTGGCTGTGCTCAGGGATCACTCCTGATCGGATGTGCTTCTGGGATCAAACCCAGGTGGGCTGCATGTAAGGCAAGTGCTCTACCCACTGTACCACCCCCCCCGCCCATCACTGAGCATCTCTCCTTCACTTACTGTCTCACCGTGAATGAGCCCCTTGACCCCTGGCCTCAGTGTCCCCATCTGTCAAATGGGGGAGATCTGGCCTCCAGTGAGCAAACGGTCACTGCTGCTCCCCACTTTTGCCATGCCATGTTGTAATTCTCATAACTGAATATTACTCTTTAAATAATGTACTTTTTCATCTTGTAATTCTCGTAACCGAACAGTAGTTTTTAAATAAATGTACTTTTCCCCAATCTGATGAATTTATTTTCAAAGGAAACTTGACATTGCTTCTATAAATGAAATAAACTCAAGATCATTTTGCCACATGAAATAAAAGGTAATCAGAAAAAATAAACACGACTAAGACCAAAAGAATAAAATAAATAAAATAAATTAATTTTAAAAATGCATGATTTGCTTCATCAGAAACGGCTGCCTGCTGAAAAGGGGGTCCGGGGGTCTGCCTCCTCTTCATTCCCCAGGGGGTGCTCAGCCCCTCCACATGCCAGTTCCTGCCAGAGCTGGGGCCAGGACAAAGAGCTCCGCGACCTGGGCGGGAGCTCAGGCCTCGCAGGGGACCAGAACCAGAGTCCAGTGAGGAACAGCTGCTGGAGGGTGGCCGGAGCGGGAGCTGGGCCCGGCCAGACCAGGTCTCGGAATCTGAGAGTGAAGGGCAGCGGGGTTGGCGAACAGCAGGGGCAGCAAGGCCAGGGGGACCCCAAGCCCAGTGAAGGGTGACCTGGGGGAGCTGGGGGCTGAGATCCGAGAGTCACAGGGAGAAAAGCTTCCCCAGAAGAGCAGCGAGAGGAGCAAAGGTCCGGCTCTGGCCCTGGAACCCAGGCGAGGCCAGAGAAGCTGCGCTCAGGTCCCCGAAAATCAGCCGCTGGGGCTCCAGGACATTCATGGGGCACCCCTCAGGGGAGCTCGGCTGGGCTGTCATGGGGCTCCCCCTCCAGGGAGCTCGGCTGGGCTGTCATGGGGCTCCCCTCAGGGAGCCCGGCTGGGCTGTCATGGGGCCCCCCAGGAGCTCGGCTGCTGTCATGGGGGCTCCCCTCCAGGAGCTCGGCTGGGCGCATGGGGCTCCCCCAGGAGCCGGCTGGGCTGTCATGGGGCTCCCCTCAGGAGCCTCGGCTGGCTGTCATGGGGCCCCCCTCAGGGAGCCTCGGCTGGGCTGTCATGGGGCTCCCCTCAGGGAGCTCGGCTGGGCTGGTCATGGGGCTCCCCTCAGGGAGCTCGGCTGGGCTGTCATGGGGCTCCCCTCAGGGAGCTCGGCTGGGGCTGTTGCCGAGCGCCACAGCACTGAGACTAGAGCCCCAGGCCCCGCCCCAACACGGAACCCGGATTTGGCCAGGAAGGCGCCCAGGAGCACATACACAGTTACACACTCCACACACACACACATAATCACACACAATCACACACACTTCACACACTCACACAAAATCATACACAATCAAACACATAGTCACATACATACACTCACATAATCATGCACACAATCACACAACACATTCACACACTCACACATAATCACACAAACATATAATCACATACATACACTCACACATAATCATATACACACATAATCACACAAATCACACACATTCACTCACACATAATGACATTCATACACACACATAGTCACAAACACAATCACACAACACATTCCACACACTCACACATAATCACACAAACACATAATCACACAAACACATAATCACATACATACACTCCACACACTCACACATAATCACCCAAACACATAATCACATACATACACTCACACATAATCATATACACACATAATCACACAAATCACACACACATTCACTCACATAACGACATTCATACACACACATAATCACGAACACAATCACACAACACATTCACACACACTCATACATAAGCACACAATCAAACACATAATCACATATATACACTCACACAACCACACACATTAACATTCTCACACACAATCACACTCACACAATACATTCACACACTCATACCTAATCACACAAACACATAATCACATACATACACACACACACATATTCACACACTCATAATCACACACATTAACATACTCACACATAACATACTCCCTTTTCCTCATACACAATACATGTACATCACAATCAACATGCTCACAATATGCACACACACAATCACACATACATGCATTCATACACTCATACCCACTCACACACGTAAATGCATGGAGACACACGCGCCGCACGCACACACACACACACACAGAGCCCTCCTGACTCTGCTCCCTGGTTTCTCACTGTCCTGTGCCCAGCTGGCACCTGTTTCCCCATCCAGGGCAGGAGGAAGCCCCACGCCCCTTTCTTGTGACTCTACCTTCAGAACTGACCCCGCCTGGGAATCGTTCCCACCTCCTCTGAGCTGAGGCCAGCCCCCCTCCCCCTCCCCTGGTCGGCCTCACTTTCCCCATCTGGAAAGGAAGGACAATAAACTTGACGTCAGTCACGTGGACCCAGCCGCTGGAGTGGGGGAGCCTACGCGTGTCCAGACCCTGCCATCGTGTCCCAGCCCACGGAAGATCAGGGGTGCAGAGACCTGCAATCGCAGCAAGGCCCATTTGCGCTGTGAGTGACCAGCACACGCTCCAGCAGTTTTGAAACTGCGAAAAACACAGTGCCCCTGGGCAGACTATAGGGGGACTACCAGGCGATCCCCACATCTACCACCAGGGGTCACCCCTGAGCACAGAGACTGAAAAGAACCCCTGAGCACCCCACCTTCCTCCCTCCCTCCACCCCTTCTTCCTCCTTTCCTTCCTTCTTACTCTCTCCCTCCTTCATTCATTGGCTCAGGGCAAAGCAACACTGACTCCTAAGAGGCTGAGCTATTCTACAGTTCTTGTGGATGGGGTGTGGGACAGATGATATGAGAGGGCTCAGGACAGCACACCATGTCCTAGACAGGATCCCGGAACCCCTCTGTGTGACACCATGGAGAGGGGGCCTCCAGACAGGGAGGAGGGTGCAGACAGGAGGATGCGCAGGGAGGGAAGAGATCATACAGGCAGGGAGGAGGGTGTGGAGGCAGAGAGGAGGGTGTTCAGGCATGAAGGAGGTTGTGCAGGCATGAAGGAGGGTTTGCAGGCAGGGAAGAGGGTGTGCAGGCAGGGAGGAGAGTGTGCAGGCAGGGGAGGAGGGTGTGCAGGCAGACAGGAAGATGTGCAGGGGAGGAGGGTGTGCAGGCAGGAGAGGAGGGTGTGCAGGCAGGAGGAGGAGAGTGTGCAGGCAGGGAGGAGGGTGTGAAGGCAGGGGAGGAGGGTGTGCAGGCAGAGAGGAGGGTGTGCAGGCAGAGAGGAGGGTGTGCAGGCAGAGAGGAGGGTGTGCAGGCAGGGAGGAGGAAGGGGCCGGGGTACAAGGCTGAGACGGGGTGGGGTGCAGAGCTGAGTGCAGAGCTGAGATGGGGTGAGTGTAGGGCTGAGATGGAGCAGGGTACAGGGGCTGAGACAGGCTCTGTTCTGCCTTTTGGAGATACCTTGACTCGGGAACCCCATCTCTAGGACAAGAAGGGGTGCAGAAGGAGAAGAGCATCCAGATGGGCCTGGAGAAGTGAGGGCTGGGGAGGGAGCAGGTGACCTCAGTCAGCCGGGGGCGGGTTCTCCTGTTCTGAGGAGCCTGGTGGCCCAGAGCTGATTAGCCGGAGGGGTATGTGGGTGTGGCATCCCACTAGTCCCAACATGGACATTGGTTCGTGGCCCAGGTGCGGCATCAGATGCCCCACTGGCTTCGGGGTCGGCCTCCAGCCCTCTCACACCCCAGAGACTCAGAGCACCCCACCCCTGCTCCCCCTGCACACAGCAGCCCCCACCTCCCAGCCCGGATTGTGAGTGTGGGGGGATCTTCTGGGGATCAGGCTTTGGGCAGGAAGAGGGCGTCCTTGGTCAGCAGTTTATGCTCTCCGGAGGCCCAGGGCAGTTCCACCCCCAGGAAGATGCCAGGGTCACAGGACCAAGGGAGACAGGGGTTGGAGCTCTGTCAGGCCAGGAGACGGCCCAGAGGTTTAGGGATGGCAAGTCACTCAGCCAGCGGGGAGGTCCGCCCCCCTTCCTAAGCCCCTAGTCGCCCGTGTCTGCCTTTCAAAGACCCACCCAGAGTGTGTGGTCTGCCTGGGCTGCTAATCTCCCAATATCTTTGGGGTCCCCAGTCACCCCAAGTCTTTGCTCTCAGTCCCGTTTCCTAGCATTCTAGATGCTAGAATCTCCTTTGGAGAACCGCTGGCGGGGGGCGGCAACTGTCCCTCAAATCCCAGAGAAGGTTCAACAAAAATCAGCAAAGAAGTCGAGAGAGAGCACAGCAGGTAGGGCACTGGCCCCGAGGCTGACCCACGTTCGATCCCCAGCATCGTATGGTCCCCCAGACCCAGGAGTGATCCTGAGCTCAGAGCCGGGGTAAGCTCTAGCACCACAGTGTAGCCCCAGAGCAAGCAAAAAACAAAGGGATGAGAAACCCTCAGGCTGGGCGGTGCAATCCCCCACAGCAGGTCCCGCAGGCATTAGCGGGGAATAGGTCCCTGATCACCTCCAGGTGTGCCCCAAAAGCAATAAATAAGCCCAACCCAAAGCCAACCAAAACAACAACAGCAAAACCAGAAATAAGCGCGAAGCAGCTTTCTGAGCTCCTTCCTGTCAGAACGCTCGGTGCTGCGGACAGGAGCAAACAGGCTGAGCAGATTCCGGGGAGGGGTGCCTCCCGGGGGGCTCCCAGCTGCGACTAGAGCCCAAGTCCAGAGTCCTACCAGGAGACATCCCATGTCTTTACTGAATCCTCCGCCTGGACACAAGACAGCCCAAGTCTTGTATCTGCGGGTCCCACCAGCCCAGGGGTCTCCTGACCCTCCCAAACCTGGGCTCAGGCCACAAGCGTCCTCATTTCAGAGACAAGAGCGGCCCCTGGTGGACAATTCTGAGCATGACAAGCGGCGCGAGTCCTGGGCAAGGCTGCACCTGAGTTCAGCCCCTACCGCTTTCCTCCCCTCGGGGTGTTTACTGACGAGCACAGCCCTCACGAGGGGAGGAAAGGTGTTGCCTTTGCACGCAGTCGACCCGGGTTTGATCCCTGGAATCCCATAGGGTCCCCTGAGCACCAGCAGGCATAATTCCTGAGCGCTGAGCATCGCCGGATGTAACCTCCCTAAAAAGCAAAAATAACAACAACAACAACAGCAGCAACAACAACAACGACAACAAACCCTTCCAGCACAGGGGAGAAGCTGCTACGGGGCCTCGTAGTTAATCAAGAATCGCCACGCCGCGGGTGAAAACCAGGCTCTCACATCTTCCCTTCTCAAGCAGAAGAAATGAAATCTTGTATGTAAGAGGAATTTGCAGCAACAAACAGCCAACAGACACCCTCACCCCAGAACCTCCACCATATAAACGGGCGCAGCCTCGGGGCCCTCACTGCTAATCCAGAAGAGAAGCCAAGCAGATGAAACTCCCACATGATCACTGCTTCTGGCTGAAAACACTCCTCAGGAGGGGCCCAGCAGTGAACCGCCCCAGTTCTACAGCCTGCACCGTGACACCTCCAGATTCCAGAATACTGACAGTCCAGTGGGAGCGCAGCAAATTAGATTGGAAAGAAGCACAGAATCCCACTGATCTCAGCAAGTGAATGCAGTAACACAGAAGGTTCAACTGGCAACAAGACGCCAGAAAACCCTCAATGACTTTAACAACCCTCGTTGGGAGATACAATTTTCACAACTTCTCTTTTTCTGAGCTCAATCTCTCTCTCCCTCTCTCATTTCACTTATCATTTTGTTGTAACAAGCAAAATAAAATAAAAGTTTGTGCCTGCTAAGGGTGCAGGCTTGGGAGTGGGAGGGAAACTGGAGACCATGGCAGAGGGAAAGTCACGTTGGTAGTGTAATTGGTGCTGGGATATTGGCTGCCAGAAACAACGTCATTAAGAGCAACTTTGTAAACCACGATGTCTAAATAAAGTTAGGGAGGAGAAAGAAACAACAGTCAACACATTCAGAGCATTTACTCCAAGTCAGGATCTGTCCCGAGTGCTTTACCGGGGAGGGTATAATTAACACGGTCTTACACTTAATGCATTTAATTAATGCATCACAATTACACTCAATCCAAGGTACTTAATCCTCTCAACAACCTTTAGCAGAAAGATACCGTCATCACTCCATTTTCCAGGCGGTCAGCAGTATCCTGGCCGCAGGGAATAACATACCTATGGCGGTGATCTCAGTCACTCCATCACAGCAGAGCACAGAGAGGGTGAGTCACGGAGCCAGGTCACACGTCGAGAGAAACAGCAGAGTCAGGCATGCAGGCTGGAGCCCAGCTCTCGCAGAGTCATCCTCGGCCAGTTACTTGCCCTCTTATGAGGGCTGATCCCAATGACTTTGTAGAAGGGAAAACAAGATGACAGTATATAATTGCAGCAGGAGCAATTTCTCACAAGCTCACTTGCAGCTGTGTGCACTTTATTTAATAAGGAAAGGGCAGGTGCATTGCTCCGAGGTCTTGAGAAATGGTGAACTGTGTACCTGATTTTTGTCTGAATGAAACTTGTTGCTGCTGACCTGCAGAACTCTATTGCAGTAGAGCAATAATACTGTTTGGAAATAGCTGCAGAAAGCCCAAGGCAAACCATACATACATACATACATACATACATACATACGTATATACATATGCACATACATACATACATGCATGCGTACATATGTACATACATCACTGATCCTTGAATCCAGTTATTCATCGATTTGCTCGGCGGGCGCCAGTAACATTTCCATTGGACCCTATCACGGCCAATGTAGCCCAATGGCATCTGGTTGATTCAGGAATTGAAGAGCCTCAAACCATTCCTTCAGGGTCTTAACAAGGAAGTCTGACCATCTTGTAGGTGGCGGCCAGGATCTTTTGACATCCCATGGGATGTATCTATGTACATACATATGTACATAAAGAAGTGTGGGGATTGGGTCCATTCCCAACCTCTTCTGGACACTTTGGAAACTAGCAACAACTGGTAACTTTGATGCAGAAATCAGAACACCCTCAAGTGGCACTGTGGGTGTTGTGGCCAGGTTCTAAGCAATTAGGAGGAGCAAGTGATTTGCAGGGTTGCCGGGTCACTCCAAGTTGATGCAAAGAGTTTGTCTGTTGGAGGTGCCAGA
The DNA here is from genome assembly GCA_021461705.1 of Cryptotis parvus. Classification (NCBI taxonomy): domain Eukaryota; kingdom Metazoa; phylum Chordata; class Mammalia; order Eulipotyphla; family Soricidae; genus Cryptotis; species Cryptotis parvus. The sequence goes on from JAJIBD010001933.1 coordinate 223,291, forward strand.
ATGAAGGGCCAGACTGGAACAGTGAATTTAGGAGTAGGTGGGAGGTGAACATAGGGCAGAGCAGGGAAGTTCTCACCATGGAGACCACGGGGCCCCAACCGAGGCTCTTGAGTGACTTAGATCTGGGGCGTACATTTGTTTCTGATTCATCTCCTGAGCCATCAACTCACACACAGCTGTCCACAGAAGCCCGGTTAGGTATCAGCCAAACAGAGAGGCCAACCCCTGCCCTCACACCATTGGAAATTGAGTTTTCAGTGGGGACATTCAACAGCCATGGAATACGTAAAGGCAGTGCCGATGGAGGCTGTTCCTATGGGACAGTGCGGAACAGTGTGCTCAGAGAGCCGGCCGCGGCGCCAAGAGTCCCGGCTTCAGACTGCTTGCTCTGAGCCTTCCCACAGCCATGAACAGGGCAGATCTGTGGGCAGTGCTCATAGCACCAGGAATCACGCAATGCAAAGTCCCTGGGGTAGGAAGGTGCCGCAAGACCTTTGAGACACCCAGTGTGGGGGGAGCAGGGGTGGAGGGAGGCCAGAGAAGTGGGCGAGGCTCTGGCACTAAGCACACTAATAGACTTAGATTTTTGTCCAGGCCAACCAGGCAACTGTAGGAAAGTTTGGGGTGGGAGAGGGTCTGATTACACTTGATTAAGGGTCTGCTGAATGGAGGGAGAATGTAGAGGAGCTGAAGGGGTGCAGAGAGGACCCTTGGGTGTTGTTTTCATCCAGGAGAAAGATGACGAGGAGTAGATGGGAGGTGATAGGGCTGAGACTGAGGGCTGGGGTGTGCCTGCAGGCGCGTGGAGGGGGAGGAAGGGGGAGGAGACCCTAGGGCGAGCACTCAAAGGTCCCTCCCAGCGTTCAGACTGTGGTCGATGACGCTGTGACTAACTGACATGAGGGAGGGGGGGGCTGCCCAGGTGGAGCAAGAGGCCGAAGGGAACAAGAGCTCTGTGTGCGGTTGGTTACTCACGGGGAGACAGGCTATCCGGACACAAGTCTGGAACTGGCAGGTCCGATCTGGATAGAGAAATCTGGGGGCCATCTTGTAAAGGAGAGCCAGCCGCCACAGATGACAGTCATGATTCTTTACCCAGACAGAATGAACTTCCCTCAATATTACCGTCAACCCCATTCCCATGGTCAAGGGTGACTCCAGTACATTACGGTAATATTATCACCATCATTTCAATGGTCAATGTTACCATCTCAGTAAGATAGTCACCACCACCATCACCACCACCATCATCCACCACCATCATCACCACCACCGTTATTATCACCGCCATCACCATTGCCATGGCTGTGCTAAGTACAGGAGGTTACCAGGGAGATGTTTGTCACTGCAGCATACATTGGCCAAAGCTAACTAATGCAGGTTGACAGGAAGAACTGGAGAGGGAGTGCTGGTCCCTTCTGGGTCCCTATTCCAGGCCCTTCAGCTTTTTCTTAGCAAAGGGAACAGCATAAGGCAGCCCCACCCTACCGTGGGAGGCAAGCGGCTGCCCTGGCTGGCTCCCCAGCATCGCCACTTGGCAGCGAGCCGGAGCCAAGCTGGCTGGGTCCTGGCTTTCTTCCCACATGCGCGGTGGCCTCGGAGGGGCAAGGCAGGGCCTGGGAGCTCAGGCTGCCCGTGCCTGGCAGGCAGCGCCCTTCCATCCCGGGGCTGCGTTGGCGTCGGCTTCTGAACAGGCTTCCTCTGTTGGGAGAAAGCAAGTTCTACCCCCCAACACACACAAAGTGGGTGTGAGAGCTAGTGCATAGTCTCCCTGGGAGGCAGTGGAGAGGCCTCCTGGGCTGGAGAGAGAGCAGGCAGAGGGGTGGGAGGCGTTCAATGGGCTGAGCTCAGGCTTTGCCTGCCGAAGGCCTGGGGCTTCCCAGGCCAAAGTGGGGTGCAGCCCCTGAGCACCTCCAGGTCTGACCCCCAAAGAAAGAACAAAAACAAAGTTGGCTGTGATGTTCAGAGGGGGCAGGGCAAGGAGGCTGGGTGCTGTGTCATGGGCGCTTGCCTCAGCCCTCGGGCTGAGACTGTGGGTGGTGAGGCTCTGAGGGTTCCGTGGTGCCTGAACATGACAGCAGTGCAGGGCCAGCCCCCGTGTGCCCCTCGACGGCTCCGATCCCCTGCACTGGGAATCCCAGGACTCTGGCCGTGCTCACCTGGGTCCCGGTTCTCCGGCTAACAAGCACCATGAGCCAGGAGGATGGAGAAGCTCAGGACTTCCTATCTGGGCTCTGCAGGGCCCCTGAGGCCTAATCCCGGAGACCAGCCTGAGACTCAATCCCCAGACAACCATGCAGGGGCTTTGCAAGTGTCTTCCATTCATTCATTCATTCATTCATTCATTCATTCATTCATTCATCTATATGTATCATTGTATCACTGTCTTCCCGTTCATCATCGATTTGCTCGAGCGGGCACCAGTAACATCTCCATATGACCTGTCTCATGCAAGTAGAGCCCAAGGGCACCTGCTTGCTCCAGAATAAAAGAGCCTCAAACCATTCCATCAGATCATGGGAATGAGGTCTATAATTGTTACTGGTATTTGGCATATCAAATATGACACAGGTAGCTTGCCAGGCTCTGCCGTGCGGGTAGCATACTCTTGTAGTCATCTTAAAATCCAGCATTTATTGATAAACCACGTGAGCCGGGCTGTGATAGGCTGGTCTGCTGCGTGGCGTTCTGACAAGGGGGGAAGTCCGGATGTGGAAAATGGAGGCCCTCATGGAGTAGGGGTGGGGGTTGTCTGGCTTGTTGTGAGGCTCTGCTGGGTGGCGGGCCAGGGCTAGAGCCTGCCATCCCTCCCGGGCGCCTCATGAGCGGCTGGGCACAGCCAGCCATGATAGATTCATCTATCTATTTATTTATTTATTTGTGTTTGTTTGTTTTTGTTTGTTTATCTGCTTATTCATTCATTCATTCATTCATCATTTAAAGTCATTTTTTATTTTGTTTGAAGGGGGACACACCCAACTGTGCTTCAGGGCTTACTTCTGGCTCTGAGCTCACGGATCACTCCTGGTGGTGCTCAGGGGACCATATAGGATGATGCGGATTGAAGGCAAGGCGGGTCGGCTGTGTGCAAGGCAAGCACCTTAAGCCCTCTTATCTCTCTCTGGCCCTTGCAGTTAAAATTATTCTCACTATTGAGCCAGAGCGATAGTGCAGTGGGTCGGGCATTTTCCTTGCACATGGTCAACCGGGATTTGACCCTTGGTATCCCATATGGTCTCCCAAGCACCACAGAGCAATTCCTGAGTGCAGAGTCAAGAGTAACACCTGAGCATTGCAGGGTATAACCCAAAAAGCAAAAAACAAAACAAAACAAAAAACCAACCTCACTATTAAATAAGAGTACCCAGGTCCTCCAGTCCTCCAGACCGCTAGGGACACTCCAGGCCAATTTGTGAGGGTCTCACAGATCCTGTACCACAACCTGGCTGCTGTGAACGTAGGTGGACGAGGTGGACAAGGTGGACGAGATGGACAGAAGTGGACGAGGCATCCAAGAATGGGAAGCTCTGACCTTATTCCCTGCCCTCCTATGCACCCCCCACGGACTGTGTGGCCCCAGACGCAGAGCCCCCGCACCCACACCTGCCCCCCCTGTACTCTCCCCACCCATGATTTCATGTCTCTGTTCTCATTGGCTGCCCTGAACGCTGTGAACAGCAGAGGGCGGTAAATGCTCATTTTGGAGGGGAGGGTGCGGTGCGTGGTTGTTTTTGCTGCTTGAAGAAATAAATGGCTTGGGGACGCCTATTACTATTTCATAGTAATAAAGGACCAAACAGGGGAGGGAAGGGTGGCTCCTCCGGGCTGTGGGCACGGTTGGCCTGCAGGAGACCCACTTGATCCTTGCAACCACAAGGTCCCATGAGTACCATCAGGAGTAACCCCCCAACTTCTTCTGCTCCCCCAGACCCAAGTATCCCCTGAACACTGCCAGGTGTGGTCCCTAAGCAAAACAAAACAAAGAAACAGGGGCCAGAGTAATAGTACAGTGGGTAGAACACAAGGGTCTCAGAGATGAAGAATCCATGTCGGCCCGGGTTCGATCCCGGCATCCCATATGGTCCCCCAAGCACCGCCAGGAGTTATTCCTGAGTGCAGAGCCAGGAGAAACCCCCTGAGCATTGCCGGGTGTAACCCCTGAGCATTGCCGATGTGACCCAAAAAACAAATTTAAAAAAAAGAATCTCAGGGAAGGTAGAAAATGAGCAGAGACCACACCTAGCTGTGTTCTTGGGGCTAGAGAGAGAGAGAGAGAGAGAGAGAGAGAGAGAGAGAGAGAGAGAGAGAGAGAGAGAGAGAGAGAGAGAGAGAGAGAGAGAGAGAGAGAGAGAGAGAGAGAGAGAGAGAGAGAGAGAGAAAGGGTAAGGAATTTCCTCCCCTGTTTCCTTGCAAAGGTGTCTGGACACCCATTCAACCTTTTTAAGCCCAGGTTGCAAAGTTGGTGGCCCGAGCACCAGGCAGGGAGGCTGAAACAAGGGCTGGTGGGCACTCAGTGAAGAGGGCTGTGGCCAGCATGTACATGAGTGCTGCCACTAAAGAGGGCAGCTGGGCCCAGGGCCAGCCCCATGGCTGCCTCAGCTGAAGGCCTCTCGGGGAGTTTGGGCCGCTCTCATGTTTAACAGAAACTGTAACTTCGACATGCTAATGAAAAGTTCTCCGTTTTGACATGCTGGTGACAAATTCGAAACTTTTCCAGCTCAGCTCTTTGCTGCAGGGGTAAGAGCACTGAGACCATGGGACAGTCGACCCCCCAGGGCTCTCAGACACCCAAGGTTCTCGTTTCTTGGTTGTGGTTGCTGGTTTTGCATTTTAGGCCGTGCAGGGGATGGAGCCCAGGGCTCCTCCATGCAAAGTGCTTGCCCCAGCCTACTGAGCTGTCTCTCCAGCTCCACAGTGCTCTGGGTAACCTCAGGCCCCATCCAGGGAAGGGACCCAGACTGGTTACTGTGCCATCGGCCAGGGGCAGGTGCTGTGTGCAGCTTCTCTGCCTGTCCCCACGTTGCTGTCCATCCCAGGGACTTCCGAGGAATTGCTGCCTTTAAAAGGGGTTTCTAGAAGAGCCTGCTCCCTGCTTCCTGCTCCCTGCTTCCCTGCTTCCTGCTCCCTGCTCCCTGCTCCCTGCTCCCTGCTTCCTGCTCCCTCCTCCCTGCTTCCTGCTCCCTGCTTCCTGCTCCCTGCTCCCTGCTCCCTGCCCCTGCTCCCTGCTTCCTGCTCCCTGCTTCCTGCTCCCTGCTTCCTGCTCCCTGCTTCCTGCTTCCTGCTTCCCTGCTCCCTGCTTCCTGCTCCCTGCTTCCTGCCTCCCTGCTTCCTGCTCCCTCCTCCCTGCTTCCTGCTCCCTGCTTCCTGCTCCCTGCTCCCTGCTTCCTGCTCCCTGCTTCCCTGCTCCCTGCTTTCTGCTCCCTCCTCCCTGCTCCCTGCTTCCCTGCTTCCCTGCTTCCTTGCTCCCTGCTTCCTGCTTCCTGCTCCCTGCTTCCTGCTCCCTACTTCCTGCTCCCCTGCTTCCTGCTCCCTGCTTCCTGCTCCCTCCTCCCTGCTTCCTGCTCCCTGCTTCCTGCTCCCTGATTCCTGCTCCCTCCTCCTGCTTCCTGCTCCCTGCTTCCTGCTCCCTGCTTCCTGCTTCCTGATCCCTGCTCCCTGCTTCCTGCTCCCTGCTTCCTGCTCCTGCTTTGCCCCTGCTTCCTGATCCCTGCTCCCTGATTCCTGCTTCCTGATCCCTGCTCCCTGATTCCTGCTCCCTGCTTCCTGCTCCCTGATTCCTGCTCCCTGATTCCTGTTTCCTGCTTCCTGCTTCCTACTCCCTGCTTCTCCTGCTTCTTACACTCTGCTTCCTGCCTCCTGCTCTGGCTCTTTGCTCCCTGCTTTTCCTGCTCCCTCCTCTCTGCTCCCTTCTTTCTGTTTCCTGTTCTCTGCTCCTTTTTTTTCCTGCTTCCTGCTCCCTATTCCTGTTCCCTGCTCTCTCTGCTTCCTGTTTGCTTCTTCCTGTTTCCCTGTTTTCTGCTCCTTGCTCCCATCACGCTTTCATAAGGTCTCCAGTGGCATTCCCTGGGACTCGAGGCAGAATGATGGGGCTATTTTATGCTTCCTTCTCTTGGTGTATATTGAATTTTTTTTTAATTTAATGTTTGGGGGGGGTCATACCCAGTAATGCTCTGGAGTCACTGAACTCAGGAATTATTCCTGGCAGGGTTCAGAGGATGATTTGGGATACAGGGGATCAAACCTGTCTACAGAGCTCACAAGGCAAGCACCTTACCTGCTGTACTATCTCTCCAGCCCCTGAATATTAAAAAATAAATAAATAATTCAGTTCCTGAAATATTCCTTTTGGTATATGGTTGAAAATATGCAAAACGACAAACAGTGCAGACAGTGCAGTTATCACATGTCCGCTCACCTATATTGGGTGGGGGCTTGTGACTGTTTAGGGAGCCCAACTCCCAACATAGGGTTGAGCTGAAGCCTGAAAAGGGGAAACAAGGTGAGAGAGTCCTGAGGGGGAGATATCACTTAACCATCTCAGTCCCAGAGGGTGTTGCAGTTATTTTAAAAAGCCCTACACTGGGGACCAGAGCAATAGCACAGCAGGGAGGGTTTTTTGTCTTGCACACAGCTGACCCAGGTTCTATGGGGCATCCCATATGGTCCCCTGAACACTGCCAGGAACAATTCCTGAGTGCAGAGCCAGGAGCAACCTGAGCATCGCCAGGTATGACCCAAAAAGGAAAAAATAAAGTTGTGTCCAATCAGCTGGATCAGTATAATCCAAGAAACTTTAAGCATCTATTTATGACTGGGACCACACCCAGTGTAGCTTGGGGGGTCATGCGAAACCCCACATGAATCACCCTTTAGACTATCTCCTGGACCCTCAAAGACATTTTTCAAATGCTCCTATGAAAGGAGACTGGAGCCGACAGTACAGCAGGGAGGGCATTTGCCTTACACCACAGGATCCCCAACATCCCAATGGTCCCCCGAACACTGCCAGCAGTAATTCCTGAGCCTGTGCTAGTAATCCCTGATGCTCAGTGCTACCCCTGAGCATCACGACTGTGGGCCTCCTGCCACCCCCACCACCACCGAAAACGTTTCTATGAAAAGGCAACAGCTTACTTTACAAACCACTTTCTCTCACCATGAGAGTTGACATACTGTTGTTGCTACCAAGAGCATAAGGCCATGCTGGGAAGGAAAAGTGCCAGGGCCCTACAGATGTACCTGCGGGGGACAGAGCAGGGGTCTAAAAAGAGCTCCTGTGGAGGGCTAAGAGGGGAGAAAATGAGGGCGTAGCCCCCAGCCTGCAACCTAGCTGCAAGGGTTTAAGGGCTGGATTCTCTTTCTGTCAGCTTGGGGAAGAGAGAGCAGGGCCATGGGAGCCCATTCACAAGCAGAAACTGGACTAAACAGAGGAGACTGAGCTGTGGGGAGGGGGGGAAACCTTTGTTAACCACTTCCTGACCAGAAGGCAGCCTCAGCTACAGCACAGCACACAGGGCCTCCTGGGGACCTCGCAGGGCGGCCCAGTTCACTGCCCAGAACGAGTTCTTCCTCAGTGGGAAACGAGGGCCCTCTGGAAACCTCAGCCCTGTAATATACTCAGAATCTGGGGGCCCTGGGTTCCATCTGGGGCTGTCCCCAGGGCTCAGGGGAAGTTGGGTCAGCTGCAAAGGGCCTAGTCTTTGAGGATCATCTTCCCCAGTCAAGGCGGGTGGGGGTGGGGGTGACAGGGCAATGCGTGGCGGGCGGGGGGGGGTGCTCACTGCCTTGTCTGCACCTCATGTCCATATAGGGGCCTTACTAGAGGGACCCCTTGGGTGGATGAGCAAGACCCCTGTGCAGTGTAATGGGCACCCTGTGTTCTGCGGACTCTGAAAAAAGCAGGCCCTTAGGAACCTGAATACTTGAGGTGGCTGGGCCTCTCAGTTCTGCTGTGATGTTTCTCCCACAAGAGGCAGCCTTACAGGCCCTCAGCTCAACCCATTCTCCCACAAGGGGCAGCCCTCTGGCCCTCAGCTCCTCCCAGAGCAACCTCTTGCAGCCAGCCCAGCATCCCACAGGGGCGACTCTATTTTCCACAGTCTCCTGCCAGCAAGCATATCCTTGCTCTAGCAGGTGCCCCTTGATCAGGGAGGGCTCTGAGAGGGAAACCGTGCCACATATCAGGCTTGCCAGGTGTCACCTGGCAAAGCCTGATATGCCTCGGGACCATATGGGATGCTGGGGATCAAACCCGAGCCTGCATGGGCTGGCCGCGTGCAAGGCAAACTCCCTACCTGCTGGACCATCACTCCAGCCCCAGCACAGATGTCTTTCACATGAACATCCGGAAGCTCCACTGCTCTGAGAACAGGGCCCACCTCTGGGCCCCGCCCACAGGGCCTTACTGTGGGAAAATGCCAGGCCCCAATACTAGCTGCTTAGAGCCCAATACAGAGAGAGAATCTTGGTGCTGGAGACACTGGTCAGAAGCCTGGTGGCCGGACGGGCTTTGTCTGTGGTGAGCCTTTGGGGGTTATAGCAGCAGCAGGTCCAGTAGGACGAGGAGCAGCAGGACCACTGAGCAATCTCGGGGTGGCTCAGGCTGTCACGAGCGCTTCACCCCACCCCCAACACACACACCCATGGTGCTTTATAAATGTCTCTGCCCCATAGAATCTCTGCTTCAGGCTTTCACACCAAGTCAGAGAGGTGGGGTGTGAACACTACCAACGGCAAATGGTGTCCTTCCCACTAAGGGACTCCATCTTTCCTGCTGGGGGCCAAGAATGGAGCAGGTGGTGAGATGCTGGCCCCGAGGCCAGGCCAGGGGCAGGCCACTGAGAACAGGACTCACAGGGGCAGGCGTGGAAACCACTAGGCAGCTGTGTCTTGTGTTAGGTTCCGAAACAGCCCCTCCACCTCCCAAAATAGGTGCAATAGACCCTGCTCTTTGTGCCCCTTCACGCTGGGGCTGTTAGGGAGGTGATTGATTGGCAGAGGGCAAGACAGCTGGGTCCCTTCAGCAAGCGTCTATCCCCCCATGCGGACATTTGATTCCTTTAGTCTGATCTGCGACCCAGTCCTATCTGTCACTCCAGATTAGGGCGGAGGCAGCTGGGGCCATCAGAGGAGTCTCCCAAGACCACGGCCAGACACCCCCAGTCCCTTTCCCCAGCTCCCATCCTCTGCTGCACCGTTTCCCATAGGTGCTTGTCCCCTGGAACTGGGTCCTCGTCCTCAGATCTCCTCTGAATGAATACAGAGCATACCCACACCTTAGAGCTCGGCATGGAACAGACTGTCCTTGTCTTTCAGGTGGTACCAAGGTGTGTGGGGCCTTTGTTTATTGAATCACCGTGAGATACATAATACAAAGTTGTTCATGATTGGGTTTGACTCATACAATGTTTCGGCACCTGTCCCTTCACCAGTGCACATTTCCCACCCAAAGGGGGTGCCTTCTAAGTAGTCTCAGAGGACTAGGGGATCCACCAGTGATTCTCCGTTCAGTGCAAGAGCCAGAGGCTGCAGTGCTGCTCTGGGGATAGCCAGGCCACCCCGACTGTGCTGGGGGGGCCTCCAGGGCTGCCCACAGTGAAGCCTTTGGTGGGCCCAGCTGGTGCAGGGAGTCGAACCTGGCTTGGGCGCATACTCTGTGCCCTTTCACCACTGTACCATCCTCCAGCCCCGTAACTGAGTTAGTTGTTTTGTTTGTTTGCTTGTCTGGTTTTTGGGCCACACCTGGAGGTGTTCAGGGCTGGCTCCTGGCTCTGTGTTCAGAGATGACTCCTGGCAGTGTTCGGAGACTGTATGGGGTGCTGGGGATCAAACCCAGTCGGCTACATGCAAGGCAAGTGCCCTGCCTGCTGCACTATGTCCTGAGAGGGGACACCAGGAGCTGACCAGAGGGAAGGAGATCGGGGGTGACAATAGCGGAAAGGGGATCTGGGGCCCTCTCTGATGACACCTCCCAGCCCTCTGCCCCAGGAAACCCACGGCTCTGGGGTCTGGGGCAGAAAGAGTGAGGGGCTTGCGGTGGGTGCCAGGGTGCGGGTAAAGCCAGCTCTGCGGAAGGAGCAAAGGAGACGCCTGCGCTGTTATGGTGAGCCGCCGCCCCAGTGCTTGTTTTCCGTCGGGTTTGTTCCATTTGGGGACCATACCTGGCAGTGCTTGGGCACTACCCTGGCTTTGGCACTTTCTCTGCCAGAGGCTTGGATTCCAGAGCCGGTGGGTGGTGCCAGGAGTAATTCCTGAGTGCAGAGCCAGGAGAAACCCCTGAGCAATGCCGGGTGTGACCCAAAAAAAGCAAAAAAAAAAAAAAAAAAGACATCTGTGCTTATCCAGTGGGAGACTGGCAGGCAAATGATTTACATCTAAGGTGAGATGCATGTGCCTGGTGTTCTGATTACAGGAATATGCAAATCAGAGACTGTTACCTTGCAAATGCTAAATCAGTGACTGTTACCTGTTGAGATGGCCCAGGCTATTTGTGCTTGTGTCCCCTTCACCCAAAAAATTGTATAAAAGGCTTAAACTGTGCTCAGTAAAACGGGAACTACTTTCCAGAACCCCTGCTGTGTTGCTGTCTTTCTTTTCCTTCTGCCACAGCGGCAGGGGCAGATGCTTCTTCCCAAGTCCTTCCCTCTCCTTTCGCAGGGATGAAGTTCGGCAAGATCCTGGTCTTCCTCACTCATGTCGGGGGAACCCCTGGCCAGGGGCCCCGACATCTCTGTGCTTGAATGCCAGTCCCCATCATCTGGGGGCTCCAGTGCTTCTCATCCATGCCTGATTGACCTACCACTGGCCGACAACACCACACACATCGCAGATGCAGACCTGGGGATCGTGAACCACAGACATGAGATTCTTCCCAGACATGCTCGGGGGGGAGAGAGGAAACACACATTCCTGACGTCCCTCAACTGCACTGGAGGGACATGACAGGGGCTGGATCCAGCACCCACTGACTCCCTCACTCCACACCCGGGCCTGTAATCTCTCCCTTGCCGCAATGGAGCTCGTGGGAGAGAAACAGCTTTGTCAGCAGTCAGGTAAAGCGCCTGGTGCCAAGCCCTGGGGCTGAGGCCAGGCTTAGGACCTGCAGATGTCTGGAGATCTTTGGTGGCTCATCTTCATTCTAAGCCATTTCCCCAGGAGAAAGCCACCTTCGGACACTGGCCTTCCCCACGCCTGCCTCCTCCCCTGGGACCTCCAGGCAGCCTGGCTACTCCAGCAGCTGGCTCTCCTGGCCTCTTTCCAGGGGCTAATCCAGGCAGGCCGGGCAGCTGCAGCCTTGGGATCTGGAGTCCAGGGCTGGCCGGGCTCACCTCCAGTGGGTGGCTCAGAAACCACACTTCCCCTCCAGGCCTTCCTTAGGGTTGTCCAAGGATAGAAGCAGCTGCTGCCCAGAGCTGCGAATTCAACTTTACCCTAGCAACTGGCAGCTAGCCTGGTCTCTGGGAAGGGTACAATCAGTGGTCATTGCTAGTATGTTTAAAGAGTGCCTGGATCCAGGTCGCCTCCTGATAGAGGCCTGGCTTGGAAGCGAAGCACTTCCCGGCTCTCCAGGCTGTGTAGCATGGCTGCGCTGGAGTGTCAGATACACCAGCCCTGGAATGCCAAGGGGGCTGGGGGTAGGCTGGGCTGGGGTGGGCTGGGCTGGGGTGGGACTGGATTAACAGCTCACACGGAAGGGCATGCCTGGGGCGTGACTTAACCTAAGCTGGCTAAGGGGACAAGGGTAGGCCTCCAGCAGAATGCAAGAAAAGGGAGGGAGGGTCTCCACGGCCAGAGGCCCTGGGAGGGGCCCCAGGAGGAATGAGCGCTGCCACAGAGGGAAGGGGAGTAGGAGGGGCTCCCTACCCAGCAGGGCTTCGGCGCGGGGATTTCCCCAGCAAGGGTCTTAGAGTGAATCCGGTGAGCTGGGGGCGCTGTCGAGGAGCAGTGGACAGAGCCTTGAGGGGCGGGCTCAGGGGCCGGCCTCAGCACCTGCGCGAGCGAGGTCTTTAATAAACAAGGAGCTCTTAGGGGCGGGGAAGGGGGCGTGGCCCCACCCATACGAGAACTCCCGGGGGCGGGATTGGCTAACGCCATGAAGGGGCGTGGCCCACCGTGCTGCAGCCCAGGCTTAGAGTGGGTAGGTCGTCAGTGGGCGGAGCTTACATGCCTGCAGGGTTCGGGGGGCAGGGGTTGGGAGGCCAGGGGGCGTGTCCGGGGCGGGGCCTTATCGGGGGCGGGGCCTGACCGGGGCCGTTGCGTTCTGCAGCCAGCGGGAGGAGGACCGTGTAGTGAAAGAGCCCGGGACTGCGCAGTCCGACGCTAACTAGGAGCCAGCGGGCTACGCCGGGCTTGTACAGTCCAGCCAAACTCGGAGCAGGTGAGAAGGGGCGGAGGGGTGGGAGGGAGGCCGGCCGGAGAGCCAGCAGCAAAGTTAGTTTTGCGTCCCCTTGCGTGGGCAACTTTTCTCGGAACCGGTGACAGGTCGCTCTGCTGGGCCACGGAGGCAGCTGTGGCTGAGAAGGCGTCTTGCTGGATCCAGACCCCAGGTTGTCTGGTTCCGCCAGACACCAGCTGTTGTGGCACTGGACTTACCGCCTGAGCCAGCTCTGATCCGCCCGGGTGCTAGCGGAGAGAAGCGGAGCAGGCAGAAGCAGTGGACTCCGGGCTGGCTCCGGCTGCCCTTTCTCACTCTAACCCCGGAAGGTGAGGCAGGCAGGTAAGAGCTACAGGAATCCAGGTGGCCCTGCTTAGGTGGCAGTTTAAGAGCAAAGTGCCTGGGAGCAGAGCGAGCTCGCGGTGTCTGCGGAGCTGCGCACCACGTTCCAGATCCCGCGGCGTCTCGATAGGGCTTAGGACCCGCAAGGCGTCCCTGGGGCAAGGGAGACTAAGTTTGGGCAATTTCTGTCCACCCCCCTCCCTCCCATAGCCCCCGCCTCTGAGTCGCTGTGTGATTTCAGGACCCACGAGCAGCGTGGGGGGAGAGGGGTGGGGAGGCTTATGCCGGCCCCTCTCCCCGCCCCCTAATTCGACTCTCCAGGTGTGCTGCTCTGGGTGACCTGGGTGGTGGGGAGGGAGGGAAAGAGGCCGCCAAGCCTGGCATCCAGGGTCAAGTTCTGCACCCCCTTAGGGTTTGAGGAGAACCCTAAGAGTTTTTTGCTGCAGGTGCGTATAGGAGTTGGGTTGAAAGTGTCTGGCTCTGGTGGTGGAAGGTGCTCTTGAACCAGTTGGGGAGCCAGGTTGGGTGAGCAAAAGCTTAGGCATCCATCTCGCATCCCCTCCCAAGGGGGTTACTATCACTATCACTATCTTCCCGCTCATCATCTATTTGCTAGAGCCGGCACCAGTAACATCTCCATATGTCCTGTCTCATGCTAGTAGAGCCCAAGGGCATCTGCTTGCTCCAGGAACATAAAGAGCCTCAAACCATTATATTAGGTCATGGGATTGACCTAATATAATTGTTACTGGTATTTGGCATATCAAATACGACACGAGCAGCTTGCCAGGCTTGCGGCGCAGGGGAGGCATACTCTTGTAGTCTTTAACGTATTACAAAGGAAATGTTCATCTGATGTAGCAACCCTTGGCGTGGAGGACAGGGGTTACTGCATCTGTAAACGGGGTGATAGTATCCCTGGAGGAGTGCAGTTCCCGGGCGCTTACACACGACCGGCCGCCCTCTCTGGGACAGGCTGCCTTCCTGCATGGGGATGAGCCCATGGGTGGGAGTGGAGACCCCAGGGGGTGGTTACAGCCTCTCCTGGTTTTGGGAGTTCCAGGTGTGGCTCCCGGTACCCCCAGCATCCCTCCGTCCATCATGGGTGTGGGAACATAAGTCATCTGGACCCAGAGTGACTGTAGTTTTGGTCGTATTGCTGAGACTGGTGAATGTTCCATGAACACTGACACCCACCTCCAAATGTTTACTGAGCACCTGCTATAGACCAGTTAGTTAGGGGATATATAGATAGGGCCGCTCAGATGGGGCTTTCCCTCATAGGTTTTTTTTGGGGGTGGAGGAGCTCCTAAACAGTGCTCAGGGTGTCCTGGCTCATTCCCAGTGGCACTTGTCCTGGTAATATGGTCCTGCTTAGCCCAGAGTTGTATCACCTGAGCTCTACCTGGGGAGCCTGGGATCGTGCTCGGTGCCTCCACATGCCAGAAACACTCTCAAGCCTACAGAGCTGTCTCCCGGCTTCTGCCTGCATTTTGCACAGCTGAAGTGAGGTTCCCTCGTCCTTTCCATAGTCTGCTGCAGGGACAACTCAATACCTGTGGTGTTGGGCTGGAGAGAGAGAGAGAGAGAGAGAGAGAGAGAGAGAGAGACAGACAGACAGACAGACAGACAGACAGACAGACAGACAGACAGAGACAGAGGGAGAGACAGAGAGAGGGAGAGAAGAATAAACAGAGACAGAGAAGGAGAAAGAGACAGAGAGACCCAGAGAAAAAGAGGGGAGAAAGAGACAGAGAGAGATTGGGAGAGAGAGGCAGAGAGACAGAGTGAGTCTAGAAGTGAGATTAGGGCCAGAGTCATAATACAGCGAGTAGGGTGTTTCCCTTGCATAGGGCCAACCCGGGTTTGATCCCCAGCATCCCACATGGTCCCCCAAGGAACACCAGGAGTAATTCCTGAGTGTGGAGCCAGGACTCACCCCTGAGCATCACCAGTTATGACCCAAAAAAGGCAAAACAAAAAAGGAAAAAAGAAGAAGTGAGCGTCTAAGAAACCAGGTCAGGGAGAAAGGGAGGTTCCCGGAGTAGCGAGGCCTGAGCAGGACTTTCTGGCTGCCCTCCCTGGTCAGATCAGTGCGGCACCACGGACTCCTCTCTCCGAGCACTTGGGAGACTGAGATCAGAGCTTGCTGTGGGGTGTGGACATATGTGCAGCGAGTGGGGTAGGTGGTTTTCGTGGGGTGAGAGATTTATTTCTAGTAGTGCTTACTAAGCAGCTCAAGGAAAGCCTCCCTGCCCAGCCACATGGTGAATGAGACACACACACACACACACACACACACACACACACACACAGAGTTCCACTGGCTGCCCGGTGAGCGCCTCAGGATCCCAGCGACTGACAGGAAGGATGTGATGCAAGGACCAGCTTCTCAGAGGAGACTGGGTGGACCTGGAGGATGCCGAGGTCTAGCAGCCAGCCCTGAGGTGGTGTCGGGGCCCAGGCTAGCTCGGAGGGTTCTGGCAATTCTGGGGAGACGTGTGGGTTGAGCGAAGGAGCTGGGCTGGCTGGGAATGGGGGGACTAATGTGGCTGCCAGACTGGTGTCGGGCCTGAGGTGCCACGGAAGGTTTGTGAGCAGGGCCGCGGGTGCTGGGACTCAGGCAGGCCAGGCCATAGAAGCTGGGCTGGGGAACCCGGCCGCCCCGGGATCAGAACCCCGGGAGAGGCAGGAAGGGACTGTGGGGGAACAGCTGTGAGGTTCCTGCAGCGTAGGACAAGACTGGCCCCATCAGAGGGATGGGAGGAGAGTGGGCGAGGAGTAGGTGTGCCAAGGGCGACCCCACAAAGCTGCTGCCCTGGTGCCTGGCAGGGGTGATGAGTGCTACAGAGCCATCACTGTGAGGGGGCCCCTAATCGTGGCCAGGCGGCAGGGGCTCAGGCATTGGTGGCAGCGGCGGCTGAGGGAGTGGTTTGAGGCGCAGGGAGGTCGGAAGTAGAGCTGGGTGCTTCCTTCCTGGCCCACTCCAGGGAGTGTGGGGGTGGACGGTCAAGTGTCCAGGGCATGGATGGGAGGGTGAGAGACTGAGGGCCCTGGGTACCTCAGAACTTTCTGCTTTGGCGGGCTGGCTTTTGAGACCACTCTCAAGATCTGACTTTTGAGCCATTGCCTGCTCACCCCCCAGACACACACACACACACACACACACACACTCACATAGACATAGTCACACACACTTATACTCACACAATCACACATACTCGCACACACTTACAATTCACACACACATTTATACACTCACACTCATACATAATTGCATACACATACACACTCTAACACACAATTCACACACAGTCATAGTCTTCTCACACTCATGCATACTTACACAGTCACACACAAAACACTCACACGTTTATATACTCATGCATAGTCGCACACATGCACATAACACACACAACTCATACACACACTCAAACTCACACATACTTACACACAGTCACATACACACCACTCAGACCCACTCACACTCAGTCACACACAATCACATACTCACACACACACACACCACATCCTTGGAACCCCAGGGCCAGCCCCCACGCTGCAGCTTCAGTAGACCCAAGCCCAGAGTCTCCTTCAGAGATGGCGCTTGTGTGACTGGTGCGCTTCCCGGCCTTTACCCCCAAGCTCCAAACCACTGCAGTGGCTTCCTCTATTCCACGGGAAACCTGGAGGGCCAGAGAAGTCTGCCTGTTCTGTGGTGAGGCTGGCAGCAAGGGGGAAGAGCTTGGCCCCTTTGGATTTGGGGAGGTAGGAATGGCGCAGATTAAGCCCCAGAGGTGGGGGCAGCCGAGCCTCAACCCCCACTGCCTTGCCCACCAGCTCGCCTCCCTTCCTGCAGGGCCTGATGTACCCAGGGGAAACCCAGAGGGAATCGTGGGCCTTGCCCTGGGACACTTCTCTTTTCCTCCGCCCCGGGAGGAAGCAGCCAACCGCAGGCTCAGCTTGGGGACAGGGCTCAGTGGTTGTCTTAGGGGCTCGGCGAGGGGAGTGTGGCAGGTCCCTGACTCACCTCTGGGGTTCCCGCCGCCCCCTGGTTTTCCTCCCAGCAGCTGATTCACTCTGTGCCCGTGTGGGTAGGCCTCAGAGGAGAGGGCACCAGACTGCACTTGGGTGCCGGAACTGGCTCTGGTTCCTCGGCGCCATTGCCCTGCGCCCTCCCTCACTTCCACCCAGGTGGCCTCCCCTTCATAGGGCTTTCAGGAGATGCTCTGCAACCAGGGAGGGCCATTTGCTGGTTAGGAGGGTACAGGAGAGTCACAGCACTGGGGCTGGGGATGGCAGAGCTGGGCACTCCTTCTCCAAAAGAGCCCCAGGTGTCCACTAGCAGGCGGTGGAGGACAGCCTTCTCCAATGCCTCATTCCCAGCCCCCTCCCCGACACCTTCTGGTTCAGTCCACAAGGCTATGAGGGTCACTGTGTGCAATGGGTGTGGGTCGTTTCTCTGGGTGCTCTCGCCGGGAAGGGGCGCAAAGGTGGCCAGCAGGCTCCCCCTCAGAGCCAGTTGTTCCTACCCTGACTTCTCTGCGTCCACCCGTGGTGCACTCCTCTGGGGCCCTGCTCGCATCTAGCGTCTGGCATTTCCGAGACCCTCCCAGCCAGGCTGCCTTGTCCACTCCATACCCTTGACTCCTGGCAGAGGGCCCCGCTAGGCGGCAGGAACGCAGGAAATAATGGTTGAATGCAAAAGGAAGTGGTTCTCGTGGACAGGAGGGAGGGGCCGAGTGGCCTCTGTCTCAGGGCCAGGTCCTGGGGGCTCCTGGGCATAGCAAATGGGGTCTGGCTGCCCCTGCCTGCCCTTGTGCTCCCAGAACCTGGGCCAGGTGACGGAAAGGTCTTGTCCCAGGCTTCTCTGAAGGGGAACAACTTGACTTCCTCCAGAACCCTGACCGGTGAGGAGTCACTGTGACCGACGGGTGACCCCTGACTCAGCCCGAAAAAACCTGAGTCAGCAGTTAGTTTCCGAAGGTGCTCATGCCCCCAGGAGCTCTGCCGGGGGTGTCAGGGGGCTAGAAGGGGCCTTCTGGGGAGCCCACCCCACATCATTCCTGCAGAGGTCTGATGGGGCACCTCTGGGCGCCCCTCCACTCTGGTTTCTTTCCCTGCAGTGCTGGGCTGTTGTCCCAAACTTTGGGGTCATGCTTGATTTCCATCTAGGATGGGATTGGCTGGGCGCTTGGCTCATGGAGCCAATGAGAGCACTGAACTGTGCTGGGGGCAGGCCATGAGCAAGCCTAGGGTCCATTCCTGGCTCTGCTGGGAGCTGCCTCGAGCCTGGGGTACACGAGTCCCATGTGAAAGGAACGGCATGCCAGTTAGTGTCAAAGGGGGTGAGGAAAGTGGCTTCCTGAGAGCAGCCTGGTGGTTAGGACACTTGTCAACAGCTTTCAGCTTCAAGTGACTCCATAGCCTCGTGTGAGAACAGGGTTAATATAATACACCATTTGAGGGGGCTGCGATAACCAAGGAAGAGCAATACATATTGATGGGGGGGGGTGGAGGAGCAGGGTTTGCCCCACCACCGGCAATGTTCAGGCCTGGTTCCTATTCCTGTGTTCAAGGATCTCTCCTGGTAGTGCTTGGCAATGAACTGGGTCAACTGTGCACCAGGCAAGCACCCTGCCCGCCGTACTATCTCTCCAGCCCCATTTGATGGCCCCAATTTTTAACGCCAAAATTCAGAGGGTTCCCTATTTCGAAGAACCCTCTGAGTTTGGAACCACGTAAAACCACAAAGAAAGATGGAGCTACAAGTGAATTCTCATCAGTGAGAAGGCTGGCCCCCTGGCCATGCAGCCCCCTGGAGGGCTTGCTAAGCCTCAGCCCAGGAGCTGGAGTCAGCCCCACAGGGGCCAGCCTGCTGCAGAAGCACTTGGGAAGGAGCCCGAAGCCCTGAGAGAAGGCTCCCTGCAGGCCGCAGAGGTAGAAATGGGCTGTGGGGTGCAGTGCAGGGAGCAGAGAAGCTGCTGATGTGGTGTGACTGACGTGGGAAGCAGACGAGGAGAAACGGGGGTGGGGAGTGTTGTCCCGGAGTGGAGAGCAGGGTACTGTCCACAGAGAAATAAGAGGACAGGGGGAATGTGTTCCCCTTCGTGCCTGTATACCAGGGTTCTGGCAGTGAGTGCTCCGTCACTCTCAGTACTGATTGCCATTAAGAGTGATCACGTGTCTTTCAGCTACTCATCAGAAAATCGCTCTCACCCTTGTCGTGGAAGAGTATTTAGTGCTGCTGCATGGGGACTCTGATCCAGTGCTCTTATTTAGAGAGAATGCGGGTGGGGAAGAATTGACAGAGGTTTTGGGGACAGAGAGTGGGAGGCTAGACCTGGGGTCACTGCCAGTCACAAAGAATCAGTCACTGGTGAACTTTCCCAACACCCCATGGGGCAGTGAGCGGACAGGGGGGGCACATATGAGCCGGTGGTCAGCTTCTAGCATCTAACATCCCCCAACACCCCTCCAGCCCCTCCCTACCTACCTCACGCATCTTCTGGCTTGCTCTACCACTGTCCCAAGGAGCCTGGTGCCTAGAACAACCCCCCTATGGGGGCAAGCTGCAAGGAGGGGACCCCTGGAATTGTGCCAACAGTTGCGGTTCTCGCAGCCTCCGGTTCTTGACCTACTGCTGGCCTTTCCTCACAGTATCTGCTTGGTTGGGGGCAAGTCTCAATTTCCCAGAGTCTGGGAAGCGATAGTGGGGTGCAATAGTGGTAGCCTGGTCCCGCCTCCTGAGAGACTCCTAGGAGGGAATGTGGGCTGGGCTTCATGGCTGCCCCAGTGGACGCCTCCCAAACAGCCCTATAAGAGATGATTAGGGCCATCGAGGGGGCCGAGGGGCTGCTCCTGTGGGTAAAGGGCAAAGGGTCCTCCTCTCTGAAGACTCAGGCCCCCGATCTGGAGGAGAGGAGCCCTGGAGGTGCTGGTTGAAGCTGTGAGGTTAAAGAGGTCTTTAATCTATATGGGTTTAGTCTTTGATCAGTCCTCGGCCGGGGACGCTCAGCTTAGAGTCACCAACAGAGCTGGGGTTTTGAGTTTGGATTCTGAGGATCTTGGTGTTGGGAGCTGCTGGGTCGGCACCAAGCCACCTTGTTCCCGTCCCTCAACCCAGACAGGGGCCCTGGAGAACACCTCGCTTTTGCCTGTATTCCTCAAGGCGTGGAGAGCTCGATACAGTCATCTCTGGACACATCTCTTTAGAGAACGTGGTGCCGAATTCAGGCAAACTCACCCCCAAGCCCCCTCCCGCCTCCACTGCACTCAATGGTCCTGATGGTGTTCTTGGGAACATAGAGAAAGTGGAGACTCCCAGGGGGCATGTCTTCAGTGAGAGGCCCGATAGACCAGAGACATTGTGGGAAATAGACGCTTCTTGCCCCATTTTCAAAAACTGCATCTTCAGCTGAACAAATGGGTGTTTAAAAACAAAAGCAAAACAATAAAAAAAAAAACCGAATGCAATAGGCGAAGAAATCGCTCTGTGGAAACATGTGGTAAGCACAGTGCTGGTGCAAAAGTGGAAGTAACTGTTCAGAGATAAGTTCAGTGTATGTGTGCATGTGTGCACACAGGCTCAGGACTGTAGGAACCACTTCCTGTGTGGCAGCTGGAGGTGAAGGGAGCCAAGGGAGGTTTTTCCATGTTATTCGATATCCTTCCATGAGTTCCTAGGCCCACAGCTTCACGCCCCAGTTTCATGTCCCCCTGCTGGTGCCCATTCAATGCCCTCTTGAATTTTTTATGAGTATCCACATTACAGCACTGACCACATTGTCCAAAGCTGTACTTGTGCCCATCTTGGCTGTCTCCCACCAACTTCATTCCTACAGTGGCTTCTTCCATCAGGCGGTTACAAACCTCCAGGATCCACTCAAGGGTTGCATGTGTGTGTGCATGTGTATACACGTTTGTCTGTGGGTGTGTGTATATATCTCTGGATGTGTGTATCTGTGGATATGTGCGCATGTGTCTGTGTGTCTGTGGATATGTGTGTCTGTGGATATGTGTGCTTGTGGATATGTGTCTGTGGATATGTGTGCATATGTATGTGTGTCTGTGGATATGTGTGCATGTGTATGTGTGTCTGTGGATATGTGTGCTTGTATATGTGTCTGTGGTATGTGTGCATATGTATGTGTGTTTGTGGATATGAGTGTATGTGTATGTGTGTCTGTGGGTACGTGAGTATATGTATACCTGCAGGTATGTGTGCATGTGTATTTGTGTCTGTGTGTTCATGTGTATACATGTGTCTGGGGGTGTGTCCACATGTACATATGTATGTCTGTGTGTGCTTAGATATATGTATGTTTGTATGTGTGTGCGCAGGAGTGTACATGTGTGCATGTCTGTGCACAACCTTGTGTATCTGAGTCTTGTGTGTGCATGTGTATCTGTGTGTATGTGTATGCATGTCTGTGTGTATGTACAGGCATATCTGCATGTGGCGCGCCGTGTGTGTGTGTGTGTGTGTGTGTGTGTGTGTGTGGAGAGACACGCAGAGGCGGGGAACATCCCCCTCTAACTTAGCCAACTCTGCCTCTCCTGGAGACGGCCGCATTAGCTAATGACGGTGCTTTACTATTTAATGACCTCCCTCCAGCCAGCCTCCTTCCTCCCAACAAAAGCCTGGGAATGGGGGTGGGGGTGAGCTTGTGGGAGGAAGTAGGTGGTGGATATGGGCGAGGCCGGCTGTTAGAACCCCCAGGATTCCTGATTCTGCCTGTCTGGAGTAAATGTGCCCTGCCCACCTGCATCCAAAGGCTTTGCCTAAAAACCCCGTGGCCCTGGCCAACACCCCTCACCCCACTCCTGCCCCTGCTCCCTGGAGGTAAGACAGTTGTCACTACTCCCATTTTACAGAGCAGAAAACTGAGGTTCTGGCAAGTGACTAGCAAGTCCACAGACACCCAGGAGCCAACAGGAGGGATCCTGACCATATCACCCCACCTAGCTCCCCTTTAGCTCTGCTCCGGGCTGCTCCCATGCATTTCTAGACAGGCCCGGGCGCCCCACCCCAAATGCCCCACCTGCCCCAGGGGATCCTGGTGAGTTTCCCTGTGCTGAATGGAGGTTTACCCACAACCCCCAGGCTCCTCCATGGCTCCGCACCCCAAGCCATTGGGTACATGATCTTTCTCCAAGGTCTCATGTTCTCTGGCTAGTCCACATCCCCAGTCATTGTTCTGGGCAGGTTTTTTTTTTTTTCTGGAAGGCCGGAAGTGTCCCTGGCAAGACCAGGGAGAGGAGGAGAGGAGGGAGAGGCCGGAGCCCACATGGTAGAGACCCCACCATGCTTCTTCTCCTGCACCCTCTCCCAGCCCCTCCAAGGAGGAATCTCAGCAACCCCCACTGTACGGAAACTGGAAACAAGGGTCCCAGGGCTGAAGCGAGCATTCACATCCAAACCCCCAAGCTGGGCTTCCCAGTCTGGATGGACGAGGATTCTGGAGGTGGGGGCAGGGGTGACCTGGGCTCCACCTGTCGAAAGAGGGGTCCCCTGGTAGTTGGGAGGTCTGGCAGCAGAAGGACCCCAGCCCAGCCAGGGGGAGCAGTGCCTGAATACTGCTTTGCTGTCCCTTGGCCCTGTGTCTCTGGGTAATCCCTTCCCTTGGGGCGTCTGGTCCCTCAGCTTTCATAATGATACCTTGGGCTTTATGGCGCTCAGGCTGCAAAGTTTCTCACGTCCGGTCCTGCCAGCCTCCCAGTGCCCTGGATGGAGCCTGGGTGGGAAGGTTGTTATTACTGGCCCATTTTAAAGATGATGCTGGAGGCGGCTGAGATGCCTGGACTCCTACAGTGCTTGCTGGCTGGACCCAGGAGCTGGTTGCGGTCGCTGTGCCCTCTCTTCCTGTCTCCCCAGCTGTCTCCTTTATTTTATTTATAAAGTTTTGTGCCATACCCGGCCATGTTCAGAGCTTACTCCTGGCTCTACACTCAGGGATCACTCCTGCTGGGCGTGGGGTCAGGGCGCTGGCTGTGGGGACCATATAGAGGTGCATCTGGGTTGGGGACTTGCCAGGCAAACACCCCACCTGCTACGTACTGCCACCTTGCTCACACCCCAGTTTCCCAAGCAAGGTGGAATTAGTGGGGGGTGGGTGTGTGTGGTGGCGGGTGAGCTCCTGGCTCTCCTTCCTGTTCACAGCCTGGGAAGGGGGATTCTTGACACCCTGGTATAAGGCTGGGGGGCCAGAACTGCAGGTAAGGCTGGTCTGAGACCCCCTTCTCAGTGACAACAGTGGGTGGGAGCAGGCGAGGGCCCAAGCTGTTCTCCCACAGGCCCCGGGGGTGGGGGTGGAAGGATGAGGGTCCTCCTCCCTGCACTTCCAAGCTGTGATGCAGAATTTTCTAGACTCAGGCACTGGGTAGGGAGCCTGAGGGAGGGAATCGCGTTCTATTCCCGTTCATCATGGATTGGCTTGAGCGGGCACCAGTAACATCTCCATATGTCCTGTCTCATGCTAGTAGAGCCCAAGGGCACCTGCTTGCTCCAGGAACATGAAGAGCCTCAAACCATTCCATCAGGTCATGGGAATGAGGTCTAAAATTGTTACTGGTATTTGGCATATAAAATACGACACGGGTAGCTTGCCAGGCTCTGCTGTGCGGGTAGCATACTCTTGTAGTCATCTCTAAATCCAGCATTTATTGATGAGCTGTGAGCCGGGCTGTGATAGGCTGGTCTGCTGGGTGGAGTTCTGACAAAAGGGAAGTCCAGATGTGGAAAATGGAGGCCCTCATGGAGTGGGGGGGTCGTCTGGCTTGTTGCAAGGCTCTGCTGGGGTGGCGGGCCAGGGCTAGAACCCGCCATCCCTCCTGGGCGCCTCGTGAGCGGCTGGGCACAGGGAGAGCCAGTAGCAGCTCTGCCTCATGTCTGTGAGTCTCTGGATCAGCATACCTGGGCCAGATTTAAAAAAAAGACTGCTGCAGGGTGGATCTTGATGAGCCAGGCTGTGATAGGCTGATCTGCTGGGTGAAGTTCTGACGAGAAGGAAGTCCGGATGTGGAAAATGGAGGCCCTCATGGAGTGGGGGGGTCAGTCATTTGGCTTGTTGCAAGGCTCTGCTGGGGTGGTGGGCCAGGGCTAGAACCCACCATCCCTCCTGGGTGTGAGCGGCTCCTTGTGAGCGGCTGAGCACAGGGAGAGCCAGTAGCAGCTCTGCCCCATGTCTGTGAGTCTAATAGGGTGAACTAATAGGGGGCTCAAACGCCCAAGGGGCCCGCCCTGGCTGCAGGGGCCCCAGTCTGTACCATATAGGTTGGGCACAGCCACACCCTCCAATCTCCTGTCGGTTGTACTGGGGACCCTGATCACGGTGCTTGGGTGCCTGCCTGCTTCCTTGTTTGGTGTGAGAAAGTGCTCCTGGGGGCCTGGCAGGAGAGGCCCTGGCATCTGGGTCCACAGACATGCCGGAAGTGCCCCACCCAGCCTGAGCACTGAGCCAGGTGGGCCTTATCTGCTCTGCCTGGTGGAGCCCCAGGCTGATAGTAGGGCAGGCGGGTGCTAGGGTGGCAGAATCAGCTTCGCTCAGCCTGTGACTGTGGCTGGGCCCAGGAGCGCCCTGAACTCAGAGTCACCATGGCAGGGGCCTGGGAGGAGAGGTGGGAATCAGGTCCCCTGGCGGCCCCCAGTACTTGCTGTGGGTGTCTGGGCGCCTGCTCTGCCCATCTCCATATCCTGTTCCCTGCATATCCTCTTTCCTGCAGCCAAGCAAACAGCTCCAGCTCCCGCCCCCAGGGCTCCTGGCCCTGGGCCTGGTTCCCTGGGTCACCTGGGGAAGCTGGTCTCTGAGCTCCTGCCCTCACCGCCCAGGCCTGCACCCAGCCTGCCTCGCTGAGCCCCAGGTGCTGTGGCTTCAGGTCCCTGCACAGTCCCTGGGGCCCACGTGGCAGACTCACATGTGCAGTATGTATGTGCACATGCATGTATGAGTGTGCTGAATTTGTGTGTGTGCGTATATGTGTGCTTAATGTGTGTGGATGTGTCGTGCATATGTATGTGCGCTAAATGTGTGTGCGCAGTGTGTGTGTGTGCTGGGTACATGCGGCTTACAGGTGTATCTGCTGTGTACTAGGCATGTGTACATCACCGTGTGGGCTCCCTGTGTGCACACACATGCACTCTGGCACCCCCTCCTGGAGCACCCTCCTTTCTGTCAGTCCACTCCCCTGGCCTGGAGCATCTCACGGAACCTGCAGTCCCCATGCTGCCCTTTATTCTGCCAAAGACAGGCCAGGTGGTGCTCAGAAGACAACACGGTCTCCTGAATGCGGAACCTGTGGTCAGCGTGCTGTGCTCTCTCCTACCCCTGTGAGCACCTTCACTGCTGAGTCTCACCCCTGCACCACTTTCGCTGCTGAATCTCACTCCTCACCCCTGTGAGAACCTTCATTGCTGAATCTCACCCCTAGCAGCACCTTCACTGCTGAATCTCACTCTTGCACCCCTGCAGAGAACCTTCACTGCCGAATCTCACCCCCCACCCCCTCAAGTTCTCTCCCCAAGAGAGAGAACTTATCAAGGCATCAGCCAAGGCTAGTCTCTCACCACCACCCCAAAGACCCCAGGTTTCCCAGATGCACCCCAATGGGAAGGGCAGTGGGCAGTGGTGCAAGGTAGAAACAAGGGTCAGACCAGTGATGAGGAGTTGGGCGCCCCCTCATGTTCGGGGCAGGCCTGGGGACTACCCGTTGCCAGAGAGGGAAGCTGGGGATCCCCGGGAGAGGTGAGCAGCCGAGCCCTCTCTCCCAGGGGCTGCACTGAGAGTTCGGTGGGGGCATTCCCTGGGGCTGTTTGGGGCCTGGAAGCTCCTTTAGGCCAAGCCCCAGGCCCAGTCCCTGCCTGGGGTCCCACATGTAACCC
Organism: Cryptotis parvus; assembly: GCA_021461705.1. NCBI lineage: Eukaryota > Metazoa > Chordata > Mammalia > Eulipotyphla > Soricidae > Cryptotis > Cryptotis parvus. Next base: position 248,886 of record JAJIBD010001933.1, read on the forward strand.
CCTACTTTTCATAGGGATCTGTAAGGGGGCTGGGGGAAGCCAGGAGAGAGAGAAAAGAGGGAGGCAAAGGGCCTTGGTTGTTGGAGGGGGTGTCATTGAGGATGGGGGACTGCAAAGAGGGACCACGCTGCTGTGGAAGACGGGGCAGGGGTGAGCTGGGGGTGGGGCAAGAGGATCTGGGCTCCAGGGGGTCCTGTCTGGGTAATATGGGGTGGTGGTTACCCTTAAAATAAAGGGCCTTGGTCAGGGACCAGGCTCCCACTCCGTCTCTCTCCCTCTCTTGACTCTCCCTGCCCCTCCACACACCACTGGAGCCAGAGCAGGTCTTGGGGAGAGTCTTCAGCAGGGTCGGGGAGCTGGGGTGCTGGGCTGGATGGGAGCTCTCGAGATTCCCACCACAGGGGCAGGGCTGGCTGGAGTCTGGGCCTAGTGCAGGGTGGGGCAGTCCTCGCCCCCTCAGAGGATCTCAGATATTGGGGAACCCTGTGAGATGCACTCAGATTCAGGAGAGTGGGGTGCAGAAGGGAAGCGAGAGAGAGTGGGGGGAGACCAGGAACCCCCATGCTCTCTGCCTGGGTCTGGGTCTCATATACTTACACACGCACATATGCTCACACACGCACATGCATATACAATCACTCACACATACACACATGCACATACACGCACACATGTGCACCTACATGGGCACATATATATGCATATACGCATACACATGCACACACATACACATGTACACGTATATACATGTATACATGCACATACCCATGCACACATGTACACACTTGCATGCATATATACACATGCAAGTATACACACACAAACACACACACGCACACCCCTTCTGAGTCCTTCAGCCAGGCACCCCCAGCTCTCTCTTCCATCTTTTCACCTGGAGATCCATAAGAAACAGATGAGCCACATGCTTGTTTGTCTGTTTTCACCCCCACGTACTGTCCCCTCTGTCTGTCTCCCTTCAAGTGTGTCTCTCATTACCTCTCTCTGTGTCTGTTTCTCTCTCTCTCTTTCTCTCTCAAATACCCTAAAACTAGAATGTGCCTGAGCCCTAGGGAGGTGCTAAGATCACCGAGTCCTTGAGAACAGGGAGTAGGAGCCCACTCTACAGTGAGAGAACTGAGGCAGAAAAGGGGGCCAGGGTCACGACAGGGATACACAGAGCCAGGGTTGGTACCCCCATTTGTCCACATCCAGAGATCACCTGGCTGCCGGGCTGTATTGTCTGAGGGTCTGCCCAGGAGGCTGTGCTCAGAAGGCTGCCTGGAGGAGGCAGCTTTTCCTTCCTGAGCCCATTGCCCAGGGAGGGTATGCCTGACTCCAGAGGCTGCCCACTGCCAGGTGGGATCCCTGATTAGGGCCCCCTCCTTCTCTCTAATCACTTCCTGGGGCCCACACCCAGCACTGACTGGCCCCCCAAAGCTAACCGTTTGTGACCCACAGGCCTCCACACACAGGCTGGTGCCATGGGTGCTAACAGTGCTGTGAAGGTGGGGGGTCCTGGGGAGACCCCTCATTACCTAACTGGGAACAGTTAGACTTAGCCAACTGTTCCCCAGGCAGTGTGGCATGTACCGAAGCAAGGGGGTTCTGGGCCAGACCAGGGGCGTTCCGTGCTGAAGCAAGGGGGCTCAGGTCAGACCATGGGGATTCAGCTCCCCGTCACCTGGGCCAGAGCCTGCTCATACTCATGCATCAGTTTCTCCAGCTGTAAAATGGGGTGAAAAAACTGCCTGCTCTCCAGAGTACTGACACCCCACGGGACCTGTCATGCCCCTCTGGTTAGGTGTAGGTATGAGGGCATAGTTCATTTACTGTCTTACCCTCGTAAGTTGGGCTTCGTTCATTCATTTGCTGGGTCCAGCCCCAGGTCTACTGAGTGAGGGTCCAGGGACTGCCGTGGGCAAGGAAAGCTCCAGACAGAAGCTCTGAGCATAGTGAGACCACTGAGGAATCCCTACCCATGACGCCACCTCCTGAGCCCTGAGCCCTTTCTGTGGGCACGGCCGAGTGGGCTGTGACTGAGCCTCCACATGAGGCCGTATGGTCAGGGATCCATTCCTGTCCACGCTGCCCACTGAAGGCCGGGGCTCGGAGCTGTGCCTCCTCCCAGGGTCCATCTGGTGGGCTCATCAGCCAGGCCCGCGGGTCTGCTGCCTTGGGTGGCCCGTCCTTTCCTTCCTGGCTGGAAGGAAACCTTTCAGAGCCAGGGCCAGGATGGGGGGCGGTCAGGCGGACGGTCAGAGGCGGGGAGGGGCTCCTCCGTCCACCTTATCCACTTGGGCTGCCTTGGGGAGGAAGGAACCAGGCTCTTGGCAGGGGTGGGGCTCTGAAGCTGCGCTGTGGTTTGACCACCTTTGTTTGTGTTTCAGGCAAGTGACTGAACCTGAGTCTCAGCCTCTCTGTTAAGGGGGGAGAAAGTGGGGGGAGACTTGAAGGGGGCTGTAGAGATGATCCTATAGAGGGGAGGGCCCCATTTAGGCCAGGAAGTAGTCCTGCTCCCCTGCCTGCCAGGGGTGCCTATTGAGTTCCACTGGGACCGCCCAGATACTAAAGGACAGTCTAGTTCCGGGATGGATGGAGGTGGGGCTCAGGGGATCGTGTAGGTGGAGCTGGGACCTGGGGTTCCCCGTGGGAGACAGACAGGAGGCCGGGGGGTGCCTTGCCTCCCTGGTGCGTAGTAGGGCATGTTCCTTCCACCAGGCTAGTGGTGGAGACAGGGAGGGGGCTGGCTGCCCTGGATAGGAGGGTCTACAGTGCCCTCAAAGCTCTTCACATCCCTCATCTCGGTCTCTTGCCTGCCGGGACCCCCACGCTGAGATGCAACAGAGGGCTGAGAGGTTTGGGGAGTCCCAAGCAGAGGTCTTAGAGGAAGATGGAGACCCCATCATTCTCTGTGGCTTTGTGGTTTCCCGAATACTGGGCAGTGGGCTAGGCCACACCTAGCGGTGCTCAGAGTGTACTCCTGGCTCTGTGCTCAGAGATGGCTCCTGGCAGAGCTCTACAGCGCTGGAATCAAACCTGCCACGTGCAAGGCAAGCACCCTGCGCGCTGTACAACCATCCCAACCTCCACCTACACCCTCCTGCCCCCAGTCCTTAACTTAATTTTTTAACTCCAAGTCTGAGAATCCAGGCTGCAGGGAGGCCCAGGCGGTGGCCTCTGGAGTCAGTCTGGGTTTGAGCAAACTCACCCTGTCACCCGAGGGACAAATAAGGGCCGGCCTCTCGCTGGGCAATCAGGGACAAAGTCCAGCCAAGCTGGGGAGCCAGCGGTGGCCTGGCCCCAGCTTCCGCCTTGGCTCCCACGGGGATCAGCTGTCCCACTGGCCAGACAGGCTGGACTCGGGGTGCAGGGTGGGGATGGGAGACAGAGGCCCCACAGCCCTCTCCTGCTCGCCCTGCCTGAGGAGCAGCCTCACTCTGTCATGGAAGCCTCCAGGTCCCATACACTCCTAGAGCTGGAATCTGCCCCCCCAGGGGCTCCACCCTTTGATGGGGAACCAACAGGGTGCGTGTGAGTGTGTCCTCCAACACTTACTCGACACCTCTGAGCACCAGGCACTGGACGGAGCCCCAACTCTCATTAAGCCTTCCCAGAACCCATGATTAGCACCATTTTATAGGTGGGAACACTGAGGCTTTGCCAAAGCATGCAAGGTAGGGAAGAGGGCAGTGTTGGCATCGCAGAGCAGGGGAGTGATGGGGGCACCCGCGCGTGGCGTGAGCTCTGGGATGGGCCCTCCCGAGTGCCAGCCTGGCTGCCACTCAGCCTGACAAATGTGGCGGAGGGCAGGCTGTGTGCCTGCTGTTCTCAGGGGCAGGGCTGATGGCTGGCAGCTAGGTCTGGCCTCCCTGGGGATAGCCAGGTCCTGAGACCATTGTTCTGCAGGTGTGTGAGTGGGGCTAGGAGCTGCGGGGAGAGCTGAGAGGACTGTCCCTTTCGTCACGTCCATGCCCAAGAGGGCAGCCTTAACTGACCCACAGGGCACTTCCTCTGACCCACGGGTGCTTGCCCCCACCACCGGGCTGAGGCTGGTGATGATCTCAAAAGGTCGATTTCTGCCCAGCCCAAATGACTCTGGGGCCATTGAGCAGAGAGGACAGGGCGCCTGGAGCCGCGAGCTTTATTCCTCGCGACTCTGCAGCCTAACTCCCTCCACACCTGTGCCCTCTGAGAAGGGCCAGCTCCAGGCCAGAGCGATAGCACAGTGGGGGGCGTTTGCCTTGCACAAGGCAGATCTGGGTTCAGTCTCCAGCATTGCATATGTTTACTCCGAGCACTGCCAGGAGTAACCCTTGAGCATCACCGGAGTATGACCCAAAAAGCCAAAAAAAAAAAAAAAAAAAAAAAAGAAGAAGGCCAGCTCAGTAGTATGCTCTGGGAAGCACTGAAGCCCAGCACCCCAAAAGAGGTGCTGAGGAACATGGGGCAGGGTAAATTGGGGGGCAGGGCTCCACCGTTCACATTAGAGCCCCGCTTTTGTAGCAAACATGACTATACCATGTCATCGTGGGTACTGCATGTGGGAGAGTTCAGGGGTCTGATTTGCTGCTTTCAAAAAGGCCTCCCTCCTGGGCATATAAGGGGCATCATGAGAAACTGGGCGGGTCCAGGGGCAGCACGAGGAGGCTGGGCTAGGCCTGGGGAGAACAGTAGGGCGCACACTCGGTCTTGAGCAGAGGCAGAAGAGCCCTGCTGAGGCTTGGGTGAGCCAGCTGACAGGTCCAAGCAGCCCCCTCCCCTGGGGACCCTGAGGCCACCCTCCTGAGTACCTCCTGAGAGCCTTTGTGGGTGGCTCCTGAGCTGTGTTCCTGGAGGGCTGTGGGCAGCTCCCTGGGAAGGGTCTCAAGGGCGTGGGCTTGGCTGCCCGGTGCTAAATTGGCTTCAGCAGCCTCAGGCTCTGGGGAGGGGATCTGCAGCCGAGACCCCGGGTGACAGAGACAAACGGTTTGTTTCCAGCAGTCCTCCAGAGCGGAGTTCTGAGCTGCCCAGGCAGGCCCTGCTGTGATCCAAGGCCATCGGACAGGTGAGGTGCACGCCCCTGCGCAGAGCGGAAGGAATCCAAGTGCCCTTCCACCCCCAGCCCGCCTCCAAAGCCCTAGGTGAGGCTCACGGGAGGCCGGAGACAGAGAACAGGGTTTTGAGGATAGGTACCAGCCCGCACGCCCCACCCCCAGGCATTACTACCTATGCTTAGGGCCTCCAGGGGCAGTGGGGACCCTTGACAGGCCCTCAGTTAGGCTCAGGTGATCTCCTTGTCTGCTTCCTGCCCCACTCTTGGTAAGGATGGAGGAGGCTAAACCCAGCCATCCCTCCTCCATCCCGTCCATCTTCCTGGCTCTCCCTCCTAGTGCCCATCCCCGTCATTCTTCCCCCTGGATTTCTGTCATTCATTCCTCTGTTACCCACCCAGCCTTATCACCATCCTTCCACCCATCCACTCCTCCCTCCATCTGTCCCTCATCCACTTCATCCATTTCCCATCCATCCCCACCCCTCGTCACCATCTTCTATCCGCCTAACCCTCCCTCTCGACCATCCATCTTCCCCTCACCTGCGCTCCATCCGTCCATTTCTCCATCAGTCCATCACCCCACATCCCTGCATCCTGCCATTTCTCCATCGAGTCCCTCCATCTTTCACCCACCTCTCCTTCCTCACCCACTGGACACTCCATCCGTTCTCCACCCATTTACCCGTCTCTCCACCCTCCCAGGCCCCCCATCCTCCGTCCACTCACCTGTCCTTGCGCCTGTCTACCCGTCCCTCCTTCCTCCTTCTTTATTGTTCCATCTTTCTCTCCACCTCTCCTCTCACCCATCCCAGCCTTCACCCCTCCACGGCATCCATCTAGTCATGCACTCAGCGACATTGGCTGGGAGACTCGTTTATTATCCTAAACAACGGTCTTCCCTCACAGCATCCCAGCCCACTGTGGAGGTGGGAAAGTCTATACAGCTTCACGAGTTCTCAGCAACCTCCGCTTACTGAGCGTCTACCACAGGCCACGTTATCTGAATCCTTCTCTAGGCGTTTCTGCCTACTAGGTATTTAGCTTTCTATTTACACCCATGAGTAAGGTGAGGCTCAGTGAGGTCAAGTCACTTCTCCCAGATCACCCAGCTCAGAGCATTCAGGCCTGTTCTGGGGCCTGCCCCAGAATCTAGCAGAGTGGGAAGGAAGTGGGTGAGGGGGTGGAAAAGGAGCTCCATTGTCAACATGTGTGCTGGCGGACTGGGGGCCACAGGGGCGGTGGTGACCAGCTGCTAGAGTCTCTTTCCTGGACATTCTGATCTGGAGACACATTCAAGAAGGTGTAGAAGTTAGCAAAATCACACCATGATGTGTGACAGACTTATATGGTATAGAATGCAAGTGTTGGGGCCGAGCAATAGCACAGCGGGGAGGGCATTTGCCTTGCATGCAGCCAACCTGGGTTTGATTCCCAGCATGCCATATGGTCCCCTGAATACTGTCAGGAGTAATTCCTGAATGCAGAACCAGGGAGTAACCCCTGAGCATCGCTGGGTGATACCGCCCAAAAAGCAACTGATTGACCCATTTATATGGTAGCTGCTTAGAAATGGTTCATTTACCTGCTTCAAAGCGGTATCTAGTGTTAGCGCCTATTTCCCGCTGCTGGGCCCTGGCCGTGACCACTCAGGACTCTTCCTCTAAGATGTGTTTCCTCTCTATTTCCCTTCTTTTTATAGCAACTAACCCGCAAACCCTGCAGTAGTTATGGAAACCGTTTCTGAGAAAGCAGAGCTCTGGGAGACAGGCTCTCCACTCCTTTAACCAGTCCTTTCAGCAACGGGTCCACCCCTCGCTCCTTCCACCTCCTGGGCCAATGGCACGTTCATGATAAAGATTCTCACCGCAGCTGAGGACTTTGCTAGGTTTCAGCCTAGCTGTGTCTTTTTTTTTTTTTTTTTTTTGCTTTTTTTGGGTCACGCCCAGCAATGCTCAGGGGTTTCTCCTGGCTCTGCAATCAGGAATTACTCCAGGTGGTGCTCGGGGGACCATATAGGATGCCGGGGATTGAACTGGGGCCTGCACAGGCTGGCCACGTGCAAGGGCAAACACCCTACCCACTGGACTATCACTCCGGCCCCTCGCTGTTTCTTTCAACAGTGGGCTTGATCGGGAGCACCATGCTCTGGGTGAGGAGCACAAGGCCCTTCCCTGTGGCCGGGCACCAGCCGAGCAGCGTCTGAACTCTGGCACCGAGAGCCTGTAGCCTCTATCACAAGCATCTTAGCCCAGAGTAGGCCTGAGCCTGGCTGTCTCTTTTTGCACTTTTCCTTTTGGGGCTATACCTGGCAATGCTCAGGAGCTACTCTCAGGTCTGTGCTCAGGGGGCTGGGGGACCAGGCAGTGTGGGGGGATCAAACCCAGACCTCCTGGCCCGCAAAGCACGCTCAGCTCTGTGAGCTGCCTCCTCAGCCCCTTAGATCATTTGATCCCCTGCTCCAGGGATTGGCAAATGCTTTCCATAAAGACTCAGGCAGGGACCCGTGGGGGGATGGCACAGAGGGCTAGAGCATATGCCAGCATGCTCTGGGCCCTGAGTTCGATTCCTGGCACTGCATGACCATCCAAGCACCTCTGAGATGGCCACATCCCCTCCCCGCCCCAGCACCGAGTCATAACACTGAATCACCAGGATCCAAGCTGCCAAGCTGGGTACCACGGGGAGTATCTCCCAGACCCCCAAACAACACTAGGAAGCACCCCCCCCCCCCCACACACACACAACAACAACAAAAGGGCCAGGTAGTGAATGTTTTAAGCTTTGTGGGCCAAGCCTCAGTGACAGCTGGGCACTGCGTGGTGTTGGGAGAGAACCACAGACGGTACCTAAGTCAGTTGGTATGTCTGTGGGCCAAGGAACTTCATGGACGCTGAGATGGGAATTTTATGTGTTACAAAATATTCTCCTTCTAAACTTATAACCAGTGAACTGAAAATAGAAGATGCGGCCTTAGCCTGCCGGGTAGGGGAGATCAGGCACTGGTTGGCTATCCGGCCCGCCTTACACCTCCCTCAGACCCCTCTGAGGTCACTTGCTTCCTAGGCCCTGAGTCCGTGCTACCAGGACTCCTCAGGGCCAGCGGAGGCAGTGGTTGTTGGGCTCCCTTAGTTGATGTCACCCCAGGGGACCTGGGTGTGTTCTTTCCCCACCCCTCATGGAATTGCTCTTCTGCTGAACACAGAGAATGTTGCTCAGTTCCTGGTCCGTCAGCAGGGAGGAAAACATTCGTCTCCCAAAGCTGGGCCAACGTGACCTGGAATTAGTCAATCCCAGATGTAATGTTTTAGCAGCCTCTCCTCACTTTCTGATTGGTTTATATCACGGCTCGCAGCACGCTCACCTCGCCCTTTGATTGGCCCATCTCAAGCAGCATCTCAGCACCCTCTTCTCCTGCTTTGATTGGCCCATCCTGCAGCTCCTCTATGCCTGTTCTGAATGGTCAGTCCAGATGCTGCTTCTCAGCACCCATTCTGATTGGCATAGCCAGCTGTCAGTCACAGGGCCTATTTGCTGACTCCTTGCAACATCTGAACCCTTCTAGCTACCTCCTGGAGAGAATGGGTTGACCATTGTCCATGTCCAGGTTACTGAGACCCGTGGTGAGCTACCTCCTGCCCGTAGTGTGTGGAATTATCTCCTGATGTAAATTAGTGTGTCTAGGAGACTGGCTAGGTGGCCCCAGATTTAGGGTACTGGGGATACCAGCCCGACAGCTTCTGTCTTCTTAAGCTGTGAAACCAGAGCTCCTGAGAGCCAGGTATACTTACAGCCAAATTGACCACCAGGACCCCAACCCTCCCAAAGGCTTAGCGCTCCTCACTTTGTGCTGGGGTGAGAGTCCATGGGAGCCGGGAGCCTTTACGTGACCTCCACCCTCAGCAGACCTAGTACTTACTCTTATCTAAAAACCGCACTTTGCTAAATGAATCTGCGGGAATCCCAGCTGAGCCAAGGATACAAGAGCCCAGAAAGTGTGGAAATCCCTTTCCTGGATTTTCTAGACAGGAGCGCAGGCAGGCTCTGTCCCAAGCAGTTGCCAAAACCCCACTTTCCACACTTCTCCAATTTCGCAAGCGCCAGCAGCACGCACCCACCAGCCCCAAATTCCATGAGGCCGGAAATGCTGGATGCTCTGTGGGAGTGTTCTGGGGGAAAGGAGGGCTCTCCCAGGCACACCTCAGCACCACAGGGCCAGGGGAGGAAAAGCAGTCACACAGGGACTGGGGGAGACTGTTCACAGGGCTGCAGCATATGCCTTACACGTGGGAAGCCCTGGGCCCGTACCTGGCACCACACGCTCCCCCAAAGCACTGCCTGGCATCACTGTCTTCCTGTTCATCGTCCATTTGCTCGAGCGGGCACCAGTAACATCTCCATATGACCTGTCTCATGCAAGTAGAGCCCAAGGGCACCTGCTTGCTCCAGGAACATAAAGAGCCTCAAACCATTCCATCAGGTCATGGGAATGAGGTCTATAATTGTTACTGGTATCTGGCATATCAAATATGACACGGGTAGCTTGCCAGGCTCTGCTGTGCGGGTAGCATACTCTTGTAGTCACCTCTAAATTCAGCACCTATTGATGAACCTTGCGGCTGCGTGAGCCGGCTGTGATAGGCTGGTCTGCTGGGTGGAGTTCTGACGAGGGGAAGTCCGGGTGTGGAAAATGGAGGTCCTCATGGAGTGGGGGTTGGTCTGGCTTATTGTGAGGCTCTGCATCACCCAAAAAGAAAAAATAGAAAAGAAAATGGCCCAGGTTCTAGTAGGAGCCACCCCCCTTCCCTCTCTGGCTGTCTCCTTCCATGCAGGCTGCCGAAACCTTGTGGTCTGTCCAGCTGGTGCAGGAGGCGGGAGGCAGACCCCCCCCCCGCCTCCTATGGAGCCTGGCCCAGCAGACCTTCAGGGCAGGTCTGAAATCAGGGTAGGGGGTGGTCTAGATCTCGGATCTCCTGATGCTACACTGCCCTCCCTGACCCCTCCTCCTTCTCTGGGTCATGGTGGGGGGGAGCACATAAGCTGGACATTGCCAGCCTCAGGCTGGGTACCTGGTAGGCTGAAAGAGCCAGGCAGGATTCGGCACCCTTCCTCCCCCGGCCTCGGCTTCCATGCCTCTCATGATGGGGAGCTCACTACCTCACGGGCACCCCTGTCCCTGGCACAGCTTGACTTCCTGTGGTCTCCTTTCCCCACTACTGAGATGTAAACGTTCTCTCACCAGGAGGGACACCGCTGAGCTGGCTGTGCCCCAGGGAGAAAGCGAGGTGATCTCTTCTGAACCCCATTCCCCAGTATCCAGGAGAGGCCTAGCTGCTTTGCGGCCAGGCTGCTAGGAGACAGTTATGCCCGGAGGAGAGGGAGGAAACTCCATAGGGCCGGACTTTACGCCTGCCTTGAGCCCCATAGGGAGGAGGGAAGTGGGGTGAAATCCGTGCCTGGGGCCCTCGGTTCCCTCGGCTCCTCCCCACCCTCTCTGAGGAGCACTGGGAACCCGGCCCAGAGCTGCTCCCCACCCCCCCAGCCCAGCACAGCCTGTGTCCCTGCAGCTGTCCTAGGCCAGCTGTCCTGGCCCCAGCTGCCCGTTGGCTCCCCAGATCCCCAAAGAGGCCTAAAGCTGCTCATTGTCACTCCTGGGTGGTTTGATACACGGAGGGGCGAGGCAGCCAGCACACCCCAACCTTCCCTCTGAGAGCGCTGGCCCTGCAGGGCGACAGGTGACTCTGAAGCCCCGTGTCACGGGGCTGGCTGACAAAGGGAAATGCTCATGTATCAGAATCCTCGAGTCCTGGCGAAAGGCCTCATGGGATATTTCCAGCTGTGAGGGGTTCGTGAGCCCCCTCGCCAGTGGAGGTGGGGGTGAGACCTGAAAGGGCTCCATCGAGGCATAGATTTGCAAAAGGATCCCTATACTTAAGATTTCTGGGGACTGAGCCCCCAACTGTCATGAAGTATTCCTAACGCTGGCCCCTGTGCTTTGCGTGTACCAAGAAGGGGGCAGGGGCTGTTTAAAGCTCCGGGGCAGCTGAGTTTGACTGAGGCCACGTGGCACACACACACACACAGAAGTGGAGCAGTGCACAAATGAGTTATTTTTCCCTAGGGTGAGGGTAGCGTGCATTTCTGGTGTGTGTCCATTTGGCTTAGTTTGGGGCCATACCCAGCAGTGTTCAAGGCTCAGTCCTGGCTCTGCTCTCAGGGATCATTCCTGGAGTGCCAGGGATCGAATCTGGGTCAGCTGTGTGCTAGGCAAGCACCCTACTCATCGGACTATCACTCTAGCCCATAGCCTGTCCCCATTGGGGCTGGATGTCCTGGAGGGTCCCATCGTCCCCCCATTGCCCTAGGAAGGTGGAGGGAGCCCCGCGGCCCCTTTTGGAGACCATCTCCCTACCGCAGCTCCTGCCCCACGACCCTGACCACCACAGAGGTGCTGCAGAGCAGCAGAAAAAGCCAAGGGCTCATTTTGGGATCTCCAGTGCTCACTCACTGGCCTCCTGGCCTCCCCCAGCGGCCATCCAGGCAACTTCTAGAGCTTGAGGGTGGCCCCTGCAGTTGTTCTCAGGGTCTTCTAGACCCCAGGAGCCAAGCAGCGGGCATGCTGGGCTGTGGGAAGGGGCAACACTCTCACTGCTGGGTGGGCTTCAGGGTGCTGCACACAGGACGTAGCACCTGCCTGGTGGGTTTGGGAGGGCAAGCTGGGGTGATTTGGGTCTAGAGGGTCCCTCTTCCCAGCCCCCTGCACTGACCTATGTGCTCTCTCTCCCTCTCTCTCTCTCTCTCTCTCTCTCTCTCTCTCTCTCTCTCTCTCTCTCTCTCTCTCTCTCCATCCCTTTACCACACAGGGAGCTCCCGGACAGGCAGGATGGGCTCAGCCTGCATGAAAGTCACCAAGTACTTCCTCTTCCTCTTCAACCTGCTCTTCTTTGTAAGTACTGCCCTAGAGACCCTCTCCCCACACCGTGGGCCTGCGAGGCGGCCAGGTAGGCGGGAAGGACTGTCCAGGGATGGCGCACGGAGGGAAAAGAGCCCCTGATTCCAGCTGACTCTGTGGGAGTCTGGCTCCCTAAACACCGAGCATGGCCTGGTTAGGCTGGACAGAGACTGGGCAAGGCCCTTGTGTTGCACCAGGCCAACCTGGTTTGATCTCCAGCATCCCTGTGGTCCCCTGAACCCCGCCAGGTGTGATGTCCGAGTGCAGTCAGTAGTAAGCTCTGGGAACTACTCCAGGTGTGGCCTGGAGGGGAAAAAAAAACAAACCCACCTTGCTGGAGAGCCAGAAACAGTGCAAAGGGCTGAGCACTGGATTTGGATGCCCCCAACACCGCCTGATACCTAGAGCCAGGAGTCACCCTTGAGCACTGCTGCCTGTCATCCCCCAAACACAAGAAACTTGGGAACTCCTATTCATCTGGGTGATGAAGCTTCCAGTGTCCTGCACCCCCCCGAGACAGGTGTCCCTGGGCTCAGTCAGGTCCTGGCTTTACTCTCGGTCACAGCAGATGGACAGGTAGGATCACGCCCACCCCAGGCTGGCTTCATCAGCAGATGGGGTGACACAGGAGCAGGTATCCAGTGCTGGAGGTAGGGGGGCAGCGCTATGCAGTGACCCAAAGGGGCGGGAGCTCCCCAGGTGGGCCCAGGCCAGGTGAGGGGACTCAGGGCCTCCCCACCTCGAGGGACACCTCTGCTTGTGCCCTGGCTGCAGCTACATCTGCAGCTTGCCCCTGCCTCTGTAGTGGACCACGAGGTCACCAGGACTGGAGGGCTCCGAGCTGAGCCCCCCATGGAGCCCACCATCTAGCTGGACATTGGCAGGGAAGGACACCCAGCCCTGGGACACTGTTGGTGGCAGTGACTGTGTCCCACAGGGAGAGGCGTGAGGGAGCTTCAGGGGCTGGAGAGATAGTACTGGGGTTATGGGCTGACCCTGATTCCAATCCCCGGCACCCCACATGATCCTTGAGCTTGAGCCAGGTGTAAGACCACCTGGTGTGGCCCTAAAAACAAAACCAAGAAAGAAAAAAATGAGGAAGGGGCTCGCAGGGGCTGCCATATAGCAGGAGCCCCGAATTCTGAGCTGGGAGGAGGGGGTGGGGAGGGGTCTGAAAGATTCTTGCAGAAAGTGGACCTGAAGCCGAACCTGAAAGTGGAAACTGCGGTCCCTAGAGCTTTTTGGACCCCTCAGCCCCCTTAGTAGTGGGGTGGTCAGGGAGGTGAGGAGTGGATGATGGGAGGGTTGAGGAGTAGGATGGAGGTGTGGGGCGCCCCGCATGCTCACAGGAGAGACCCCCCACACACACACACACACACACACACACACACACACACACACACACATCCCCAGCTCCTGCGTGGATTGCTGGGAATTGCTGCACCGACCGCGGCTTGACCAGGTAGTCCCTCCCGTCCCACCTGCTTTCAGGGGGCTCCCCGTGATCTGCTCCCCCTTCTCCTTCCAGATCCTGGGCGCCGTGATTCTGGGCTTCGGGGTGTGGATCCTGGCCGACAAGAGCAGCTTCATCTCTGTCCTCCGTAAGGCCCCCTCGACTCCCTCCTTCCCACCCCCACCGGGCGTGCTGGCCATTCCCACGAGGCCTGGTCCCAGGGCCAGCCTGGCGCCCGGCCGTCCATGCCACCTGGGCGCCTCTGCGGGGTTCTTGGGAGTGAGTGGCTCTTGCCCCACACACAAAAGCTGCCCTTGTTTGAGGCCTCAGTGAGGCGCGTTGGCTGCTTCGCCCAGGCCAGCGCCTTCCCTGGGCCATGACCTTGAGGACGCCGCGCCTAGTCTCTGGCCTTGCCTATTCAGCAAACGTGGGAACCAGTCCCACCCTAGCAGGGGAGGAGCGCTCAGGCCAGGAGCGGCCAGAGGTTCCATGTGCCATTCCTGCCCTCCTCCAACTCACTGGGCGGGGCTTACGTGCCTCGGGTGGAGAGGGGGCGGGGCTTACGTGCCTCGGGTGGAGAGGGGCGGGGCTTACGTGCCTCGGGTGGAGAGGGGGCGGGGCTTACTGCCTCGGGTGGAGAGGGGCGGGGCTTACGTGCCTCGGGTGGAGAGGGGGGGGGGGATTACGTGCCTCGGGTGGAGAGGGGCGGGGATTACGTGCCTCGGGTGGAGAGGGGGGGGGGGCAAGTCAGCACGTAAGCCAATAAGCGCGGCCCAGGCTCAGCTTGTGCTGTCCCTGCTCTTGGTCTGGAACAGGGCCTGGTGCTGTTGGTCTGCGAGGATCCCGCATCAGCCCCTGAGCGCTGTATTCCCACTGCCCCTGTGGGGTATTGAGGCTCAGGTTTGCACCACTGGGCTTCCAGAGGAGAGCTTTGTTTCGCCATGCTGTGTATGGCAGGTGGAGCCACAGTTGGGGAGGGCGGAAGGAGGGGGTCCCCCTTAAACTCATCAGAAGCAGGAGGAAGGGGGACCCAAGGCTCTTCTGCCCAAAGATAAGAGCCTGGATGATAAAGGACTCTGGGCAGCTGACTTCTCCAGGAAGTGCGCCCGGCTTACTCACTGTGACCTTTGTGGGTATTCAGAGGCGGGGAGAGGTGGCCGGGCCTCCAGTCCAATGTGACTGTCCATCCTAGCAGTGAGTGCGTCTCCTTGGCTCTCTGCCCTCCGAGCAGCTGTCCCAGCAGCGGGCTTTTTCTGGCCCTTTGGCAGCTGCTGCAGTAGAGTCAAAGGGAGCCAGGCCTCTCTGAGTCACAGAGGGGCACACCTGTCACCACGGCTCCCAGGGTGGTGAGGTGTCCCCTGGGAACAGTAGAGGGAAGCAAGGGAATCTGCCAGAGTGTCAGTCCTGCTCCCGCTGGGGACGAGCCAGCAAACTGCACCCTGACCAGGTCCAGGATCCCTCGCACCCCTCCCATGGCTCACACACAGCAGGCACTAATGCCCCAGCACCCACACTTCAGCACCCTGCCCCCAGGCTCAGGGAACACCCTTCCTCCCAGTTCAGGTCCACCAGAGCCTCAAGCTGGCCAGATTGCTCAGATTCCCTCAAAGCCCAGGGAAACTTCTATACAAATGCCGGGGGCCGGGGAGCTGTCCCCTCACAGACCCAAGGGTCTGACCCCAGGTCAGGTCAGGATAAAGCATCTTCCAAACATTTGAAAAAGTTTCTCAGAGAGTGCCCCAGGCAGCCAGGGCCAGTTCCACCCTATCCGTCCTGCCACGTGCACTTGAGTCAACAGGCTCAGAGAGGGGACAGAGCTGGCTGACAGTCCTACACCAAGTGAGGGTCTGTGCTGGGGCCGGAGGGCGCTGGGCTCCGTGCTGGGGCTCTTCTCTGGTGACCAGACCCTCTCTGTGTCCATATGTCGGTCTACCCATGGAATTGGGCCCAGCCATCCCCATGGCCAGAACAGAAGCAGCGTGGACAAGCGCCTGTCCAAGGCTGCACAGCCGGAGCTGGGTGCCAGTCTCTGAGCCCGTCCCCCATGCCCTGGACTTCAGGGGTCCAATGTGGGGCTCAGAGTGGAGAATGGGGCCAGGCTCTGCTCCCCATCAGCCCCTTGCTTGAGTTTCTCCATCTCTCCAGGCCACACCTCTGCCCAGGGAGGATGATAACCATAGATCTTGCCTTCATGGGGCTGTTGTGAGAGAAATTAGGCTCCTGGTAGGGGTCCAAGGCAGGCCCCACGCAGAGGAAGTGCACAAGTGACTGTGGAAGTGTTTGATGCTCTTGTATTTGTTGGTGTCTTGGAGGAGTACTGACCGGTTCTCTTTCACTGGAGAAAGAGACAGAAAACGGGCCAGCCCAGGGACATAGCCCTTGGTGGCAGCCCTGCCATGCCAGCACTACTCGGCCCAGAAAGCTCTAGAAGGTGTCTCTGCCATGCCTCTTCCTCTGCCAGGCTGCTGGGACAGGCCTGAGACCTGGGGTGGAGACAGGGCCAGCAGTGGAGGAGGTGCAGGCTCCTGGTCCCGGAGAATCTCCCCCCTGGGCCTTGTTGTCAGGAACCCGCGAGCTTTAGTCTCTTGGGCCTCAGCAGTGTGCGTCAGGAGCTAGTGGTGTAAACCCGCTGGCATCCCCTGTGAGGTCCGCCCGGGCCAGCGTGCTGCCCATTTGGGGGAGTGTCAAGCCCTTATCTCAGGGCGTAGTTGCTAGGGGATGCCTGAGGACCCTAACCTGGGTACTCTGGGTAAAGTGAACCCTGAAGCCTCTGGTGAGAGGCAGGGCCATGGGGGTCTTGTGGGGGAGTGAGGGGTCTAGCAGGGTTGCTCCCCACCCCTCGCACCCCACTGGAGCTCTGCCTGGCTTCCCTGGGACCGCCCAGAGGAGCTGGGAGCACCCGACTGGCCTGGAGAGTAAAATGACTGGTCCCTCCCAAGCTTCGGAACATTCTGAGACCAGACAGTGAAGGGACAGCTTACTTCCTGCCCACCCCCCACCCCACTTCAAGGTTTTTCTGTCTGCTGTGGGGGTGAGGTGGAACCCCTCACCTCTAACCCACCAGCACGCTGCACTGTCATTGACCAAACACATGAGTGGGGTGACCTGCCAGCACCTAGACCAGGGCCCTGCAAAGTCCAATACTGTCCAGTCTCCGAATCCCAGCCTGTCCCTGACCAGGGCTCCATTCTCTCAGTTTCCCCTGCCTGTTTCCTGGCTTGCATGCAGCCCACAGGCGGAGGAAGGGGACAGAGGGGAGAGTGAAGCAGACAGGGTGAGGATCTAATAGGACCTAATCAGGGCTTCGCTGGGCGGGTTGGGTGGGGCGGTGCGGGGGTCTGTCTGCTTGTACCCCGGTGAAGGTGCAGAATGCCGACGGGTGGGTGTGAGGGGCCAGCGCAGGACTGCTGCTCACGCCTCCTTCCTGTGTCCCTGCAGAGGCCTCCTCCACCCCCTCAATGTGGGCGCCTACATCTTCATCGGTGTGGGCTCCATCACCATGGTCATGGGCTTCCTGGGCTGCATCGGCGCCGCCAAGGGAGGTCCGCTGCCTGCTGGGTCTGGTGAGTATAGCCGCATGGGTGCGCGGGACTGGGGGGTGTCTCCTGTGGGGGGGCCACCACTCACTCTGCTCTGTGTCCACAGTACTTCGTCTTCCTCCTCCTGATCCTCATCGCCCAGGTGGCTGCTGGGGCCATTTTCTACTTCAACATGGGTCAGGTAAGCAGTCGCTACCCCTTGAGGGGGCGGGACACAAACCCAGTGGGGCGGTGCCAGGGCCGCTGCCCAGCCCCATCACGGGGTTCTGTTAGGGAGAAGAGCAGCATGTGTTGGGGCTGAGGGCGTGGTGAGCCTGCACCCACTCTAGCCCTCCTCTTTCCACCCGAGTGTGGGCTTTATTGTCTGTCTGCTTCCCCATCTGTGATTGTAGATTTAATTCAGGGGTGTTGCAAGGAGTCAGCGAAATTATCCTAGTAAAAACACTTAGCACTGGGGCGAAGGAGGTTGGGCAGAGGGCTGGAATGCAGAGTGAAGGCCTGCCCCCCATCCCCAGGCCCGTGGGGTGACACTGCCAGGCCTAGGCATGGTACCCCCTGTCCAGCTGGCCAGGTATGGCCCCGGATCCCCAGCTCACTGGTTGTGCTAGGTTGGTAAAAACTCAGTGAATGCTGGTTGTTCTTGTTGATTTTAAAGCACTTTCTAAGTTACAATCCAAGCTAAGTAGGCACCAAGGAGGGAGGTCTGAAGAAGGATGTTAAGAAAATGTTAATAAAAACATTCATCCTGAGTCAGAGGGAAGGTGTTCAGCCTGACCATCAGGAATAGGAAACCAGAAGTCTTGTAGCTCAGATTCTAAGGAGGCTCTTGTTGATGTTAGCCAGAAGTCGGGTTGGAATTCCGAGACCTGGTTCCACCTGGCTTTTCCCTTTTCATTGTGACGCTCTGACCCGTTCCACTCACCTCCTGGGTGCCAAGTGGCTGCCACAGCACTGTTCATCTGAACTGCTATGGCTGGAAAGAAGAGGAAAGCGGCACTGCCAGTTCCTGTCATCGCTTTGATCAGAAAAGCAAATCCTCCAACCCCCCATCTCTGGACACAAAGGTCACTCCCGACTTCAAGAGACACCGAGAGAGCTAGGCCCCAGCTTTCAGAAGCACAGGGGAGTGGACGCCAGTCTGTCATGACTTCACTGGGAGCATTCAGGGAGCACCAGGCATGGCACCTTCTAGCAGTGATCCCACTCATAAGCTTGGGCGCGGGCAGCCTGACCTCTGGGTCACGCTGGTGAAATCATGATCATGGTGGTTTTCTACCCGAATGCACTTCACCTACTCAAAATCCACACAGCCTGTTTGCCAGGAGAAATGGGGTGAACTGAAGGGTGAGAAACCAGCAGGCACACGTGGAGAGGCTCCAGGGCACAAGATGCCCACAGCTGCCAAGGGCTGATATAAAACTGGGCTCTTCCTGGCAGCGAAGGTGAAAGGGGAAAGAGAAGAGCTTGTTGGGCAGTGCGACCGGAAGCTGGTGTTACGGGGAGTGAAACTGCCTTCCCAGGATTGTGGGGTCTGCACTCACTACCACTGTGTGAGTGGGGCTTCTCTGACCCCATTTTAGTATAGTATGTGCCATGGATAAAAGCCAGGCCTGGGGCGAGGGGCAGAGCAATAGTACAGCAGGTAGACCATTTGCTTTGCTGACTAATGTGGCTGACTAAGGTTTGATCCCCAACACCCCATATGATCTCCCCATTTCTTCCCCAGAATGATTCCTGAGCAAAGAGCCAGGAGTAAGCCCTGAGCACCCCTGGGAGTGAAATAAAAACAAACAAATGAAAAGGCTCTAGGAAGAGGAACTTGTGACCCAGAAGCCCACACTTACTGGGTCTCAGCACCCACCATTTCACCCCCTGCACATTTCTCCATCTCCACTAACAAAGTTGGGGGCCATAGCCTGGCTAGTAACTTGACTTTCAGATCTTCATTTCAGCTCGCAAGCATTTCCCAGTGTGTTTGTCGCTTTGCTTTTTGGTTTTGGGCCACACCTGGCAATACTCAGGGCCACTCCTGGCTCTGCACCCAGGAAGCACTCCTGGCTAGGCTCGGGGGGACCATATGGGATGCCCAGGATCAAACCCAGGTTGGGTGTGCAAAACAAAATACTTGACTGTGCTATCTCTCTCTGAACCCCGCATTTCCCAGTTATAAATAAATAAGGAGATAAATAAATAGATGAGAGGGGCTGAAATGCTAGTTTGGTAGGTAGGGCTCCTGCCTAGCCTTGGCCAGCCTGAGTTTCATCCCAGCACCACGCATGGTTCCCCCACTCCTCCAGGAGTGATCCGTGAGTGCAGAGCCAGAAGTAGGCCTTGAACACAACAGCCAGTTGTGCCCCAAAAACCAATGAAGAAAAAAGTGGAAGCCCAGAAAGACAGGTCACTGTCCCCTGTCCACCTGCCCCAGAGCCCGGGCTCGTGCCTCTCACCATCTCCCCCACTGGCCATACCGCCTCTGCTTGGGTGCTGTCCTGGAGACCCTCCTAGAAGAGCCCCCATCCTCAGGGCAGTTCTCCTGACCCTGTTCCCCTTCCTGCCCCTTTTCTGGAAGGCACAGGAAATTTCCTGGCCCAGTGGGGAGCTGTGGCGCCACTCAATGGCCCACAGTGGGACAGAATTTATTTCGTCTTTCCCAGCACATTGTAAATGCCCGAGGCAGACTAAACATTGCCTCCCAGCTGTTTATTCCTGCACGGGGGCCCAGCCCCAGCTGGGGAACTTATCTGTGCCTGAAGGGAAGGGGAGGCCTGGGAAGGGCTTGTGCCCACTGTCCTCACTGGCTCCCTCCTGCTCTAGGCCTATCAGCCACTGTCCCGGGGCTCCAGGTCTGTAGTGTGGGAGAATGAGCCCGCCCCCTCTCCAGCCCTGGGGCCTTGGGAGTAGGGATGGCAACACTGTCCTGCTTGGGGGCCACAGCCAGTGATGCTGGGGGTTGGGGGAGCGAGGTGAGCCTCCCAGTTGGATGCTCTGGGGTTGCTCTCTGCAGTGCGTTAGGGGATTGGGGATCACACCCAGGGCTCCCACGTGCTCAGCCCTCTTAAGCCCCATATTGCACTCTTTCTTTTCCTTTCTTTTTTTCTTTCTTTGGAACGGGCTGTGCTCACGGCTTACTCCTGGCTCTGTGCTCAGGGATCACTCCTGGCTTGGCTTGAGAGACCATGTGGGGTGCAGGGAAGTGAATCTGGGTTGACTGCGTGCAAGGGGAGTGCCTACCTGCTATACTCATCTCTCTGGCCCCGATATGGCAGACTTGGATGAGAGCCATAGTTGGGCAAGGACCCTGACATCAGATCCAAATGCCCCCCCCACCCCCACACACACACACACACACACACACACACACACCACTCACACTCTCCACAGAACCCTTTTCTGAGCCCCCTGGCAGTAGCCGCCTCCACTGTGGCCTGAGTCTCTTTTGTCCTGAGGTTGGGGGTCACAGAGGCTTGCCGTCCTTTGCTGAGGTTCTGGAATCCTCCCTTGCTCAGCCTGTCTGGCAAATGAGAGTCCGATGTTGGGGGCTCCTGTGAACTGGGCTCACCCTGCTGCGTGCCCGGGGGGTAGTGAGTGGTGAGGTGGGGGGGAGGGTGCTGCAGCCCTCTGACCCTCCTTTCTCAGGGCCTCCCCCCAACCCCCCCACCACACACACACAACCGACAGTCTATGCCAGAGGTCCCAGCCCCCAGCCAGAACACCAGTGTCAGGAATTAATTCGCCTCTCAGGGCTCAGCCCGTCTGTGGCTGCTGTGGTATCATCAGGGTCAGTGTCAGCGGGTGCAGGGTGCTGGGCTTTGGGTGCAGTTAGGGTTTCCGGCTGTTTCTCACCCGGAGGGCTTAGCGCGTGTCTGTGTCCTGGGCCAAGCTGGGGTCAGGGGAGCCGGAAGGCACGTAGCAGCCCTAGGGCTCAGGCTTGGCCTGCAGTTTGACCCCCCAGCCCCACGGGGTCCAGCCTGAGGGAAGAGCCCCCTGAGCCCGACCGGCTGTGACCCTACGCTAAAGCAGAGTATGGGGGGCTGTTCAGGGTATGCTCTGATGGATGGCCCGAGAGCCTGGAGGGCCGTGACGGCTGCCATGGTTGAGGATGGGGGTTGGGGGGCATCAGGAGGAAGAAGGCGTTCTGAGCTGGCACACAAGCGCCAGTGATAGCCCAGGGAAGGCCTCTCAGCAGAGGCCTGGGGGCTGAGAGCCCTAAGGGGAAGAGACCCCCCATAGCCTGGGTGGCCACGGGGAGGCGGTTGGGTGAGCAGTAACTGGCCCGCTTGCTGCGTGCAGCCCAGAGGGCCCGTCAGGAGACCTTGCGGTACCCTCCCCTGCCCGTCTCCCCTTTCTGCCCCAGAAGCCCAAGACAGCTGGTGTGTCCACGCCTGGGTGGCCAGGTCTGGGTGGTAAAACGAGTTTCTCCCAGGACTCCGTGGCCCTGTGGGGTGGAAACTTCCAGATGCCTGGCCTGGCTTCACGCACCAGAGCCAAGAGAGACAGCGGGCAGGACACAGAGAGCTGGCCTTTCCCTTCCCGTTTGGGCAGGAGGAGGGCGGAGAGTGAACGCGTTCAGGTTGTGCTTCTGGAAAGATCGCAGAGAGCAATGGAGTATGTGCGTTTGCTGGCTGTGCTCCGGGCCCCAGCAGTTGCAGAGCAGAGCCCGCCTCCGGTACCTGAGCCAGACTTCTGCACTCGAACCAGGTCGGGCTCCTGAGCTTAAATTTGGCCCCCTCCTCCAGCACCCAAGCCAGGCACCCCTCCCCAACCTAAACCTGACCCCGCCTCCAGTGCCGGAGTCAAGCCCCGCCCCTAGCCAAGGTCTAGCCCCGCCTCCAGCCAAGCCAGGCCCCGCCCCAGCCTAAGCCCAGCTCCACTTCTAGTTCCTGAGTCTGGTCCTAACAACTGGACAGGGCCTCTACCTCTGTAGAGACATTTCTGGGCACGGTGGGAGGCATGGTGGGAGCTCCAGTTCTCCCCAAACCCCCCAGAGCCTGACTTCTGTGCACCCAAGAGCACCCGAGTCCAGCAGAAACCTGCTAGCCACTAGCAGGTATGGGGTGTGGGGTTACCCCTAGGAAAGGACATGCAGATTGGGAAGAAGCATGAGCAGGAGCCAACGGAAGTGGAGGCAGAGCCCGCCCGACAGCCCTGGGCACCTCCCCTGAGCTTTCCCCGTTGCCAAGGCCACCTCCCTGGGCTCCCGACAAGGCCTGCCCTGTGGTCCCTTAGCTACGTTCGGGGCTGGAGGATGACGGGCATTTCCGGGAGACGGGACGGTCCCCATCACCAACTCGTCTCAGGGGCCCTGGCGCAGGGATGCATCGACTGCGGGCCGTGACAGCCCCTCTGGCAGGAACAGAACCTGGGTCTGTGGGGGATGGGGTGAGGATGTGGGAGGGCTGTCTCTGAGGACCCCTCCCAACGTTTTCTGCGTCGCTCACCCGGGGAGCAGAAGGAAGTGAAGATTTGGTTCTGCAATACGCGGAGCCTGGCCCCCAAACTAAGCTCTCTTCTGCGTGGGCTGTGTGGCCGGGGACAAGTTAATTAACCTCCCGAGACCTTGTTTTCCACATCTCTTTTTTTTTTTGGGAGGGGGCTTTTTTTGGGTCATACCGGCAATGCTCAGGTTTCTCCGGCTCTGCACTCAGGAATTACTCCTAGCGGTGCTCAGGGGACCATATGGGATGCCGGGATCAAACCCCGGACCAGCATGGGCCGGCTGCGTGCAAGGCAAACGCCCTACCCGCTGGGCTATCGCTCCAGCCCCATCCACATCTCTTAAGTGAAGGAATGAGGCGAATCCCTCGGCTGGCTCAGGGTTTAGCTGAGATCACGCCTGAATGGTGCGCCACGCGGCCTGGGTCCGTGCAAATGGGGGCCAAAGTTCCCCACTATTCTGGGTGCCAGAAGAGCAAAGCATCACACTAGAGGTTTGTGCGGTGCAGTGCTGAGAGTTGAAGCCAGCGCTTATACTGGTTTTATTTGGGAGCTGGTTTCCTGTGTGAGGCTGAGGGCCGGGCTCTCAGACCCCGGCCTGCAAGGCCCTGGGGAGGATGTGGGTTCTAGAAGCCGAGCCAGCAGCGGCCTGTGGGGACCTGGCGGAAGCTCACTTGGGTCTCTGAGAGCCCCTCCAGGAAACACCGTATCGGTTACCCCAGAGGCCTCTCTCCGGGCTGAGGGTCAGATGCTCAGCCTTTCCCTTAAACCCCTCGCCCTGGGGCTCTACAGTGGCGGTGACCAGGTGACTGTCCAGAAGGCCAAGGAGAACCTCTGGTGCCAGGCCAGGGCTGCTCTGCGGGTCACTCTTCCCCTGACGGGTTCTCACCTTGGGGAATCCTGTCCCCGGCCCGGGGCGGCCTCCCTTTGCAGGAATGACGTGACTCCGAGGCCGTGGAGGGCCAGAGCAGCGAGGCCCTGGCCCCCACACCAACACCCCATGTCTGCTTCCTTTGTAAGCCTCTTTCTGCCTGGAGTTGGCATAAGCAGGTGCTTCTCTCCTCCTCCACGCGGAACCCCCAATTCTCAAGCCAGCTGAGGATCCTGCTGTGGGGAGGGGCTGGCAGGTCCCAGGAAAGCATCTGATCTCACCCCCTCTTCCACCTGAGTTACGTGGGGCCTGGCGCCTCATGCCCGTGCATGTGGGGGTGCTGCAGGGGGACTTGTCTGAGCAAGGGGCTGCCTCTGAGATTTCCAGGCTCGCTTCGCTTGAGGGCACGCTGGGGCATCTCCCCTGCAGTCTCAGAAGCCCGTAGGTGGCACCCCGTTCAGCAGATGCAGGAGATTGGGCCCCGCTCTCCGTATGTGGGCCCCTGCTTGTGGGCATGAGCGGGGAGCAGTGTCCTGCCACATGGTGGCCCCCAACACTGGCGGTGCCCCCTTATTCCAGGTTCTCAAACCCCCCCCCTGCTCTGGGCAGGGCCTGTCAGCCACAGCACCGGAGCTGTGATAGAGGGGCTCTACCACGAGTCGGGTCTGCTTCCATTGCAGGACGAGGAGGGCCTGGCAGGGGCTGGGGGAGTGGAGAGAGAAGGGGTGGGATTCTTACAGGTGATCCCGGAGGGACCTTTGAGGAGGGACCTTTGGAGGAGGTGCCACTTGAGCAGGGCCCTGAAGGAAGGGGTGGGTGGGTTGTGTTAATGGTCAGGGCAGAGAAATCCAGGTGGCAAGATGGGCAGGTGCAAAGGCCCTGGGGCAGGAGGGTCCGAAGCCCATGAGGAGACAACATGGGAATCACGGAGGCAGACTCGGGAGAACAGAGCAGATGAGGTGGGGGAGGAGCAAAGAGCTCAGGGCTCCCTCTGGGGAATCCAGGGATTTACTGCAAATGTGAGAGGCCACTGGGGAGCTTTTAGGCTTAAAGGGGCCACACAGCTGAGTACCCAGCGCCCTGTTGGGCAGGAGTCTGGGCCCATGCTCTCTAGCACTGCGGCGGCAGCTACATGGGGCTGGCACTCAGGAATGCCAGCAAAGCGATGGGAAGGACCGAGGATGGACTTTCGCGGTCTAAGGGCGCCCCCAGGGGCCGGGGTGTGTTCAGGAGAGGGGGCCGCGGTCAGGACTCTGACCCCCCTCCTCGCTCTGTCCCGCGCAGCTGAAGCAGGAGATGGGCAACATTGTGATGAAGCTCATCAAGGAGTACAAGGACCACGAGGAGAACAGCCTGCAGGACGCCTGGGACTACGTGCAGGCGCAGGTAAGGGCCCGGCTGCACCAGGCACATGCCCACCTAGAGAACACGTTAGCAGCATGCATGTTAGCATGTGTTTCCTGCACTCCCCACCCTGCTCCCTCAGCCGCCGCCACTGTCCTTCTATCGGTGTGTCAGGACTGGACGGCTGCCTCATGGCTGACGGTGTGCGCCGCTGGCTAGACACTGAGTCCATCAACCCCGACACCTCCGCAAGCCAGTGGGGTGTAGACAGTGCAGGGACACCCCCCCCCCTCGGACTGAGAGCAGGTGTTCTGATCCAAATCAGCAGGGCCCCTTCTGGGTTGGGTCTTCTGGGCAACCTTCCACAATAAGAACAATTCTAGCAACTTGGTGCCACCAACTCTTGGTGGTGGTGATATGCCTGGGGTCTGGGTAGGACCTGGATGAACGGGGGCGGGGTCTCCCTAGGCTGGGCCTCATGGCTTGCCGTGCCCAAGGCTCTGCTATCCATGCACCCAAAAAATACGCCTAGTGCTGGCAGAGTGACAGAACGATGACTCCTCCGCAGAGCTACCAATGGACAGGCCTGGCAGACTACAGGCTGACTGACTGACTGACTGACTGACTGACTGACTGACTACAAAATGGATAGACAGACTGTGGAATGACAGACTCATTGACAGCCGATAGACTGGCTATGGACTGGACAAACTGGACTGACTGACAGATTCACTGACTGATTCACTATGTGCTAACTCCACAATTTCACTGACTGACTATGGACTGACTGACAGACTCACTATGTATTGACTAATAGACTCACTGACTGTGTATTGACTGAAATACTAAAGCCTTTGATTCACTGACTTTGGACTGACTGACACTGCGCACAGTATGACTGGTTCCCTGACTATGGACTGAATGATAGACTACAGCCTGCCATTTTCACTGACTGTGTATTGGCTGACAGACCCCAGCCCGACAGGTTCACTGACTGTAGCTAAACACTACATTTACAGAGGCACCATCCTACCTGTTTAGGATTAAGCACACACCCTGCCTTAATCCCTTTGTTTTAATCCCTTCTCTCACCCTATCTGATTGGCTGACAGAGTTCCCACCCTACTTTCCCCCAACATAAATATCCCTTTTCTACCTAATAAACCACAGCTATCCCCCAAAGTGGTTTGTGGAGACTTCTTTGTGGGTGCTCTACTCGACCTACTTTGTGGGTGCTCTACTCAACTTTCTTTGTGGGTGCTCTACTCGCTCAAGATCCGATTTCACCAGTGACGCCAACATCTCTCACCAGCCATATTAACAACTGACTCTGGACTGATAGACAGACTACAGCCCAAGAGATACACTGTGTATTGACTGAAAGACTGCAGCCTGACAGATTCACTGACGGACTATGGACTGATGGTACAGCCCGACTAGCCAAACGAGTGAGTGGTAGGTTGACTGACCAGATGACTGACAGAGAGCAACAGCTGACTCTGGCTGACAGGTTGCCTCACTCACTGACAAAACAACCGCCTTGAATGATTCACTGAATGAATGAGAGGATGGATGAACGGCAGATTGAGTGGTGACAGTACCGCTCTCTCCCTGCCTGCCTGCCCCAGTCTGCCCTGGCTGGGAACCAGTTCCCTCCCTCAGCACAGAGTTTGACCTGCAGGGGCCTTCCGAGTCAATGGCTCCAGGTGCCGCGTGGCACTCCACGTACCTGACGTCTTTGGACAGATGATTGCTGAGACCCAGCGCTTGCTCACGTGTGAGGGAGGCATGACCCAGGATAAACCAGGGCCACCTTTCAAGTAGCAGTGGGGCACCTGAGAGATAGTCCAGCGAGCAGGGTGGTTGCACGTGGTTGACCGACTTTAAATCTCCAGCACCACATATGGTCCTCTGAGCCCAGCAGGGGTGATCCCTGAGCTCCGAGCCTGAGACCCCTGAGCACTGCTGGGTGGGGCAGTGGGCGCTTTATTTGAGTGTGGGAGTGCCCGGGGTGCTGCTCAAAGGCGTTAGATGTCCTGCCGAAGAGTAGCCTTGGGTGCTGGAAGCAGAGGCCGCCCGGAGCCTAAGGGCAGCTGAGCAGGCTTGGCACGCCCCCTGCTGGCCGCGGCCGGCATCGGCCTCGCGTGGAAGCTGGGATGGCAGCAGGTGGAAGGAGGGGGCCAGCCTCCTCCCTCCTCCCCGCCCCTCCCCCTGCTCCACGGCGCACAGCTGAACCATGCCAGCCCCCTCCCGGGGCTCTGGAACAATAGCCGAGATCATTCCATTCTCCATGTGAGGAAACGGTTTTCGGAGACGTGCAGAAGGGTCCGTCCACCTCAGGCCAGGCCGGTGTCCTCCAGGAAGCTTCACATTCCACCTTCTGCGGCCTCCTGCCATTTCCGACTTAAGCCAGCCACGTCCTCGGTGCTGCTGGAAAGTCCTTAAAAAAAAGGCAGAATGGAACGTGTCTCCCTTTCTGCTCTGACTACTCAGCCCCAGCGTCTGCTCCTGTGGGTGCCCGACACCCAATGGTGGGCAGCACTCTCTAGCTGACTTGGCGAAGTTAGAAACTACCGCCAGCCCCTTTGCAGAAGGGGAAACTGAGGAAGAGGACTGTGCCAGGACCAGCCGGCAGGGGGCAGCACCGGCGCCTGACTCCCACCGGCCGCAGCCTGTGTCCCGTGTACCTCCCCACCCCCACTGCACCCACTCTGCTCTCCCAGCTGGAACTTGGCGCCTGCCCCGCTTCCTGCCCGGGCTGGTTCTGGGCAGTGTTTGCTGCCTGATGAAACGTTTACGACGTGCGTTTCCCAAGTGGCCCCTTCCATAGATGCTAACGTGAACCCTAAGCTCCGCAGGGTCCAGCTGAGGTTGGGGGGTGGGGGCGCTGCCCGGTCTGCTGCTTCCCAGGGTGTGCTGGTAAGAGCGGCCCGTCCCCTCCCTCTCGCCCAGGCGGAGTGCTGCGGCTGGGTCAGCTTCCACAACTGGACAGAAAACAGCATCCTCATGAACAGCACCAACGCTACCTTCCCTGCTCCTGCAAGAAGCCGGGCAAGGGCGAGGACAGGCCCCCTGGTCGTCAAGGGCTTCTGCCACCTACCCAGCAATGAGACCCACAGTGACAGCAACAACCTGGCAGAGTGGCCGGGTACCAGGAGGTGCGTGGCGCCACTGGGGGCTGTGTGTGTGTGTTTGTGTGTGTGTGTGTGTGTGTGTGTGGGGTCGTGTCCCTGGGCTGCTGCAGGCCTCCTCTCTTTGCACTCCATCCTGCCTCCTTCCTCAGCTGCTGCTCTGTAACTCTCCGTGTGGGGAACACAGACCCCTCCCACACACACTGATGTGCTTGGACCCCCCCACTGTGCAGGGCTGCATGGAGAAGGTGCAGGAGTGGCTGAAGGAAAACCTGGGCGTCATCCTGGGCGGTGCGCGGGTGTCGCTGTTATCGAGGTTCGTCTGGGCCCGTGCCCTGCCCTCCCCCGACCGTCCTCCAGCCCCATGACCTTGGGAGCGGGTTGGGGTCAGCCCCGCAGCCTCTAGACAAGCCCAGAGGGACCTCTCTGCCCCCTTCTCTTCCCCCTGCACCCCGCGGGCCGGTCCTGAGGCTGGAGCTGCGGGTCCCCCAGCCAGCCCCTGCCTCTGACTGTCACGCTGTCCACAGCTCCTGGGGATGCTGCTGTCCATCTGTCTGTGCCGGAACGTACGCTCTGAGGACTACAGCAAAGTTCCCAAGTACTGAAGCCGGGGGCACCCACTGCCCGTTGCCTCGGGGGCCCCCTGCCCGACCTCAGGGCTCTGAGGATTCCTCCTGGTTCCCTCCCACCTCACTGCCAAGGGCCCTCACCTGGCCAGCCTGGGTGGGCCGGAGCCCCGTCCTCCCCCCATCTCACTGCCTTGATGCTGCCAGCCTGGAGCCGAGCTGTGCTGGGGTCCCGGGCCCCACTGTCCTCCTCCCTCCCCAGTGGGTCTTCTTAGCAAGCTGGAGAATATGTTCCTTGCCCCCTCCCTCGGCCTGGGAGTCCTGCTCAGGCGGGCGGGGTGGGACCTGTTCTGGGGCCATCTTTTGTGTGGGGGGGCTGTATTAAAGGTGGGGTGGGGGAGTCTGTCTTATGGGTATGAGTGCTGCTGAACACTCGGCGTCTGTCTTTGGTCTCCACTGAAGGAGGTGGGGGCTCTTACCTAGGAGTGGAACCCCAAGCTCCCACGTGATCCCTCTGTCCCGCACCACCCCAGCAGCTCAGAGTCAGGGGTCTATGGGGTGGGGGGGGGGAGTCCCGTGACCCAGAGCTGGCTCCCAGGGATCCCAGGGAATAGGGCGTTGCCTTCTCCCCCCCACACTCCCAGAAGCTAGGCTGGCCTGTGCTCGGTCCCTGGGGACGGGGACTCAGGGCACAGTTCAGAAACATGCACCTGGGATTCATGTTTAACTGACGATTAAAGAGGATTTATAACAATCCAGCTGGTGTGGTGGGCCCGGACTTTCCTGGTGGGGAGGTCAGGGTTCAGGGTCCCTTTCTCTGCCTCTGCTCCACCACACGTGGTGCTGTTCAGTCAGAGGGGCCGGGCATGGCTCCATGGACAGAAACAGTTGTTGGTAGAACTTGTGGATTCCTGTCCTGAAACACCATGAAGGTGATGGGCAGTGGGCCGGTCACAGCGTGAATTGGCCTCTGGTTAGAACATGGCGGGTGGGGGCCTGGGGAACCTACCATAGGGTGCTTCGGGCCCAGGTGCCCTGATAGGGATTATTACGGACATGATGAGTGCCAGGACTCGATTGCTTGTGCTGTGATGGGGACCCCAGAGCTTATGTGTGGGGGGGGTCTCTGGGCCTGCACCCCACCACGCTGGGGAGTTTATGCAGGGTGCTGGGCCTCACATCACAGGCCACTCACTCCCCCTGGCCCCTATGTATCCTCGCAAACCCAGGGCTTTGCAGACAGGACCTAGGCTGCCGGGGGTTCCTTCTCCCACCCCTGTCTGGGTCACCTTGGGGCTTGTCACCAGACTTAAAGCCTAATGTGCAAACCAGTCAGGCAAGTGCAGAACAGCTGAACTGTCTCCCCACCTTGGCTTTTTTTAACCAAAGAAGGAAACTATTATTATTATTATTATTATTATTATTATTTATTGTCACGGCAGAGCCGGGCAAGCTACCCATGACATATTCGATATGCCAAAAACAGTGACAATAATGGACTTCATTCCCAACGAATGGAGACATTACTGGTACCTGCTTGAGCAAATTGATGAACAACGGGAAGACAAGTGACAAAAGTGATGATGATGATGATGATGATGATGATGATGATGATGATGATGATGATGATATGGGTGCTTTTTGGGTCACACCCAGCGATGCTCAGGGGCTACTCCTGGCTCTGCACTCAGGAATTTCTCCTGATGGTGCTCAGGGACCATATGAGATACCGAGACGGGGCTGCGTGCAAGGCAGACACCCTCCCCGCTGTGCTATCACTCTGGTCCCCCGAGGGAATATTTTTTGTGTTGAGAAAACATGAAGGAAGAAAATGAGCAGAGCTCAGGCACCCTGGAAAGTGCCGCGTGAGCATCTGCAGGGGATTCTTGTTTTCCATGTGGAATTAGGGAACATTTCCCATTTTTATTCATCAAATTCACAGAAAGAACCAAAGATCAGTTTACGAGACTACAGGCCCCGTAACACAGTAGGGAGGAAGTACAGTGTTTCAGGAGGCTTCCCGCCAAAGGCTCAGACTCCCGAGGCTGAAGATCTGGTTGAGTGAGCGGGCCACGGCCATGCCTCGGTCCGGCATCATCTCGGTAAGCTCTTCATCAAATTCCTCATGTTTGTTATTTGTCTTTCTTTCCCACCTTGCTAAGACTTGGCTTTGCCTTCAGCCTCTCTCTCTCTCTCTCTCTCTCTCTCTCTCTCTCTCTCTCTCTCTCTCCTTCCTGATTTTTATCTGGTTCTAGCTGGTGGTGACCACCTTGCTGTTTGATTCAGTTTGGTTTGGGGGCCATGCCTGGCTATGCTCAGGGATTACTCCTGGCTCTGCACTCAGGGGATCACTCCTGGTGGTGGTCACGGAACTATATAGAATGCCAGGAATTGAATCCTGGTCAGCTGCCTGCAAGGCAAGCACCCTACCTGCTGTGCTATATAGCGCCTGCCCCTTGCTGCGTTGTTATAAGGAACCCATCCCACCGAGCCTCTGGGAGCCCAGGGAAGTGGGATTCTCTGCCTTTGGGGCTGCCTTCAGCAAGTCCCCTTTGGGTAAGGTGGGTCTGGAAATCTGGAGGAAAGATTGAGTTTAAGGGCACCTGACACCTCTCCCCCCCATCACCTGGAGGCAGGTGTGGCCAAGGCTAGGAACTAGAGGTCTTCCAGAAGGGGCCACCAGGTGGCGCTGCTTACCCAGCCCAGGAGTCCCGCCAGATTCCCAAATTACTCCCAAGGGTTACTTCAGGCCTCTTCCCAGGCGGATCTGGGGAATCTCCCCATCCAGTGGCCAACCCAGTGAAAACACAGATTCCAGGGCTCAGAAATTCTTCCCTAGCATATCTGGGCTGATTTGTTGTTTGCCCTTTTTTGAGGGGTACAGTTCTGGTTTTGGTTTTTTGTTTTGAGGCCGTGCCAGGCAGTGTTCCTGGCTCTATGCTTGGGGAATCACCCCTGGTGGGCCTCGGGGATAATACGGGGATCAGAGGACTCAAGAGAGTCCTCACAAGAGTGTCCGCACAAGGCAAGCGCCTTCCCGCTGTCCTGTCACTCCGCCCCCAGGAATCTGCATTTCGGCAGCTTTCTCGGTGGTTCCTGAATCTGCTGGTTTGGACATCTCAGATCCAGTAAGAAATTAGAGGGACAGTGGGGTGGGGGTTGCAGTGTGCCCGGCCGTGTCCTCTGCAGTAAGGGTCATCCCTCCATCACCAACACACCCTTGATCTGAGCTTTACCAGTTTCTTCTGTGTCTTATGGCTGAATCCCACGGTGAGCCCTGTCTGAGGCCGGGGTGGGAGGCGCCAGGCACAGCTCAGGGTGCTGGGGAGCCCCAGAGCTCTGTGGGGCTCGGTCTCCCACGTCACAGACAGTCCCCGACCAATCCTGTGCTCCTGGCAGAGCACTCCAGCCCGGTTAATAACCCACCTCATTCCGCAGGGCAGTCCATATAATAAAGCATCAAACCTAATTGGGAAAATAAGCATTAATGACCCAGCATGGACAGAGCCAAGCTGCCCAGGCAGCTACAAGTGCTGCCCAGGCTCGCCAGGGCCAGCGCCCGCTGCAGGCCATACTCGCCACCCACCCCGGTGCGCACAAGTTGGATTTATTTTCTTAGGGCTGCGAGGGTGAGGAGGGGTCATACCTGGTGGTGCTTGAGGGGTGTTAGCCCAGGACTCCCCACAGGTCCCTTGAGCCCCACAGACTGCAATGTTGACCCTCAGCAGCGCTGGAGGTGCTGACTCATGCCCCGGCCCTCCCCCCTTTGACAGAGGCGGATGATGAAGAGCAGAGATTCAATAGCACCCCACCCCGACCCCCACCAGGTGAGGGAAGCACCCAGGGGCGGGACAGACTCAGGGACCGGGCCTGGTCCCTGGCTGCGGGCTGGAGCTCCCTCCCCAGCCACAGGAGAACCCAGGGCCTCTGCCATAGGGATGTGGACCTGGGGTCTCCATCAACTCCCAGGAGCCTTGGGAACCCCCCACTCCCCAGCAGACAGGCTGGGGCTCTGCCCTTTCCTCTAGGGCGCCCTGGAGTATAACGCGGGATAAATGAGCCCTTGCGAGTCCCAAATCACAACAACCATGTCCCTTAGCCGCTCCCTCCTGTTCTCTCTGTTCTGCCCAGTTGTATGGAGGCAGGAGCTGGGTACCGAGGGGGCGGGGAGCGGGGGGCGCATCCAGGAGGGTCCTGGGTGGGAGTGGGGGAGAAGGCTGGAGGATTGCATCCAGCATCTGCCCTTCAGGGGTCTCAGGACCTCCTAGAGTCCCATAGAGTGCGGAGGGGAGTGAGGGGTCGGTTCCCACCCTCAGGCCTGGGCCAGGCAAAGACTAGGGGTGCTGGGGTGATTCAGGAAGCTGAGCCCCCTCATCCCAGCAGAAACTAAGCTGCTCGGGAAGGGGATCAAGGGCTCTGGGCCAACCAGGAGGATATATGTGAGAGAGTATGGGAGGGGGCGGCAAACAGGAAGTGCCTGCCCCCAGCCCTCTCCCCTCCTTCCCGGAGTCAGGCAGGAACCAGCAGCCCCTGCCCAGCTGAAATCCAACCCAATGCAAACAGCTGGGCTGCGGTGCACTAGAGCGCATCCTGCCTGGCGGCTGCGGCTCACCCCAAGCTGGGACGGCCCGCGTGGGAAGGGAAGAAGCTGCTTCCCAGCCGGCCTGTTCCCACACTCCAGGCTTCAGTGGGATTCCCCATCCCCACCCCCCCACATCCCGGGAAAGGTCCTCCCCAAGCCTGGAAAGAATAGACAGGCAGGTGGGAGACTTTGGGGGCCTCCAGGTGGGAACTACAAGGAGAGGGTGGGGGTGGGAGAGGACGCCTCAGATTGGTCCTGAGGGGTCTTTGCCTGAACCCTGCTAGTGGGCGGAGCCTCCACCACCACTATGGCTTAGGGGTCAACCGCCCCCACCTGCCCCCCACCCCACACCCGCTGAAGTCATTTCCCCAGCACCTGCCTTCTGGGCTGGAGGAGTGGCTGGGCACAGAGCCAGCCCCGCCCCCTAATGTCACCCCAGATGTACCCTGGGAACAGGATCCGGCTTCCTGCAGGATGTGAGGTGTGGGGGTGCTATGGGGAACAGTTGGAGCTGCAGTGGGCTAAAGGGATGGAGTTGGAGAGGCCCTGGCGACCTCCTGGGGAGTTCAGGGGGACAGTCATCCAGCAGCCAGTCCTGTGGGTCCTGGATTATGGAGGGGTTCAAGAACCCTTGTTCTGGGATTTGGTAGGATTGGAGGAGAGTGAGCTCTCCTGAGGGGCAGGTTCCAGAGCCCCAGAAGCCCATGGAAAGGGACGGGGAGTGAGAGCAGCACTGTGGTTAGGCAGCCGAGCAGAGCGGGGAACAGAGCTGAGCTGGCCAGTCAGGCTGGGACAAGTGCCTCCCTGCCCATGACTGCCACCCTCGCCACCACCTCCACTCTCACCACCACCATTATCACCGCCACTGTCACCACCACTATCACAGTCATTATCACGCCTACATCACTATCACCATCAGCAGCATTTCACCATCACTGTCACCATCACCAACAACATTATAACCATCACTATCACGTTTATCACCATCACATCACTAACACCAACACTACCATCACCACCACCATCAATCACCATCACCACCACCATCAATCACCATCACCACCACCATCATCATCACCACCACCATCATCACCACCACCATCATCATCACCATCACCATCACCACCACCATCACCATCACCACCACCATCACCACCACCATCATCACCACCACCACCACCACCATCACCATCACCACCATCATCACCACCACCATCATCACCACCACCATCATCACCACCATCACCATCATCACCACCACCACCACCATCATCACCACCACCACCATCACCATCACCACCATCATCACCATCATCACCACCACCATCACCACCACCATCACCATCATCACCACCACCATCACCACCACCATCACCACCACCACCATCATCACCACCACCACCACCACCATCACACCACCACCATCATCACCACCACCATCACCATCACCATCATCATCACCACCACCACCACCATCATCACCACCATCATCACCATCACCACCACCACCATCATCACCACCATCACCATCATCACCACCACCATCACCATCACCACCACCATCATCATCACCACCACCACCATCATCATCATCACCACCACCACCATCATCACCATCACCACCACCATCATCACCACCACCACCACCATCATCATCACCACCACTATCATCACCACCACCATCATCACCACCATCATCATCACCACCATCATCACCACCACCATCACCACCACCACCACCATCACCATCACCACCACCATCACCACCATCATCATCACCACCATCATCATCACCACCACCATCATCACCATCACCACCACCATCACCATCATCATCATCATCACCACCATCATCACCACCACCATCATCACCACCATCATCATCACCACCATCATCACCACCACCATCATCACCATCACCACCATCACCATCATCATCACCATCATCACCACCACCACCATCATCATCACCATCACCATCACCTTCACCACCACCATCACCTTAATCACTATCACCACCCTCATCACCATCACATCGCTACCACCAGCACTGTCACATCACCGCCATCAGCCTTATCACCATCACTCTCACCACATTTATCACTACACTTATCACCATCACTGTTAATGAGCACTATCACCATCGTCATCAGAGCAGCCACACTCACGGGGTGAGCCTCTTGGGGCCGGAGCAACAGGACAGCGAGTAGCAGGCATTTGCCTTTCACTCTGCCAACCTGGATTCAATCCCCAGCACCTCATTTAGTCCCCTGAACCAGCCAGGAGTGACTCGCACCACCGAGTGCTCTGACTCTGGGCACAGAGCAGGGAGTGAACCCTGAAAACCACCAGGTGAGGCCCCCAAACAAAAACAAATAGTGTTCATCTCCACCCTTAACACCCAGACATAACAGCCGGGTTCTTGTGGAAACCCACATTTGGAAAAAGCTGTATCTCTTTAGAAGCCATTACACTGTAGTCTAGATTTGTGATTCTCGCCCTTCTTGATGCCTGCAGACCAGTCTCTGTGCCCACAGTGGCGATGGGAAATGACTCACCTTTGGGAGTTGTTGGTGGAAACACAGTATGGCGGCATGGGGCAGCTGGTGTCCATGGTCTCAGAGTTGGCGGAGAGCTGGGAATGGCCCCTGTGTCCTGTGACGATCTTTGCTCAGTGCTACTCTGCCCCCAGCCTCAAGGCCCGTGGGAATAAAGGCCCTGCTAGAGCGCAGAGCAGGGTGAAGAGATGGGTGCTCTCTCTCCAGTCCGTCAGTTCTGACATTTCAGTCATCAACCTATACCGTAAGTTTCAGCACCGCGAGGTGGCAGGAATCACAGCAGCATCCTGATGCCATCGATGTACCATCCAGAGGCAGGACACAGGCAATAAACACACAGAGCAGAGTCTGGAGAGGCCCCCATGTCAGGGGCAAGGAGGAAGACCTTTCTCAACTGCCTGCAATGACTCAGAAGTTGGGAGAAGCCCGTCTCCTGCGGGCTGCTGTCCCCTGGTGTTCTTGTGGCTGGTGGTCCACCAGGAGGCTGTGAGTGATATGAGGAACTAACCGAAATGGGAATGTTGTTGGGAACCAGCCCCTCTGCTCTGGAGGGATCCAGCCTGGTTCCACTCTGGCAGGAGAAACTTGAACTTGTGACAATGTGGGTCAGGGAGGCAGGTCCGCGGGCCTGAGTGCACGCATTGCAGGTATCACGGGGCTGGGGTCAGGCCTGTCTCCCTCCTCCCCAAGCCACGCACCCAGCCCACCTGAAGGCAGAGCTGCCCAGTCCCCCTGCAGGCTCAATAACAGACTCAAGAAGTGGAGCAGAAAACCACCTGGCTGAGCCCAACCCACTCACCCGCCCAGTAGCTGCACAGAACTGCGAGCTCCATCCATGGGGCATTCAGGTTCCTGCCTATGGGGGAAGTCATGACGGGGCTGTTACTAGCCGGTTTGGGTCATCAGACTGACAGCCCCCACATCACAGGCCAAGGGACCCAATGAGGCCAGGCCTATACTGAACACTAGGCAGAGGAGTCTCCCAGCATCACTGAGAGCTGGAACCTGGAGGGTCACTGTGTTGATAGGAAGACGGGAGCCCGAACGGCCCGGGGTGGGGAGGGGGTGAGGCAGGAGTGAGGGGACCCTCTCTGTCTACACACGCTCCAACCTGTGTCTCCTTGGCAGGCTGGCGTCAATGTCAGAGCAAGACGGTGGCTCTGGGGAGTGCAAGCGTAATGCATTCTGCACACAGGCGCTGACATCATTCCGGTGCACTCAGCCTCTCCCCTCACCCTCCTGGGGTGGCGCTCTTCGTGCCTGCTGCCCCTCCCCGCAGCCGCTGCTCCTCCCATGGGGTCCTGGGTTGCATAGATGGGCCAAACTGCCCTGCGGCTCCTTGGCCATCCATGTCCCTTGTGCGGGGTCACACAAGACCCTTTGCAGAATCTGTAATCACGAGCCCCCTGGGTATACCCCTCACCTTGCTGATGGGAGGCCTGGGGTTCCTAAGGAGAGCTGAGGCCCCCCACCCCTTGCCCTTTCTCTGGTAAGGCCAGGACAGGACCCTACTCTGGCATTCAGGGCCGCTTCCTTTATGGCCACAGCTGCGTCTTTGTAAAGGGGAATTTATGGAAGATCCCCTTAAAAGGCTCAGACCAGACTTCTGGAAGTTTCCCTAGCCATCCCTTGACACCTTGCCCTCCTGTGGGCCTCTTCCCCTGAAGGCTAGTCAGGCTTCTGTGTCCCCGCACGGGGTTCAAATTCAGACTCTACCCCTCACCGACTGTGTGGATATCTGCCAACGGGTGAGCGTCTAGAACCTTCTCTCAAATAGTGAGCGCGCTCCTGGACCCAGCCTCACGGAGCTTCTGCAGGAGGAAGAGCCAGAGCTCCTCGGCAGCCCAATGCCGTTCAAACTCTCAGCCTGTCTGGGCCTCGGTCTCCTGCTAGGGACAGGTGTAGGCGCTGCGAAAGGTCAAGGCCAGTTTCACGCTAGAGACAGTATAGGTGCTGCATAAGGTCTGGCTCTCTGCAGCTGACCCCGAGCTCCCCAAGGGCAGGGAGGGCTTCGGGGTGAGTCCCTGGCCTTGCTGTCTGCCTGGGCTAATGGGATTTGCTGAGAGCATGAGAGTTAGTGATGCCATTCCAGCGGCCACAGTGAGTTGAGGCTCTTGGGAGGAGCCCAAGCTAGTCCCGAAGATGTCTCGATGCCAGACCCCAGCCCTGGCAGTCCTGGTTCTTGGGGAGGGGGGGGGTGCGCTTCTCACCAGCCCCTCGGTGGAAATCCCGGCTGAAAGTACGCTGAGAGAGAACAATGCTGGCGGGCGGGTGAAGAGGTGGGGGTGGATGGCAGTGGGCAAGGGAGGGGGAGAGGCTGGGGAGAGGGCAAAGGTCAAGCTGCTCGTGTTCCCCAGCCTTCGCCTGCTCGCCTGGTGCCTGGAGGACAGTGAGGGCAGGAGAGTGGATGGTTCCGATGGGATTCAGATCACAGCCAGTTCTCGGGACCTGGAACTTCTCATCGTTAACTGCTTCTGTATCTGCCGCTGGAAGTGATCCAAGACGCTTTGTCCTCTAGCAGAGGGCAGCAAATGGGAGGGACTAGCCCCACCCAGGAGTTTGGGTCAAACCTCCTTCTGTGGGTGCAGCAGGAGAAGTGGGGGAGGCAAGAGGAGAGTCCACCCGCGTCCATCCTGGGAGGTGGAGCTGTGCCCTGCCCCTGTCTATCCAACAGGGGTGGGGTGGGAAGCTCAAGACAGGGCTCGGGGTCAGGTCGAAGAGGAGGTGGACATTGGGCCCATCCTCCCCAGCATCTGCACGTGTCCTATCATCAATCGGCCTGACCGTCCAGCCAGGGGAAATCACCGGACAGCTGGGCATCACCAGTGCCTCTCCCCTCAGGACAGACCTCCTCCATCAGACCCTCAGATAGACAGACCTCCTCCATCAGACCCTCAGACAGACAGACCTCCTCCATCAGACCCTCAGACAGACAGACCTCCTCCATCAGACCCTCAGACAGACAGACCTCCTCCATCAGACCCTTAGACAGACAGACCTCCTCCATCAGATGGGGGACACCACGCTCCAAAGCCCCCACAGACAATGTCTCCCCTCTCTCCCAAGGGCTCCCAAGCCCCTCGGGGGGGTAGATCCCTGCTGCTCCTGGCCGCGCCCACCCCTGATTACCCACTTGGCAGCCTCTTGGCTGCTCCCGCTCGTGCTCAGCCCCTTCCTCCCGCCTCTCCTCTCAAGGTGGGAACTCGGGGCTCTGCCAAAGCATTACTAAGAGCAGGATGACGTCACCGCCCAGCCCACCCCTCACCCTTGGCTGCCCCCTGAGATATGACGCATCTATCCTGGATGGGGAGGGGAGCGGCTGTCCCCACGGCACAGCAGACTCACATTGCCCTGTCCACAACCCCACATCCCCACCTCCCATGCTCATCTGGGAGCCACAGGGATCCTAGTGGAGCCCCTCACCAGGTTGTTGGGCAAGTGACATTTTATTCCCTGAACCTCAGCTCTAGAAAGCAGAGGAGCAAGAGATGGGCCTGATCCCAGGGAAGGGGTGGAGGGGGTTATTGGGTTTAAATGACACCATCGGCACCGTCCAAGGACGGGACCGTGATCTGCCACACTGAGGTGACCATGGCTGCTCTTGGGCCATTCCAAAGCTCAATGGCTGGTCCTTCACCACCCCAGCCCCAAGGGGGACACTGAACTCTCATCCCTGGAACCTCAACTTCCTGCCTCTCTCCACCCCCATAAAGCATCCTTAGTGTGAGGTACCACCGTTTGGGGGACTCCTGGGCTGATCCCCACACCCCAAGTACAGCCCCTTCTAGCTCCTGCTCACAGCCTCTCCAGGGGTGTGTATCCAGGTGGATGTTGTTTGGGTTTGGGATGTGGGGGTCACCCCTAGTTGTATGTGTGTGTGTGTGTGTGTGTGTGTGTGTGTGTGTGTTTTGGGGGCTGTTCTTGTTCACTGAGAGAGAGTCAGTGGAGGCTACTCCCAGCGGTGGGCTCCTGGCCATACTCAGGCACCATGCACCGTGCAGTGCCAGGAGGAACCCGAGTCTCCGCCATAAAACCCGAGCTCAGCCTTTTGTGCTCTCCGGCCCCCATGAATGGAGGTTTTATTCCAGAATAGCCTTGGCATGCAGCCACACTGTGAGTCTACCACCGCCACCTGGGCTCCTGACACCCCAGGATTCCCACTGCAGAGGCCTCCTGGAACTGGAGGAGAGGGCAACTCACCCTTTACCTCACACCTGCTGCAAGAGTGTAGAACATTTGTAGGGTCAATCCCTCACCCCTGTTCTCTGGGCCCAGGACCCCCACAGGGGAGGAGGTGGCCTGAGTGTGTCCCAAGATTCAGAATGTCTCAGAGATCCTCCCGACACACACACACACACACACACACACACACACACACACACACACCAGCACCATAGCGCGCCAACGAAACACTAAGAGTGAAGGAGTGTGTTGCAGTTCCTTGATTCCACATCTGACCTCGAAACACTGTGCCAGGGGGGGTTGCTCGTGAGCACAGAGTCAGGAGTAGCCCCAAGTACTGCTGGTTATACCTGTCCCCACCCCAAATAGCAAAGGATGACTGTCAAAAGCACAGCAAAGAAGGAGACACTCCTTTGCTTCCTTGGGCCTCTAGAGTCCCTTGCTTGAGGGCCCCCTCCCACCCCCAGCTGCAGTGACATGGTACATGGAACACCTGGGCCATGTCTGTGGTCCTCAGGAAACTCCACCCCATCACGAGTTGTCCATCTGTTGGGCTCTGGGTCAGGTTGTTACTGATGCCCAGCACAGAGCGGGCACCCTGAAGGGCTCCAGGAACTATATTGAATGAAAGAACTAAGAAATAGGCCCTGCACTAAGGACCTGGTAGATCCTCTTTTATATCTCTTGGGCATGCATCAAACCCCTCTGTCGGCCATAATGAGCAGCATGTGGATGGGTGACATCTATTTATTTATTTGCGGAGAGCAGAACTGTCTGTATTTTTGCATCCCTTAAATTTCAGAACAAAATAAAAATACAATATACAGCATCTGAACCTGTAGTCAAATTTGGTGGGGAGGCTTGTGACACTTCTCCTATCCTGCCTTAAGACAGACAAGACAAATCCCGCCACCACTATCATGTAAGTTCATCCACTGACCCAGCTTTACAGACTACAATTAAACCTCACAAGAGACCAACTAGCCACAAAACTTCATGGGTACACAGTCTCCCAGCTGAAAAGTCTGGGGTGCCCATGGAGGGGCCGGGCTGAGTTCCCCACCCTGCCAAAGCCCTGGAAGGCACACTCCTACCCCAAAAATGCCACTGTGCCTATGACCCAACTCCACCACCCCATGATGGAGTTCTCTGCAGAGATGCCAAACTGCCGAAAACTTCCGAACACTGGTCTCCAGGCTGAGAAGTCCGGAGCCTTTTGGAGTAGGGGTGGGTCAGCTTTTCACACATCCCCCCTGTGCTTCTGGAATCCTCAGCAGCAGCCACCCCCCACAACTGCTGCTATGTAAACTCACAGCCCACTTAAATATTCCAGAGTGTCTGGGGCATGCAACTGCATTTGCGCCATGTAGGTGCACACTAAGTCAGATGGGAAAGAAAAACAGGAGTCAACTAAACTCAATCACTTGTATCATTTGTCGTCCTGTTGTTCATCTATTTGCTCGAGCAGGCACCAGTAACGTCTCCATTCGTGGGAATGAGGTCCACTATTGTTACTGTTTTTGGCATATCAATACACCGCAGGTAGCTTGCCTCTGCCATGGTTCTGGGTTCATCCCAGGGGCCCAGTCTTTTTCTATGTCAGACCATCAGCCATCCAGGGCCCAAGGAGCAGAGCCCTGGGTGTAGACAAGCCTGTCTCCTATCTGCCACCCCTCAACCTTCTTATCCAAGATTTCCTTCATAAGCATGCGCAGGTTCTCAAACTCAGCCTTGCTCTCCTCCAATTTCTTCTCTGCATCTTCAGGCAGTTCCAGGGCTTCCTTTGGGGCAGAGACGAGGGTCTTCCACTGGAGCTCCCTAAGCAGCTCACGCAGCATTCATCAGTAAGCTTGGTCGTATACACCACGCCGCCGCTTTTGGGCTCGCTCCACAAAAAGCTGAGTTAGTAACTTGCTCTGCTCTCTGCAGTGATGCAACAAATGGGTTTCTGAGTCTCCTTCATGCGAGAGACATACTCTGAAAGAGGAACCCTCTCTGCCCAAGCTGAGGAGCGAGGCAGTGCCACACTTCAGAGAGGCCTCGCCGGTCAGTGGGGTCTGCATGGATTCCAAGCTTTAGGTCTTTAGTGAATGCTTCATAAAATTTCCTTTCGTTTTCATTTCTTATAGTTCTCCATTACTGGGTGCGGCTCTCAAACAAAACAAACAAAAAAACCAAAACCCAAAACAATGTTTTTTCGAATGACCTTCAAGATTTTTCCTCTGCTGGGGCATTTCTCTAGAAACATTCAGGGGCAGAACCTCAGCGTCAATCACATGCTGGATAAAGTTGAGATATTCTGATATCAGCTCATCACAGCTGTCTGTGATGAATACACAGTGGACAGAGAGTTTGATGTTGTTCTTGCTGTTCTCAAAGAGGTCAGACAGAGCCCGGCAGGGGATGAGGAGCAACGCCCTGAATTCCAACTGACCTACAGGGAAGTGCTTGACTGCCAAGTGGCCATCCCAATTATTGGTCAGACTTGCCACTATCATCACTCTCATCTGAGCCTGCATCTTCAGTCTTGGGCTACTCCTTAGCATCTTTATCTTCCTCTTATTTCTCACTTTCTTCTCTGCCTCATCATCACTGATTTATCTCTCTTTTTCTCCAAATAGGAGATAACATGGGCCCAGAGAGATAGCACAGCGGGTAAGGCTTTTGCCTTGCACGCGCCAACCTGGGTTCAATTCCCTGGCATCCCATATGGTCCCCCCGAGCACCACCAGGAGTAAATCCTGAGTGTAGAGCCAGGAGTAACCCCTGAGCATTGCTGGGTGTGACCCAAAAAGCAAAAAAAAAAAGGAGATAACTAAATAAATCATGAGTGCTCCTCTCTATTTATTTGATCTCCTTTCCTCTATGTTCTCTGTCTGATCTTCTTCAAGATGAACAATCACTTTGGTACTGTGGCCAGTGGCTCACCTGTAAAACTTCAGTGCTAAATGGAATGAAAGCTTGATTTACAGAGCCAAGACCCTTTCCCCAGAAGTCAAACCCAGCATCTGAACAAAGTCAACTCACGCTGGCCAGCATGTTCAGTGAAGGAGCCTCCAGCAGAAGTGTCCCAGGCATTCTGCTCATCATCACGGTGCTTCGTGAACACAATCACTTTTTCTGCTTCCAGGTCAGCAGAGTAAAACCCAACACCAAGTCACCTAATCATGGAGATGTCTGCATCGGCCTGAAGAACATCCACCAGTGTCTTCATGCCGGGTTTGGCAAAGGGTCCCCAAATTATTTCTAAGATCAGATTTGGTCATGCCAATTCCTGAGTCCCCTTGAGTCAAGGTGTCAAACTCCTAGGGATTTGGGATGGTGTTCATTTCCAGCTTTTACACTGTCCAACTTGGAACGGTCAGTCAGACTCTCATAGCTAATCTTGTCCAAGGCATCAGAAGCATTATTGATCAATTTCCGAAGAAATATTTCCTTGTTGAAACCAAAGGTATTGATGATGAAAGACATGAGTTGGGTAATTTTTCCTGGAGGGAAAAAGTCTCCACCCTCTCCTTTCCATGGTGCACTTCTTCAGGCATCTCGAAGGTTGAAAGTTGTAAATACCAATTGGAGAGCATCCAGCTATATGCCATAATAATCCCACATGGTGGTGATTCAAGAGAGCCAGAGTGTGACCTTTAGAGACAACCTCGGAATCTGCAGCCTAGGAATTCAAACAATACATCAGGTCCTTCACTCTAGACCAGGGAGATGCTTAAAGGGCTGTGGTGCAAGCTGTGCATGTGGGAGCCCCAGATTCAATCTCTGGCACCACATGGTCCCCGGAGCACTGCCAGTAGCAACTCCTTAGCACTCATCCAGGAGTAGCCCCCTGAAAGGGACCGGATGTGGTTCCAAAATCCAAACA
Organism: Cryptotis parvus; assembly: GCA_021461705.1. Classification (NCBI taxonomy): domain Eukaryota; kingdom Metazoa; phylum Chordata; class Mammalia; order Eulipotyphla; family Soricidae; genus Cryptotis; species Cryptotis parvus. Next base: position 292,397 of record JAJIBD010001933.1, read on the forward strand.
AAACATGATAAAACACAAACTATGGCAGAGATCAGGGCCAGAGTGAGTGAATTCGGTGCTCAGAATCTGAATCAATGGCTGTATCCACCTGCTACACCGTGGTGGCCTCAAGCTTCTGTCCCAGTGGTGCTGGGGGTGTCAATTATCACTGTATCACTCTCTTCCCGTTCATCATCGATTTGCTCGAGTGGGCACCAGTAACATCTCCATATGACCTGTTTCATGCAAGTAGAGCCCAAGGGCACCTGCTTGCTCCAGGAACATAAAGAGCCTCAAACCATTCCATCAGGTCGTGGGAATGAGGTCTATAATTATTACTGGTATTTGGCATATCAAATACGACACGGGTAGCTTGCCAGGCTCTGCCATGAGGGTAGCATACTCTTGTAGTCATCTCAAAATCCAGCATTTATTGATGAACCATGCGACTGTTGTGGCCCGCTGAGCCGGGCTGTGATATGCTGGTCTGCTGGGTGGAGTTCTGACGAGGGGGAAGTACAGATGTGGAAAATGGAGGCCCTCATGGAGTGGCGGGTCGTCTGGCTTGTTGTGAGGCTCTGGGCTGGATTAAAAAAGACTGCTGCAGGGTGGATCTTGATGAGCCAGGCTGTGATAGGCTGGTCTGCCAGCCCTTTGGGCATTATGGTTTGCAAATACAGACACTTGTACTGTTCACCTGCCATAGGCTCTTCATCAGACCTTTGCCCCGGAAGAACTTGCTTATTGTCACTGTCACCAGCTGCCATGATTCCTTCACATCTGCACAACTGGTCCTTTCTTGGCTTGCTTATTTCCACACTGAAGAAGCCTGTGTTGTCTCTTGAATACATACTTATCTCTTTCTCTCTTCTCATATTTTTCTAAATAAGTTTCCATTAAAAAAAGTATTTTTGGGGGCTGGAGCGATGGCACAGTGGGTAGAGCGTTCATCTCATTGAAAAACATGAGATTAATGGAACATTTCAAGTAAATATTCCTCCAGTTTTACTTGGATATGCTTGGAGTAAGACTTCTGTGTCTCCTAAAAATTATAATGGGCAGAATTAAAAAAAATCTATGTTTTTAAATATTTTTGATACTATTGACCCTCAAATATCCTATGTCACTTGTAATCCAGAGCTAGACAAGCCAGTTGGGGGTGCCAATTACAAGGGTAAAACCAAAAAGATGGTAAATGATTAACAGTCTCCCCTGACACAGGAGAACAAGGACACATGTGTGACATGATGTGGATGAGAAAAAATAAGTGCAATATGAATCTGTCACTGTGAGCCAGTCTTGCTGTGAGTGAGTATCATGAGTGGAAGTTCTGAGACACCCACCTGGGATTTCAGCCTTTTGTAGACTTGGGTTTGTGATTCTAACACTGAACCTATTGGATCAAACAAACTCTCTCAGGGAAACATAAACTCTAAACTCTAAAGACTCTCACAGCGTCACCCCTAAGAAATATCTATCTTGGTGTAAAAGGGTTCCTGCAATTCTAGCAGATACAAAGTACATAGGAAAACAAAATCTGCTATCACAAGACTCAGCAGCAGCAACAGACACCAGAACCAGACCAAGAAAGACAGAAGTGATTGGATGTAGCTGCAAAATATGGAAAATTTCAAGGAGGCTTACAAAGGCAAACAAGTACCAAGTTCCCAATAAAACAATAGATCTGGAAATAAAACCTCTAGAAACAAATGACAGGATCCTAGAAATTGCAGAATTCAAGGCACGAGCCATGTGGGAGATTATATGAAGCAGATGAGATGATTAGTAAAATATAAGGTAGAAAAGCACAGTGTCCTCATGGCAGTGCAAAGAGAGAGCTAGATAATAAAAAGTAGACAAAGGCTACAGAGAATAGGGTCCAAAGACCAAGCGTGTTTGATTGGAACATTAGAAAGGAAAGAAAGCAGAGCTCAGGAAGAGGAACTATTTGGAGAAATCATAACTGCACACTTCCAAGAGTTGCTGAAAGGCATCAAATGACATTCAGAAAATCCAACAATTCCTAAACACTGAGAGGGAAATAAATCCAGACCTGAGCATGCTAGAGAAGGGAGTGAGGAGAGAGAGACAGAGAGAGAGAGAGAGAGCAAGAAATAGCTTCTAATGGGACAGTATTTTTCATTTTTATGTTTTTACAATCAAATCACTCATTACTTTGACTACCATATACTATTATATACTATTATATTTTTTAAATGGGAAGATTTTTTTTTTAGAATGGGAAGGAATAGGAGTGAAGATAGATGGTCAGCAACTACACCACCTCCGCTTCGATGACATCGTTCTAATAACACCAAACATTAGCCAAGCGGCTCAAATGCTGGCTGACTTCAACCGAGAATGTGGAAAGATAGGTCTACAGCTGAATCTAAAGAAAACTATGTTTATGAAAAATGAACTAGTTCCAGAGGCCCCATTCACTCTCAATGGAACAAACATCTCTGAATGCAGCAGTTATGTGTACCTAGGTCGAGAAGTCAACATGATCACGTCGATCACTGTCTTCCCGTTCAACTCGATGCCGAGCGGGCACCAGTAACATCTCCATATGTCCCTATCTCAGCAAGTAGAGCCCAAGGACACCTGCTTGCTCCAGGAACATAAAGAGCCTCAAACCATTCCATCAGGTCATGGGAATGAGGTCTTAATTACTGGATCTGGCATATCAAATACAACACGGGTAGCTTGCCAGGCTCTACCGTGTGGGTAGCAGCTCTTGTAGTCATCTCAAAATCCAGCATTTATTGATGAACCGGCAGCCGCAAGCGTGATAGGCTGGTCTGCTGGGTGAGCTGATGAGGGGGAAGTCGGATGTGGAAAATGGAGGTCCTCATGGAGTGGGGGTTACGGTTGTGCGAGGCCCTGGGGGCGAGCCAGGGCTAGAACCCGCCCATCCTCCCGTCAACATGATGAAAGACCTAAAACCTGAGCTGCGCAGGAGGAAGAGAGCGGCATGGAATGCCTTCAAAGGCATCGAAGAAATAGCTAAAAGGACAAAGAACCTCTGGCTCCGGGAACATCTCTTTGACTCCACCGTTCTCCCTGCATTAACATACGCCTCAGAGACCTGGGCCCTACGAAAGTAGGATGAGAATGCTATTCAGAATTCTCCCAGAGAGGAATCGAAAGAGCTTTGCTTGGAATATCACGCCTCACTCAAGTGAGAGAAGGAATCTGGAGTTCCAACCTCCGTCGCTATTCCAGAATCGGGATGCTGTCTCATTTGCCAAGGCATCAAAAATCAGATGGGCTGGACATGTAATGCGATTTGCAGATAACCGCTGGACTAGAACCGTTACCGACTGGATCCCACGGGATGTCAAAAGATCACGTGGCCGCCCCCTACAAGATGGTCAGACTTCCTTGTCAAGACCCTGAAGGAATGGTTTGAGGCTCTTCATATTCCTGAATCAACCAGATGCCATTGGGCTACATTGGCACGTGATAGGGTCCAATGGAAATGTTACTGGCGCCTGCTCGAGCAAATCGATGAATAACAGGATTCAAGTGATCAAGTGATCAAATGATGTTTTAAAACCATTTTGATGGAAGTGCTTGGATTTATAATACCATTGGACGTACCTTTCATGTATCTGTCATTCCAACACCACACCCATCCCCAGGTCACCTGCTTCCCTCCACCAGGGTCACGACAGCTCCTCCCAGCCACCCTCCTCCCAAGTAAGCTCACTTTTATAGACAAAATCTCCAGTTCCAATGCCTTTAGCCACTTGTTAATCCCTTACTACGTTTCTTTCTCTCCCACATCTGAGAGATGTCTTTAAACTTTTTTTTATTGTGGAGGAGATAGCATCTACACACATAGACATGAATTGAGCCAAACTGAACTAAACAGGCGCCAATTTCCCAACAGTAACAGGGAGGGGAGGGTCACTCCAGGGGGTGTTCGGGGCCACACAGTCCTGGGGATAAAACTCAGCGTTTCTCAGATGCAAAGCATGTGCTCTCTCCCACTGAGCTACGTCCCCATTTTTTAAATTTTTTATTCTTTATTATACCACCGTGAGACATACAATCACAAAGGTGCAATTGGTTCTTGGTAATACAGTATTCCAGCACCCATCCCTCCACCAGTACCCCATTTCCACCACCAATGTACTCCACCCCCTCCCACTCACCCCCAGGCTGCCTTATAGCAGGTAGCCCTGCTTCCTCTCTTTCTCTCTATCTCTGCATCTCTCTCCCTCTTCTTTTCACATTGTGGCTAGCCCTGCAGATATTTTTTATTTATTTATTTATTCCACCTTTTCTCCTTTTTTTTAATTGAAGGATGCTCATGTGGAGTCCGGCTCCACAGGGCAGTCCCCATTTTTTGAAATGAACAATTCGTTGATGCATTTATGAAATAAATTAACCTCAAATTCTCTCTATGGCAAATCTACTTTCCAAGAGCAGAGGTGTGTTAAAACTGAGAAGTTGAACCGCCCAACCCGCCACCTGCACTGTTTTCCTCCGCTTGGGTCAAGAACAAAACGAGGATGTCTGCTCTCACCAATTCTATTTACTATTGTGCTGGCAGTTCTAGCAGGAACAATTAGACAAGAAAAGGAAATTCAAGGCATCACGTTGGAAAGGAAGAAGGGAAAGCTATCTTCATTTTCATGGTTTTATATATAGAAAATCTCAAGGAATTAACTGTTAGACTAGAGACATCCAGCATAGCTGCAGGTTATTAAGATCAATAGAAAAATAATGAACCGTGTTCCTATAGACTAGCCATGAATAATCAAAATATGGATTCAAGAAAATAATTCCCCTCCTAATAGTATAAAAGAATAAAAATACGAAGTACATTTAACCAAAGAACTGGCAAAACCTATCATCTGTAGTTGACAAAGAATTATGGAAATAGCTTCAGGAATACATAAAAGAGGACCTCCCCTGTTCACAAACCGGAACTTAAAATGACGATAACGGCACATTTCCAAAGGATTTTTCAAATTCAATGTAACCCTTGTCAAAATCCCAGTTGGCTGTTTTACAGAAACTGGCAAGGTGATTCCAAAATTTATATAAAAATGGAAGGGTCTGAGAATAGCTGAAACAAACTTGGAAAAGAACAAAGTTGGAGAGCTCCCACTTCCTGCTCTTCAGAGTTAGCACAGAGCGCTAGCAATCAAGCCCATGTGAGACTGCCACGATGATCGACATATGGATCAATGGCACGGAAATGTCAATCCATAAATCAACCAGGACATTCACGGCAAAGGCTGCCAAGGCAGTTCAATGGGGGGGAAAAACAGTCTTTCAACAAATGGTGTCAGGATGACTAGATATCCACACACCAGAGACACCAAAGAATGGAGTGGGGGGGGGGAGCTTGGAAATGACTCAAAGTGGTGAAACTACATTTTTGGCATGTGGGAGGCCCAGGTTTGATCCCCAGTAACTTCAAGATTGCTTAGCACTGTCAAGAATGACCTCATAAACCTTGCTGGATATGGCCCCCAAACCAAAAGAGAATGAGGTTGGAACTCTTCCTTATGCCACACATAAAATTAACTTAAAATGGAGCATGAATGCAAGATCTTAAAAGCAAGAGTTAAGTCTATAAGATTCTTCAAAGAAAACATGCGTTTATCTTAGTGTCCTAGGGGGAAGGCAGAAGCCCCCTTAGTTCCAGCGAAGCACAAGTTACAAAAGAAAGACTGAAATAAACTTCAGAAAATGTTAAGACTTTGGTGTTCTGAAGAAGTTGATCAAGAAAGCAAAAGACAGGGCCAGAGAGCAAGTTAAGGCACTTGGTTAGAAGTACCACGGGGTTAAGGCACTTGCTTTGCGTGCTGCCTGTTCTGGTTCGATCCATGGCACTGCACCTGGCCTTCCCTGAGCACTGCCGGGGCTCATTCCTAAGTGCAGTGCTAGGAATAGCTTCTGATACTACCTAGTAAAGCTTAACCCTGACCCATCAAAAAACCAAACAGACAAAAAAGCACAAAAGAAAGCAAAAGATGAATCCAGAATAGAGAATAGATCTACACAGCTGACAAAGAACTAGTATTTAGAACACATAAAGAACTCCTAAGATTTGGTATGAGAAAGCAAATGACGTCATCCAACAATCAGGCAAAGGGTTTTCACATTTCTCCAAGGAATATATACAATGGCCAATAAACAAAATAAACCCCCTAAGTGTAAAACATGTGTGGCCCAGCCCTAGCTATCCGGAAGCCCCACACCCAAAGGACCACCAAAGAGCGTGTCACACCTGCTAGCTCAGCAGCCATTGGAGACGGAAGCAGGAAGACAAGGTTCAGGGGTTGTGAGAATACAGAGGTCCCAGTCCTCACACGCTGCTGATGGGGGGGGCAGTCTGAAAAGAATGAGGCAACTTCTCCAGCTAGGACCAGCAGTCTCATCCCAACAGACCCTGGAGGACAGGAAAGGTTGGCTGTGAACCATCTTTTGTTGTTGTTGGGTTGGTTTGGGGGCCACAGCTGGCAGTGCTCAGGGCTCCCTCAGGGCTGGCAGTGATCTACTTGCAGAGATCACATCTGGTGGTGTTCAGGGACCATATAGAGTTGATTGTGTGCAGCGCATGTGTCCTGCCCGCTGGAATCTCTGGCCCCTGCAGAGGCCAATCTTAGAGGCAAAGGTTCTGGCATATTCCTTTGCTGATACAAGCTTCCTGCGGAGTGCTGCTGGCTTCAGCGGGAGTGAGGGACACTAAGAAGGAGACACCAGGATGGGTGGGACTCTGGTGTCTCACTGGTGAACAGGCACCGAACATGAGACAAGGGTGCCACTGGCGCCCTCGGTGCACATCTCCCAGCATCCCCGGGTGGGCTCACCTCCGGGGATTTCAGGGACCTCCACTCTGCCAGGAAGCCCTGGAGGATCCCCAGAGCTTCACCCTCGGTCCCCCAGATTTAAAGCGAAACCTGCCCGCAGGGAGGAAGTATGTCTCAGCAAGGTGTTTGCCGTGGGGGGCCTCTGGTGACAGCAGGCCAGGCTGGGGGCGACTTAGGAAGGAAGGAAAGGGGCCTGGGTGTTTGAACAGCTGGGCTGGATCAGGGCGACCGCCCCAGCCCCACTCCCTCCCTCCTTCCTTCCTGCCCCAACACCCCTTCCTACCTAGGATGCTAGCAGTGGGCTATGGGGTTCAGAGAGCGCTGACAGAGGGGCTGGAGTGTCTATAAGCCCTTCCCAGGCTTGCAGCCCCAATGTAGCTGACTCCGAGTGCCCAGGGCCTGCCTGGCCCCTCGGGCATTGTTCTCGTGCCTATCTGCTGTGGTGGGGGTGGGAAAAGGCCTTGAAGGTTTCAGGGGGAGGTTGGAAGAGATACAGCCTTGGAGAGAGAATTAGAATGTGATTCTGATTCTTCCCATGGACCCCTAAGCACTAACCCGGCCTCCTGCGTGCTCCTGTCTCCCCCTAAGCATGAACCCGGCCTCCCGCGTGCTCCTGTCTCCCCCCTAAGTATGAACCCGGCCTCCTGCGTGCTCCTGTCTCCCCCTAAGCATGAGCCCGGCCTCCTGCATGCTCCCTGTCTCCCCCTAAGCATGAACCCGGCCTCCCTGCGTGCTCCTGTCTCCTCCCCTAAGCATGAACCCGGCCTCCTGCATGCTCCTGTCTCCCCTAAGCATGAGCCCGGCCTCCTGCGTGCTCCTGCTCTCCCCTAAGCATGAACCCGGCCTCCTCGTGCTCCTGTCTCCCCTAAGCATGAACCCGGCCTACTGCGTGCTCCTGTCTCCCTCCTAAGCATGAACCCGGCCTCCCTGCGTGCTCCTGTCTCCCCCTAAGCATGAACCCGGCCTCCCTGCGTGCTCCTGTCTCCCCCCTAAGCACGAACCCGGCCTCCTGTGTGCTCCTGTCTCCCCCTAAGCATGAGCCCGGCCTCCTGCATGCTCCTGTCTCCCCCTAAGCACGAACCCGGCCTCCTGCGTGCTCCTGTCTCCCCGCTAAGCACGAACCCGGCCTCCTGTGTGCTCCCTGCCTTCCCATTTCCTTCATTCAGAGGCCTCCTGCCTGCTATGATTCAGTCCAACAAAAAGACCGAAGTCAGCAGACCGGGGTGGGGATCCCCCCAGTACTGGAGCCAGAGGGAGCAGCTTGGAGTTCAGATACAGGAGGCCAGGTGGAGGCTTCCTCATGTCCACTGAGCAGGGCCTGGACAGGGTGGGGAGGGGCAGATTCAGCAACCCACTCCAGGTCTGGTCAGGGCAGACCTGGAAGGGAAGGAGGAAGGGAGGAAAGAAGAGAAAGAGGGGAGGGTAGTGGAGAGGGAGGGAGGTACGTGAGGTCACAGGTGGCCCTTTGAAGGTGTGGATGGCCCGGGAGAGCCCCTGCTGCTCTGCCCCATCCCTACAGCATTGCACACGGGATATGTGCCTGTCTGTCTTCTTGAAGCCCATGCCCGGAGATGTGCCTTGCAAAGTGTGGGGGCCTGCGTGATGCTCCTTGGCCCGCCCATTGTATCTCCTTGACTTGCAGAGGAGAGAGGCCACAAGTGAGGGGCAGAGTGGAAGAGGATAGCTGAGCTGGTGAGCATCACGCCGAGCGATAGCACAGCAGGGAGGGCATTTGCCTTACTTGCAGCCCACTCGGGTTCGATTCCCGGCATCCCATATGGTCCCTCCCAAGCACCGCCGGGAATAATTCCTGAGTGCAGAGTCAGAAATGAGCCCAGAGCATAGCAGGGTGTGGTCCCAAAAATCCAAAAAACAAAATACAAAAAGCTGTTTAGCATCAGCCTCCCTGGGCATCTGGGGACCATGTGGCCCCGCCCTCCTGCTCCTGACCACAGGCCTCCTCCGGGGACACAGGCAGCAGAGGGCCCAGAGCCTCCCCAGCGGGATCAGTGGGCAGTGAGCACCGGTCAGTGTTTGGAGCCCCAGCCCAGAGCCTGGGTGGGCTCCAGACTCCAGGGCCAGGGCACAGTGTATCCTGCAGACCCCCGCAGGGCCCAGGCACCCACCCCGGGAATGAAGCCAGTTGGAAGAATTCAGTATCGTGGACGGGAGCTTGACTTGGAGACACTCAGCTGCCCCCTCCCCGTGGGCCCTCGGACGTGGCACTGCTTTAGGGTCTCGCTTCCTTTTGTTCCAAATTCCTGCCAGCCCAGGGACCAGTTACTGATGAGGTTTTGCTTGCTGCGGAAGAAAAACAAGCTCAGAGTATGGATCTTTCCAGCAGTCCAGCATTTTCCATGGAAGAACCACCCATTGTCTTAAATCATGCCCTTTCCGCTTCTGTTCTGGCATTCAGGAGTGTCTTTTTTTTCCCTTTTATTCTGTTTTCTTTTCTCTTTTCTTCTCTTTCCTTTTCTTGTCTCATCTTGCCTTCACTTATTATTTTTTGGGGCCACACCTGGCAGTGCTCAGGGCTTCTTCCTGGCTCTACACTCAGAGATCACTCTTGGTAAGGCTAAAGGGACTCTATGGGGTGCTGGGGACAGAACCCAGATCAGCTGTATGCAAGGCCAGCAGCCCGTTCTCTGCACTATCTCTCCAGCCATGAACTCATTTACTATTTGAAATAAAAGCCGGGCCACACATACAAACGACTTTGTATGAGTGTGTGCCCTGGGTAGCTGTGTCTTTGTATGTGTGTGTCCCTGGGTATCTTACATGTGGGAACCCTGGCTTCCATTTCCGCACACTTGGTTCTCTGAGCACTGAGTCAGGAGTGGCCCCCGAGCACTGCTGGACGGGGCTCCCAAAGTGGGAGCTAGCTCAGAGGGCTGGACACACTCAGAGCCTGGGTTTGAGTCCCACATGGTCTCCCAAGCTCCGCTGGGAGTGACCAACCACGTGAAGGCTGGTGACCCTCATACCACTGAGAAGGCTCCAAAACAAAACTAAAACAAGTCACTAAAAGAATTCTAGGGTTCCTGGAGTCCCGAGGCGGCAGACTCACTCTTGGGGTCCTCCCCCGACCTAACAGCTGGGTTTGGGTTGGGGGTCTGAGACCCTCCAGAGATGGGCCTGGCCCTCAATGCTGCTCCAGCCCCTACATTTTATGCTCCATCTCCCTACCCCCACCCACCCGGGGACTCTCTGCTCCAGACTCCCAGAAGGCACCCCCAGACCACTCCAGACAGGACAGGGGAGGTCTGACATGGTACTCTGTGAAGGCGCATCTGGAGAGAGTCAAGTTCAAGTTCAGCCCACGTGGGTGGGTGGAGCGTCAGGGAGCATGATGACGGACATGTGTAGCTGCTCAAGAACCCCCCATACTTTTAAGGCCCTGCCTGATGGGGTGGGGGCCTGACAGACAGACAGTGGGAACACGGGGACCAGAGCTGCAGAGTAAAGCTCCAGAACTCAGCCCCTCTGGTTCTCTTCTGCCCTGCAAACCCCTGACCCAGTGCCGCTCCTGCTGTTCTCCAAGCTTGCAAAAGAGCACGAGGGCTGGCCCAGGGGACAGCCGCCAGCTCAGCGTTTCCTCCTCTGCTCTCACCCCTCCCTCAGCCCCGTGTCCGGCTCCCAGCAGACTCAGGCCGCCTGGAGGGCCGGGGTGCTGCAGACAGCAGGGCCCTGCCAGCGCTCCGTTTCCTGGAGCTGAGAGTTTGTGCTCATTTATTATTTAGCAAATATGCCTTCATCACTGACTCAGGGATGTGTAAAGTCCCCCTGGGGGCGTCTGTGCTTCTGATGTCTGTCTGTGTGTCTTTGTATGTGTGTCCCTGGAAATCTGTGGGCGCCTCTATGCTGTGTGTGTGTCTGTGGTGTGTGCTTGCCTGTGCATGTAGGACCACAGGTTTGCCTGTCTCACGCATCTGTATGCCCACTTGTGTGTGTGTGTGTGTGTGAGATTTGGTATTTGTGTGGGTCTGTGTGTCTGTACATGTGATTCTGTGAGTGTTGGTGTAACTGTGTATATCTGTGTGTTTCTGTTAGTGTGTCTTTGTTGGGGCTGAGTGTGTTGGTGTGATGTGTGTATATTGGAATAATCTCTGTCTGTTTGACACTACGACACTGTGTGACTGTGTGTCTCTGCAGTTGTGTGTTGGTGTCACTATGGACTATGTGTGTGACTGTGTGTTAATGTGTGTTGGTGTGACTTATGTGAGTGTGTATTGAGATAATCTCTAGGTGTGTACAGCCTTGTGTTGGTGTGACTGTGTGTGTAGGTGTGACTGTGTATGTTGGTGTGATGGTGTAACTCTGCACCCTTTCCTTATGACCCCAGAGACCCAGATGCTGCCACAGGCCTGATGGCTCTGCTCTCTGTCCACTTGTGTGTCCCTATTTTCTCCAGCCCTTTTCCTCCCTTGCTCGGTTCTCTCCCCGCTAGGTGACCCCTAGGATGGAGTCTGGGTGTCAGAGGGCTCAGGGGATGATGGAGTATGAGTGAAGGAGCCGAAGGAGAATGTGCCCCTGTGCCCCAGGCCTCTGACCTCCTGTGTTCTGGTCACTTTCTCCTTCACTGGGCAACTCTCGGCTCCCAGAGGTGCCTGTCTGCGGGCCCTGCTGCCTCGGTCCCCTCCTGTCCCCGGTCGGCCCGTGGCTGTCAGCCCCCTCTCTCTCAGTTACCACAAACACAGTTACCAGGATTTCCGCAGGTGCCTGCCTCTGCCCCCAGCGTTTCCTCTGAATTGTCCCTTTTTCCTCTTCTGTCTGTGGGACCAGCCCAGCTGCTTCCCCAACAGGCTGGGAACAAGGTGACAGTTGCCAGCTCCCCAGACAGGTAAGCGCTAAGTTAGTGGGCTGCCAAGAGTCCAGACACTGTCCACTCCAACCCCCAGTGTGATCTCACTCCCTGCTGTGGGCCCCTGATGGCTCTGCCCTGCTCTAGCCAGAGCTCCTCCAGCCAGAGTCTCCCGCCAGGGCCAGGCGGGCTAGAAGGGACAGGAGGGGAAGGTCCCTCTGCTAGAAGGCAGGAGCTTCCAGCAAAGAGGGGGGTGCTGTCCGGGGGTGCTGGGAGGCTAAGAAGGTGAGGAAGGCGCCAGTAGCCCAGGGCAAACAGATCTTCTGGGCCCTGAGTCTTCTGGGTCAGGAAGGGCATCTTAGCTGGGAACAAGCTGGGCAGGCTCAGTGGGGTCTGCGGGCCTAGCCCAGTGTCTGAGTCAGCGCTGACCCCCAGGACACACCTGGGATAGACCAATGTGGAGGTCACATGGTGTAGGCCCCCCCTTCCTCATCTGTTCTCTTCTGGTTGAGCCCCAAGAGAGCTGATTGTGATTCAGATAAAAGCTTGAGGCCCTGGGGTGGTGTGGGGAGATCCTGGTCACTGAGGCCTGAGAACCAGGGGTGAGGTGGGGGGACCCGCTAGGGTCCTTCCTCCACCCTTTGTTCTCTTTATCAACCTCCTCAGGGCTGCTGCTCCCCACAGAGAGGGCCAACTGCACTCCTGAGTTCACGCTTTCAAACAACGCCCCCACCTGGAGCCCCCTTCCCAGACACCCAGGAGTGAAGTTCGCCAGGATCTGGAGTACGCCAGCACTCGTGTAAGCTGGCATAAAATGAATGGCCGGACCCCTCGTGTTGCCTCCTCTTTATCTTTTTCTTTTATAGGGTGAAGGTGGGCACGTTTGGGCCACAGCTGGCTATGCTCAAGGCTTTCTCCTGGCTCTGTACCTGGGAGTCTCTCCTAAAAGGACTCAAGGGCTGTCTGCACTGCCGGCTGCGTGCAAGGCAAGTGCCCAACCCACGGTACTGTCTCTCCAGCCCTCTATCCCTGCTTTACTTGGTAGCAAACTTGAAATCCATACTGGTCTGCGTTCTCAATACATGCCAATACTAGAACCCGCTTTCATCTGTCTGTCTGTCTGTCTGTCTGTCTGTCTGTCTGTCTCTGTCTCTGTCTCTGCCTCTCTCCCTCTCTCTCTTTCTCTCTCTCTCTCACCCACCTATTCAAGAGTTAACTACTGGCTCTGTGCTCAGAGATCACTGCTAGCAGTACTTGGGGGAGTGAGAGGAATCAAGTGGTGTGGGCCCACCCAGGGACACCAGCTGTGGAGAAAGGGGGTGTGTGGGTGGGGTCCTATGATGCATCACGGCTGGTGCTACCTCCCCAGTGGAGAAACAAGGAACGGGAGGTGGGGAGACCATGACTGATGATCAATGGTCCATTTGTTGAGAACCAGACAACCTTACTACAGGAAATCTGAGGGAACTCGAGGTATAGGACTGCACATAGTCTTGATAGATCATTTACAGAGGTAAAGCGCTAATTCTTTTTGGGAGGGAGATTCACTCAAGGAGACACTATGTCTAGAGGCTACACTGAGAAATCGTCCACGGGTGTCATTCTATCTATATCACTTTTCTCTTTCCCTATCTGTTAGTACATATCAAACAATCAAGTTTACTTCTCACTAGTATTTGCAGTTGTTTGAGTAAACACAAAAAAGCATACATAGATTTCAAAACTTTAGTTCTCTGGGCTGGGATGGGGTTGGCACAAAGGTTAAAAGCAGGCTGGGCTTTTTCCGTAAATCCCAGACTAAATTCTCGGGTCACTTTAGCTTCTCCTACCCCATGGGGTTCTGTCTCTTAGGTCATTACGGCTTATACCAATGCCATGCTTTATGATTTCTAGACTTCTAATATCGAAGCCAGGGTAGCTTTTACTGCTTGCCCTGCATCTATCCAGGATCCCTCGGTAAGACCCAGCCTTCTGGGGTGTTAGGAACTATGGAGACTGAAGCTTGAGTCAAATAGTTATGGCAATGCCTAGGAGTAGAGGTAGTTAACTCCCAAGTATTAGGAGCATAGCATTAATGATCTTTCTGTGTTTAACCAAAGAACATTGTTCTATAGTAAAATATGAAAGGGTTATAGGGGAGGACAAAAGCAAATACTTCCCTAGAGATGCACCATCCAGAGTCACAGAAGATTTGACTTCATAAGTAACTAAACCTGACTTGAGGAATTTAGCAGCAAACAAAATGAGAGGTAAAGCACAGAGGACATGGTTAAAGAGAAACTCAGGGATTAGGGGTGCTCATAAGAACAACGTGAACTCTGGGGGGAAAGAAAGAGGGTAATTCACTGATTAAGTCCAAAACACTTGGGTTAGTATCCAACAGGGGTCATATAGGAGCCACAAGTTGAACCCGGGTCAAACACATGTCAGGAAGTGCTTTACTATTGCTCTGGCTTACATCTCTCTTATGCCAGAGATTTGTCTCTTCTGTCAGAGATTTTAGCAATTTTTTTTCTCCCACTCTTTACCCAAAACAGTGCTCAGGAGTACCCTGGGAACCATTCCCAGCCACGCAGTTCAATGTTCTGGCCCAGAGATGCTGGCAGTCATCAGGATGACACCCAGCAGTGCCAGGGATCAAAGTCTGGGCCTTCTGCATGCAAGGCACAGGCACATTCTCTGGCCATTGGAGCTCTCTCTCTCTCTCTGTCTCTCTCTCCTTTATGACTTTCTGTAAAAAGTTTAAGGGGCTGGATCAATAGCGTAAGGGGATAGGATACTTGCTTTGTATGCGTCCATCCAGGTTCCATCTCCACCACCTCATATGTTCCCCTGAGCATCACTGGGAGTGATTCCTGAGTGTAGCATCAGCAGTAAGTCCTGAGTGTAGCTGGGTGTGGAAGGAAGGAAGGAAGGAAGGAAGGAAGGAAGGAAGGAAGGAAGGAAGGAAGGAAGGAAGGAAGGAAGGAAGGAAGGAAGGAAGGAAGGAATGGAGGAAGGAAGGAAGGAAGGAAGGAAGGAAGGAAGGAAGGAAGGAAGGAAGGAAGGAAGGAAGGAAGGAAGGGAGGGAGGGAGGGGAGGGAGGAGGGAGGGGAGGGAGGAAGGGAAGGAAAGGAGGAGAGAAAGAGAGAGAGAAAGAAAGAAAGAAAGAAAAGAAAGAAAGAAAGAAAGAAAGAAAGAAAGAAAGAAAGAAAGAAAGAAAGAAAGAAAGAAAGAAAGAAAGAAAGAAAGAAAGAAAGAAAGAAAGAAAGAAAGAAAGAAAGAAAGAAAGAAAGAAAGAAAGAAAGAAAGAAAGAAAGAAAGAAAGAAAGAAAGAAAGAAAGAAAGAAAGAAAGAAAGAAAGAAAGAAAGAAAGAAAGAAAGAAAGAAAGAAAGAAAGAAAGAAAGAAAGAAAGAAAAGAAAGTTTAGGTGCTGGGGAAATCCCTCCTTCTCTGGGTTTCTCTCTGAACTGGCCAAAGGAGAGACCAAAGCAGCATTAGACAAACTAGAAAAGGAAACGCGAATCTTGGCCCACAGGTGCATAAGCATGAAGAATCTACAGTCTGTCAGTGTAAATGTAAAGCAGGGAAGCAGACAAATCATTCCCGGGATAACAGAGAGAAAGGGGGAGGCTCAGGGCAGAGAGGAGAGGGCTGCCTCATTCATCTGAGAGTGGAAGGTGGCTGTCGCAGATAGGGGGCACCGTCCCCATCAGCCTGCCGCTCATGACACCTCGCCCCACTCTTCTAGGTCATGGGAAGGGGTAGCAGTGATTGCTTCCTGATTAGGAACTGGATGAAGGGCTGAGACAAGGACAAGAGCCGTCTTAGCCAGGAAAGTGACATTCTCTGTGTTTAGGCCTCACTTCTGGCTGTGGGCTCAGGGCTCACTCCCCGGCTCTGTGCTCAGGGCTCACTCCCGGCTCTGTGCTCAGGGCTCCTGCTCTGGGCTCAGGGCTCACTCCTGGCTCTGTGCTCAGGGCTCACTCCTGGCTCTGGGCTCAGGGCTCACTCCTGGCTCTGGGCTCAGGGCTCACTCCTGGCTCTGGGCTCAGGGCTCACTCCTGGTTCTGGGCTCAGGGCTCACTCCTGGCTCTGGGCTCAGGGCTCACTCCTGGCTCTGGGCTCAGGGCTCACTCCTGGCTCTGGGCTCAGGGCTCACTCCTGGCTCTGGGCTCAGGCCTTTCTCCTGGCTCTGTGCTCAGGGCTCACTCCTGCAGGGCTCAGGGAGACGCTCCGTGGTGTTGGGGATCGACCTAGATTAACAATATACAATACAAGAGCCCCACCCCTGTACTATCTCTGAACTCTGAATTCCCTGCCTTCCTTCAGGGAGGGGGAGCAGGCTCCCCTGAGTCACAGCATGGCTCCTCCAGCCCATGGTCTTTGTGGCTCAGCTTTGACTGTAGACCTCCCCCATGCATGCTGAGAAAAGCCCAGATGACTCAGGGCTCTGAAGGAGCCTGTTTGCAAATTAAAACCTAGGAAGAGAGTTGAGCTGCATCACTTCAATTCCAAACTGGAGTGCTTGGTCATCATCACTGACTTCAAAATGGTCCAAGACCACTAGACCATCTTGGATTATTTTCATCTTTGGAGACTGGTTGACACTTGTTTCATGACTTGGAAGGATCATTTTGGCAAATCCCATGTACCCCTGAAAATAATCCCATCTCATTCAATATGTTCCTTAA
The DNA here is from genome assembly GCA_021461705.1 of Cryptotis parvus. NCBI lineage: Eukaryota > Metazoa > Chordata > Mammalia > Eulipotyphla > Soricidae > Cryptotis > Cryptotis parvus. The sequence continues at coordinate 308,683 of JAJIBD010001933.1, forward strand.
CTATATTTTCTATATATATTTTTTTTTGCTTTTTGGGTCACACCCGGCAATGCTCAGGGGTTACTCCTGGCTCTGCACTCAGGAATTACTCCTGGCGGTGCTCGGGGACCATATGGGATGCCGGGGATCGAACCCGGGCCGGCATAGGCCGGCCGCATGCAAGGCAAACGCCCTACCCACTGGGCTATCTCTCCGGCCCCTATATTTTCTATATTATCTCTGTACTAACTTTTTCGTGCATGTGGCCAACTTGCTCTGTAAGCTGAGGAAGGCGTGTTAAAGTCTCCCATGAAAATGATTGATTAATCATTTTGTAAAGCTTTACTATTTACTCTTACTTATGTATTTTTACAAATCTATAAAAAATAGATTACTAGTGCCCACTCGAGCAAATCGATGAACAATGGGAAGGCAGTGATACCACCAGACGATCCCTGAGCATGGAGCCAGTAGAAAACCCTGAGCACAGTTCTGGATAGCCCTCAAACCAGACCAAACCAAACCATACCCAAACTAGACATCAAGAACAACAAAAAATATCCTAAGTAAAGCAACTTCCCTCCATGTGCTCTGACTATTTCTTCCCTGCATTTCAACAGTCTTCCTGTCCCATTTCTAACAGGACAGCCCAGGAGGGTTGCTCATCCTATCATCATCATCATCATCATCATCATCATCATCATCATCATCATCATCTCATCAATCATCATCGTCATCATTATCATCATTAAACTCTGTCCCAGCATGTCCAGCTGTATGGTGGCACTCAGGAAGGGTTTGAACAAGCATGCTTGCTTCTGAGGAGCAGCATACATTGAGGAACACTGCCCTCTTCTCCCTCATAGGCCTCCTTGTTTTCATTTATTCCTCTGCCCATTCTGTCTTGCTCCTGCTTCCTCCTTCTTCCAAAGTGCTGAGAGATAGTTACAAGAGGGAAGCTCTTGCCTTACATGCAGCAGACCCAGGTTAATCTCTTCATGTTCCTGGAGTGAACAGATGCCCTTGGACTACACTAGCATGTGACAGGACATATGGAGATGCTACTGGTGCCTGCTTGAGCAAATCGATGATAAACAGGAAAACAAATGATACAAGTGATACCACACGGTCCAGTGAGCACTGTGGTGAGCAACCCCCAGCACTGAGCTGAAGTAGTCCCCCTGCCCCTACCAGGACCCAAAATTCACAACCGCAGCAAAATACAATGGGGATAAAGGAGGTGACTTAAGTCACTTTGAAACCATACTGAGACTAGATCCTTCGGGCTAACGAGGAGCCACTGTCTGCACACCCTGGACTCGCCTGCCATTTCTCAGGCAGCCCAGGATAACAACTCTCCAACTGCTTCTCCTGAACACTTGGGAGGCCACATTAATATTCAGGCCTTGTTTCAAAGAAGCTGGGAGGCCATAGAGGATAGTGCATGTGCCAACCCAGTGGTGGATCAAAAAAAAAAAAGGAAAAAGGAAAAAATTCCCCCCCAAACAAACAAAAAATCAAAATGATAATACCTTCTGCTTCCCATTTCCCACAGTTTCCTTTTCCTGGGAGCTCGGGGGCTGGTTCCTCCAAGGTCATAGAGGGAAGGGGCTACACTCGGGCTCTTGCCAAGAGTGCATCCTTCTCTCCCTTTGTTTTCCAATCAGCCCCGGGATGGTTTAGGGCTGACTGTACTTTCCCCCCTTATGTTGATCACAGCTAAGCAAATAAGTAGATACATATTCTAGTTCATTAGAGCCAATTTTTTCACTCTCAAAGAACAGTGACACAGGAGACAAACAAAAATGAATGTGGTAGGGGCTGGAGAGATAGTACAGTGGGTAGGGCATGTACCTACATGTGACCAGCCTGAATTCCATCCCTGTAACCATATACAGTCCCCTGAGTGATCCTTGAGTACAGAGTTAGGAGTAAGCCCTGAGCACCACTGTGGCCCCCAAACCAAACAACAATAAAAAATAAGTTGGGTTCCAGTTGCCCTTTCAGTATGCACTTGTGTTGGCTGTTACATGGGCGGGAAAGTGTGGGAGTAAAGTGATGGAGGGTGCCACGGAGTAGTTCCTTCCGAGGAACTACTCGTGTTCCAATCTCTGAGGAGACTGGAGGGTGTGAAACCCCAGGAGCGTGCAGCACTCCCCACACTCCCAAGCTTGATTTCTAAGTACTCATCCCCAGGCGCTGGAGTGCTAGCACAGCAGCTACGCATTTGCCTTGCAGGTGGTCAGCCCAGGTTCAATGCCTGGTCCCCAGAGAGTTCCCTGCCAAGAGTGATCCCTGAGTGCAGAGTCAGGAGTAAGCCTTGAGCACTGCTGGGTGTGACCCTCCCAAACAAACAAATAAACAAATAAAAATTAAATAATCATATTAAAAATGTTTTAATAGAACCAAGGAAGGCTGGAGAAAAGGCTGGTCCCGGGACTGAAAGCAGAGCACAAGCCTGCAGCATGTTACGTACCAGAAAACAAGACAAGCCTCATGGAAAACATGGTGCAGGCCCCAGGGTGGACCAGAGCCCCTCATTTAGTCTTTTTTTTTCTTTTTGGGTTGCATCAGTGATGCTCAGCGGTTACTCCTGGCTCACTAGTCAGGAATTACTCCTGGTGGTGGTGTTCAGGGAACCCTATGGGATGCCAGGGATAGAACTTGGGTTGGCGGCATGCAAGACAAATGTGCTCCCGCTGTGCTATCACTCCTGCCCCCCATTCACAGTCTTAAGGGACCCGCAAATGAAACCATGCAGATACGGCTGCTGGTCCGCTGGGACATGCCACGCCACTAACACCAGCAGCGAACTCTGAGGAGTTAGGGTACCCTGGGAGCTTCGAGAATGCTCCATCATGACACGTGGGAAGGTGCAGTGATGTCTGTAAGGAAAACAGTCTGGAGGTTTTGTCAGACACCGAATGTGACAGAGGAGGAAAAGACTTGAGCTGTCTAGCTGCAAAGACACACTCAGGAAACTCAATGCAAGTGACTGAGTGAGAGCAGCCAGGTTGGGAAGGCTGGGGGACCGGGTGAGTCCCAGGAAACAAAAACCTGGAAAAGAGAAAAATGACCAGGTCTGTAGGGACAGGGAGAGAAGGATGAATAGGCAGAAAAGTCGTTTTTAGGCAGTCAATCTTTTATTATTATTATTATTATTATTATTATTGACACTGATTTACAAAGTTACTCAGAGTTGCAGTCATGAGGCTCTCAGACATGGGGTAGAGCTGCTACTTGCTCTCCCTGTGCCCAGCTGCTCATGAGGCGCCCGGGAGGCATGGCGGGTTCTAGCCCTGGCCTGCCACCCCAGCAGAGCCTCACAATAAACCAGACCACCCTCCCCTACTCCATGGGGCCTGCCATTTTCCACATCCGGACTTCCCTCTTGTCACAACTCCACCCAGCAGACCAGACTATCACAGCCCGCACGGCAAGCCTGACAAGCTGCTCATGTAGTATTTGATATGCCAAATGCCAGTAACATTTATGTTAGGTCATTCCTGTGACCTAATATAATGGTTTGAGTCTCTTTATGTTCCTGGAGCAAGCAGATGCCTTTGGGTTCTACTAGCATGAGACAGGACATATGGAGATATTACTGGTGCCCGCTCTAGCAAATAGATGATCAACGGGAAGATAGTGATAGTGATAGTGACTCAGAGTTGAGTTTCAGGCTTACTCTGTTCTAGCACCCATCCCACCACCAGTGTCGGTTTCCCTCCATCTGCGCCCCCCTAGTTCCCTCCACCCCCCACTCCCTCACGCCCAAGGGAGAACACAGTTTTAAGGTAGTCAAGCTCTCCTCAATGATACTATAATAGTGGCTACTTATCTCCAGGCATTTATCAAAGTCATGGAGGATGAAGCCTGAGATGAATTGTGGGCCGTATTAGCAATAATGCATGAGTTCCTTCATCAGAAGCAATAATACGGCATATTCGCTTTGATAAAGAACATAGACAACTTGATTGGGCCTGGCAAGTGGACCCAAACGCCTTTTTGGATGCACTGGTCTTCCTGCACAGCCCTGCCTCACAGCTCCACAGGAACTTCCTAAATAGGTCCAAGAGAAGAAAGCTGCTCTCTCCTTATGCTGATGAAGGCACCTTCGGGAGCCCGCTGATGAGGGCTGGTTGCTGGGAACCAAGCATCTGACCAGCCACATGACCAGAGCCAGCTGTTCCAGTCCTTGGTCACCTGGGAAGACAGAGGGGGCTGGCATGCAAGCCCCAGTTGCCAATCATACCAGTGTTAGGTGGTCTCCAGAGAACCCTTAGAGAAGTGAGTCACTAGAAGCTTTGGAAGGAGGGCTGAGTGTGAAGGTTTGGAGGAGAATGGTGCTCCTGGAAAGAGGTTGGAAGCTCTGAGCCTTCCCTACTCCCTTGCCCTCTACCTCAAGTCCAGCTGGTTTCCTGTGTGGAGGATCCAGTGGCTTCCCTGAGTTCCAGCTGCCATTGCTGCTAATTCATGGAAACTGAGGAGGGGGTCTCAGGAGCCTCCAGATTGTAACTGGTGACACACTGGGTCAGATGAGCTGGAAAAGTTCTAGGAGCATGAAGCTTCCCTAGGGGTCTCTCTGAAGTTCACTCTGGTAAGGGAAAGCCACACACTGTCCTGTAGAAATTTGCATCAGGGGAGTTCAAGGCAAAGAAGCAACAAAGTGAATGAAGAAGAAAATGGTGGTGACCGGGGTGTGTGTGGAGAGTTGATATACATTTTCTCCAATTTTGCTTAATTGTCCTGTAAACCTAAAACTGCTGTAACATGCAAAGTCTAGGGGCCAAAGAGACATTCAGTGGCTGGAACACACGCTTTGCATGCAGGGGGCTCTGGTTCCATCCCTGTCACTACATGGTCCCCCACATACTGCTGGGATTGACTCTCCAAAACTGATCCAAGCATCTCAGTTTTTGGGTGTAGCACTACCCAAAAGGAACCATCCAAACAATGAAAACCTGAACAGCATTCGTCATCCATCCACCTACCCACCCATCCATCCTTCCATACCTTCATCCCGCGTCTATCTATCCATCCATTCATCCATCCATTCTGAATCCCTGGTCACATTCATTCACCCTCTCATATAAAAATATTTATCTTTTTTATCCCCACCACCCTCATTTATTCATTCAGCCATCCACCCACTCACCCAACCTCTTGTCCATCCATTCATTTCTCCATGCATTGATACACCCGCTTATACATACATCTACATATGCATGCCTTAGTTAATTCATCCATCCACCCACTCATCTATACATCAATTCATGCTTGCAGGCTTGGATTGGGACTGGGAGTCAGGGTCCTGGGAATTAATCTCATCTCCTCTGGGCCTCTGACTTGCTGATTCCTCATTTGTAGGATAAGATCTGTTCAGCTCCTCTCCAAAATCCCACCTGGATAGACTGTCCAGATTGGAAAGTCTTAGATTGGGGACCAGAAATGTGTTTCTGAAGATTCTTGTGTCCTATGAAAACAATCACATGCCTCGATGCTGACCATAAAAATCTAAGGAATGAGTTCATACTCATAAAAGACTGAGAATTATGTCTGGCACACAGGAAGCCCTTCTTACATGAGAGCTGTTTTGATAAAGGAGGGGGAAATGCTGTTGCCATTTGTCCTGATGACTCTCTTCTGCACTGATAATTTACAAAGGAAAGAAGTTTCCCAAGACAGGGTGTTGATTCTTGGGCTGGCATTTCTCCAGGTAGGGGTCTGGAGACCTGGAGGTCTCCTAAGGCATATTTTCTCCTCTACTGGAGGCTACACACTGAACAAGAAACCCACATCTGGAGGGCGGGGGAGATGAGGAGTGGGAATGTGGACTTCGTGTTCCCCCTGCTCACGCAGCACCTTCTCGGCCAGACTGACTCGCTTTTTCCTGGGGTTGGCAGAGACCTGGGAAACACACGTACCTTTCCCAGGAAAATGAGTCCCTGAGGATGCCTTCTGGGCCTCAGGCTCGCCCCGGCACCTGTGTTCTGTAACGTTGGCCTAATTGAAATCACATTAACATTATGATTCCATTATGGGGAACAAGAGGCCGGCTGCAGGAACGTGCCCGTGGGGCTGCATCAACGCACTGGATCATTTATAAAGGCCTGTGCGTCTGCCTGGAGCTCAGTGTTAAGTAAGGCAGACGGGGGCCTATTTATTATTAACAAGGCTTTATGCGTTAGGCCATGCAGGAGCACAAAGCTGGCCGCAGGGGGAGTCAGCCTGAAGGTGCTGACGGCCAGCGCTCTGCCTGCCTTGCCCATCAGTGGAGTCTCATGAGATCCTTCCACCAACTCGAGGTCCTCCCCCAGAAATCACAAGGGTGCTCTGCTCAAGGACTGGCCATGAATGGCGGTGGGCTGAGAATGTGAACCCAGGTTGTTGGTTGGGGCCAGCTTCATGCACCCACTGCATTCACACCTGGCCGGACTGAGCTTGCGTGTTGCTGAGTTCAAACAGTCCCTGGAGGTCCTGGGGGCAAAGAGGGGAGGTGCTCAGAAGGAGCCTCCCACTCAGAAAAGGAGTTCGGAGTCAGGGATTCTGGTCTTTGACTTCGTTCGTGGCTCTAAGCAGTGATGCTGAGCTGGGGTTGGGGCTGAGGGCAGAGGGCCAGGGGTCGTTACACCCCAGGCCTGTGGATCCATAATATCCCTGGGCGTGAGCAATCTCACTGCCTCCTTGTGAAAAAAAATAAAGGAAACCATTGGGTACTATCTGAGTAGTGCTGGATACAACTTGCATCACCACCACTTTCACCATAAAAATTGTTAAAAATATGACTTAGAAAGGCTGGTCTGCTGGGTGGAGTTCTGACTAGGGGAGAGTCCGGATGTGGAAAATGGAGGTCCTCATGGAGTGGGGGTCATCTGGCTTGTTGTGAGGCTCTGCTGGGGTTGTGGGCCAGGGCCAGAACCCGCCACCCCTCCCGGGCGCCTCGTGAGCAGCTGGGCACAGGGAGAGCCAGTAGCAGCTCTGCCCCAGTTCTCGTCAGAACTCCACCCAGCAGAACAGCCTGTCACAGCCCGGCTCGTGCGGCCACTTGTGGCCGCTCAGTTCATCAATAAATGCTGGATTTAGAGATGACTACAAGAGTATGCCACCCACACGGCAGAGCCTGGCAAGCTACCCGTGTCATATTTGATATGCCAAATACCAGTAACAATTATAGACCTCATTTCTATGACATGATGGAATGGTTTGAGGCGCCTTATGTTCCTGGAGCAAGCAGATGCCCTTGGGCTCTACTAGCATGAGACAGGACATGTGGAGATGTTACTGGTGCCCGCTAGAGCAAATCGATGATGAACAGGAAGACAGTGATACAGTGATACTTGATGTGAATGAGTTAGGCCCGGAAGGAAGGAATGGTCTAGAAGCAGTCCACTGCCACATGTGAGAGCTTCAACTTTCACACTTGCCACGGCAATGTCATTGTCAGGGAAGTGCCACAGACCCTGGGATCAGGTACCAAATCCTGCAGTTGCTGTTGACTTCTGGGGTCAGCCATGCTTGTGTTATTATTGACCTTCTGTGGCCTTCATGACTGCTCCTTGGCTTTATCTTATCCTTGGTCTGGGAAGATAAGCAGGAAGGACAAGCCAGAGTACGACGTTTGGTGGAAGGGGGTGTTGATTCATCTCCAATGATGGCTCAGAACAGCAAAGAGAAGGTTGCTCTCTTGGGTAAGAGAGCTATGAGGCTGTGCTTGGCAGCCTTAGAAGGCTTTGAAGAGCGGAGCTGGCTCTGTCCCAGTGGCCATGTGACCTGGAACAGGACCTCAGACTGGGCCTATCCACTTCCCTAGCTATCAGGAGGGACAGTGCTGACAACACAAAGCTATTGTGAGGGTGACCCGAGGGGGAATGCAAAGCTCCCTGCAAGACCAACCAATGCTCCTAGGAATATACAGGGTGACGGGGCCAGCTGAGATTCCAAACCTGCTCTTACTGCAAAGGTAAAGAGCATGAATGTGCCATTGTCCACCCTGGGGTATCTCCCCAGATGTCCTCCCGGATTCAAAAGTTCACCCCCCCATTGGCATTTGGCCAACTAGGCCAGCAGTTCAATGTGGGGGCCCCAGGTTATGGTGTTGTCCAAGCAGTGCAGGTCCTGGGGCCCAGGACCACCCTGGCAGTGCTAGGGGGATGGCCTCTAGGACCACACAGGGCCATACTCGGGGTTCATGTGCTGGGGATTGAGCCTGGGTGCACCCTAGGCATGACCCAACTGCTGTTCTCTGTCCTGGCCTATTCCTTATTGAGCTCCTGCCAGACTTGCCCAGGACTCAGATGTGGGAGATGGGTTGTCTCCCCCTCACCCCCTGCTCTGAGGCTGCCTAGTGGCTGGGGTTGGTGCAATGGTTCCTTGTTCTGCCCATAATGTTGGGGAGATGCAGGAACTTAGATGGGAGTGAGGGCTTGAGGGGTCCCTCTGGGAGAGCTGGGCATTTGGGGAAAGGTCTGACATCATTGCTGCTCACTACAGGAGTCTCAGCTGGGGAAGGGGTTGTGGCAGTTTGGGCCCCTACCAATGTGGTTCCATCACCACTCATGAGAGGAACGATGGGCTAGGAGGACCTCCTCTCCTCTCCTCTCCTCTCCTCTCCTCTCCTCTCCTCTCCTCTCCTCTCCTCTCCTCTCCTCTCCTCTCCTCTCCTCCCTCCCTCCCTCTCCCCCTTCCCCTTCTTCTCCCCTCCCTTCCCCTCTTCTCCCCCTCCCTCCCCTCCCTTCCTCTCCCCTCCCTCTCCTCCTATCCCCTCCCCTCCCTCCCTTCTCCCCTCCCTGCTCCTCTTCTCTCCTCTCCTCTCTTTTCTCTCCTCTCCTCTCCCCTCCTCCCCTACCGTCTCCTCTTCTCTCCTTTTTCTTCTCCTCTCCCCTCCCTCCCTTACCCTCCCCTCCCTTCTCCTCTCCTTTCCTCTCCTCTCTTTTCTCTCTCTCCTCTCCTCTCCGTTTTCTCTCCCCTCCCTCTGTGCCCCTCCCCTATCTTCCCTTTTCCCTCCCCCTCCTCTCCTCCTCTCCCCTTTCTCTGTGAGATGAAACCGGAGAGAATATTGCATCCTTCACCTGCTCTCTGTTCTTCAGCCATAGGCCCAGGCTCTGAGCATTCTCCCAAGATTGGGGATTTCCTAAATGTTTAGCATTTGCCAAGAAAATCTCTTGTTATGTTACTGAGGTGACTTTGGGGGAAGCATCTAGGTTGGATTTGGTTGGCAGGAAGGACAAACACAGACCTTGAGGTCAGTATGCCCTGCTTGGTTTCTGCTGGATGCCAAGGGGCGAACAGGGCAGTTTGCTTGCCCGCAGGACCACTGTAAGGCCGCCATGCCCAGACAGGACCATGAAGGTCAGAGAGACCTCTGTGCCTGGAAGGGCTGGCAGGGCTGCCCCCTTCCCTGGACCTCACCCTCTTCCGCTCTTCCCTCTGGAAGTTTGTGAATTCTCTGCTCTACCAAATTGCTGCTCGGCTGAGCAAGCAGGCTTGAGTTCTGTGTGTGAATTGCAAATAAACAGCACCTGAGAAGGGTTCAGGGGAAGTTCTGGAGCTGGAGCCAATTGGTGAGAAGCCCAGGCAACCTCTGGGACTGGCAACCAGGGTGAAAAGGAGGCCTGAGCCTGCTCTCCACTGGCCACTATCCCAGGCGGGTCCGCAGCACACCGCTGGTGTCCAAGAACTTTTTGTTTGCAGAGGAAAACCTCCATCCGTACACATTCACCATGGCGGGCTGGACTGGCCCAGGGGCTTCGGAAAAGGACATTGTTTTTGCCACTGCAGCACTCTTTCTGAGCTCCCAACCGGGGTCCTCACCTCCTGTCACCAGAGGGTCCCGTGACCTTTCTCACGCTGGGACTGCGGAGGAGGCTGCTCAGACCCTGCAGGGAAGACGGAGGCAGAAGCTCCTTTCAAAGGCGCCCGAAGGACCCCATGGTCCCCACTGAATGGACCTTGATTAAACACAGAGGCCCAAGCCCGCCTGCCCAGTGCTGAGCCGAGATCAGAAACCATTTCCAGCAACTCCGGGTCTTTTAAGTTCTCTCTCTGTCTGCGTTTTTCATCATTTGCCATTGATTTGCAGGCCCTTCCGAGAGCCCCTCTGGTGCCTGCCTGGCAGGGTAGCTGGCACCTCGCCACCCTCACCCCTGGGCTTCTCCCTCCTTCCTGTTAGGCATGCTGGCTCCAGCTGCCCACCGGTGGCCTTGGAAGCTGCAGACCCTATGATCTGAACTTCTCATGTGGAGGGGGTCTCTGCAGCCCCCCTTCTTACCTCCCCACAGCACCAGGGCCTATGGGAATTCTGGAGCAAGCAGATGGCAAAGGGAGCTCGTGCCCACCACCCTTCATAACCCCTCCAACCCTGCCCTAGAGATTCACCTTTAAAGATGCCCCCCACCCCTGCAACTCCTCACCACCAGCTCACCTCCTGACTCTCTCCCTTACGGTTGGACATAGGTAACAGGGTTGTGGGCATAATGGCAGAAATTGGGGGAGGAGAGAGGGTGGGCTTGGTTCTATCTCCAGCAGCAGCTCTGCTCCCCCAAGTCAGTCCTTATGGATGGTGCTGGGGGCTGGTGGTGGGGGTAATTCCACTCTGCTACCTTCAGGTAACAGCATCTGCATGGCCAATTCGTGGGAGCCTTGGAATTAATTCCCCTATCCCTGTGCATACCTCTGTCCAAACCCCTCTGTCCACCTCTGCAAGAGCCCAGCTGATGGGACTTTTTTGCCTTCCAAGACCCTGAGTGAGACATGGAAAATTTTCCCTCCATGAAAGGCAAATCATGGACAGAAATGAGAGATCTCAGAGTAAAGCACCAAGGGTATAGAAGAGACCGGGTTTATTCCAAGGCTAGCCCTGGGCCCCACATGCCTTAGGAGCACATCCACCAGGGGACAAAGGGTAGGGCCCACCAGGGGACAACGCACCACCTGCTTGGCTGTTGAGTGACCACGTTGTGTGCAGAGTGACATAGTTACTGTCTAGGATGAGCTTTACTCTCGGATCCTCCATGCTGTGCCCATGACAGAAACTGGTTCTCTATGGCTGTCTGGAGATGCAGGAATGTGTGTGTGTGTGTGTGGGGGGATTCAGGTAGACTATAGGTAGTTAGGTACTTAAGTAGATAGAACAAATACGTAGACTCTGCTGTGGCAACATTTCTTTGTCTAAAAATCACTTTGTCTAAAAAACCTCTGAGCTTGCAGCTGAACTTGCAGTTGATCTTGCAGCTGCTAGCTAGAAATGGCAGAGTGTCTTGGCAGAGGAGTAGGCCCAGTCCACAAAGGACTCTCCACCCCCCCAATATGCATGTGCTCTTTTCTCTCTCTCTCTCTCTCTCTCTCTCTCTCTCTCTCTCTCTCTCTCTCTGGGGCTGTGCTCACCCAACATCCCAAGTGCTTATTTAGGCAATAGACTTTGTTGAGCGCAATTGGTGTGTTGTGTCTGGAAGCTATAGATCCATGAAAACAGCTTGTCTAATGATAAACGTCTTCCCCGCCTCATAAGACACCAGCAATGAATGGTTTCAAGGAGCCCATTCAGCAGTTCAGTTGAAGCAGTTCCCTCTGCTGATTTTTGTTATTCTCTTGGCTTACCCCCTCATGGTCACAGCATAGGTGCCACAGCTCCTAACATCACAGCAAGATTTAGGTCAGAAAGGCAAGACAACTTATATTAAGTAGGACAGCTGCTATAACAAAGATCCAGCATAGTGATAGATGAAAGAAGGTAGAGTTTTAACAGTTTGAGACCAAGTCAGGGCAGCCCAATGGCTAATGAAGACGGTTGTCTCTCTACCGTTGTTGCCTTGATCCACAAGGTTGGGGGTGGGTCTTTAAGAATATAGCCGCCGTTGGGAAGACCTGCCTGTCTTCCCATAGGCACAACAATCCCAGAAGTTGGACAAGTTACTCAGACTCCTGTCATTGGTTAGAACTTGGCTGCAAAGTGGATTCAAGTGACCTTGGTAGATGAACAGCTAAGGTCTCTGATAAAAACTTTTCTACACAGAAAAGGTGTCAAAGAGGTACCAGTGGGCGCTGAGTGTTCTTGACACCAACCCTACCTCATGTCTCCTTTGCAGAATAAGGAAAGTCGTCCTGAGCACCCCCGCTGCCAGATCTCCCGTGCAGGGAAGCCTGGCCGGCGGGGAGGTTCCACCAGGAAACAAAGCAGCACAGCAGTGGCCTGACTGTTGAGTGGCCACGTTGTCTGCCGAAGTGATGAAGCTACTGTCGGGGACCAGCTTCACTCTCGGATCCTCCAGGTTGCCTGTGACAGAAGCTGTGTCTGCTTCATTAAGCAACTCAAGGAGGGAGTCAGGGAACATGGACATCCGGTGGGTGGGACTGGGGTGTGGCTGGACCTCAAGGAGTGGACACAGACACTGCAGGGTTGGCCACTGGCCTTGCAGGGGGAGCCGTTCGTGGGTGAGTTCTGCAGAGACTAGCAGAGCCATATCTGAAGGTCTCCTCCAAAGTCGAGAACTTCTACCCTGGCCTGTTTGAAACCCTGTGGGAAAACTCAGATTGGCCAAGAGGAAACAAAACCCACCCCAGACCAATCAGTTGTAACCGAGGGGCTGAGGCAGACACAAACAGGGCAGCCTCTCCTCCAGGCCGTCAGCTTACCCTGGTGATTTTGTTGAGGGTGAGGATGGCAGGGTAGGGATGACAGGACCCTAGAAGGCCGTCCTGATCAGAGTTGACTAGGGTCATAGTTTTGATTGTTTGTTTGGGGACCACACACCTGGCAGTGCTCAGACTTACTCCTAGGTCTGTGCTCAGGGATCACTCCTGATGGGGTTCAGGGGGACCATATAAGATGCCTGGGATTGAATTCGAGTTGGCCACATGCAAGGCGAATGCCCTACCTGCTGTACCATCTCTCCAGCCCACATGGGTCATTGTTTCGCTGCATTTTCTCATTTTCTGGTTCCTGGGCAGGAAGTAAGTCTAGGAACACTGTGTACTGTCTTTAAACTGTACTCTCAGATCTTCTGGACATGGTGTGTGTGTGTGTGTGTGTGTGTGTGTGTGTGTGTGTGTGTGTGTGTGTGTGTGTGTGTGTGTGTTGAGGTGGGGATGGCCCCAGGTCTCTACTGTGTGTGTTTGTGTGTATTGAGGTGGGGGGTGGCCCTGCAGGGCTTTCTACTGTGTGTGTATGTGTGTGTGTGTGTTTATTGAGGTGGGGGTGGCCCAGGGCTTTCTACTGAAAGCAAAGCTGCAGAACCCCTTTTCCCTGACTGATTTATGTTTCATTTCCATACCTCTTCATTGTGGACCACATAGGGGGCCTATCCTGAACTGGCTCTGGACTCAGGAGTGACCCCTGGTGGTGCTCAGGGTCTGGAGTCTGGTGCTTCTGTGCCTCACATCTGCAAGTCTGGTGCTTCTGTGCCTCACATATATAGAGATGGATAGATAGATAGATAGATAGATAGATAGATAGATAGATAGATAGATAGATAGATAGATAGATAGATAGATAGATAGATAGATAGATAGATAGATAGATAGATAGATAGATAGATAGATAGATAGATAGGCAGGCAGGCAGGCAGACAGACAGACAGACAGACAGACAGACAGACAGACAGACAGACAGACAGACAGACAGATAGATAGATAGATAGATAGATAGATAGATAGATAGATAGATAGATAGATAGATAGATAGATAGATAGATAGATAGATAGCTCAAATAACTTAATTTCCCCTCTTTATCTTAACAGTGTGGTTTACAAAGTTGTTCATGATGATTTGTTACAGGCCTTCAGTATTCCAACACCCATCCCACTGCCACTGCCCCCTTCTTTTCACTGTTGGCCCCACCCCGTGCCTCTTTAAGTGGCAATTATAATGGTAGCTCTCTGTAAGGTCATTTGCTTATCTTTGGTTTGAGGGCCACACTTGGTAATGCTAGGGGGCGCTACTTCTGGCTCAGTGCTCAGAGATCACACCTGGCAGTGCCCGAAGAACATGTGACACGGGGCATGGAACTCTGAGCTCCGCAAGCAAGCCTGGCGTCTCCTTCTGAGCTCCCTCCCATCCGCTCTTGAGGACTAGACGAGGGGTGCAGGTGTTGAGATCAGTCGAGAATCTGGCATGGAGGCAGTGCTTACAGGTTGTGTGCTAGTGGATTATTTTAATAAGATCATTTGAGGGCAATGCAGGGTACAGCAGGCAAGGTGCTTGCCCTGAACGTAGCCAACTGGTGTTGTATTCCCAGCACTGCTGATGGTCCCCTAAACTCCACCAGGGATAATTCCTGAGTGTGGAATTGGAGGAGTCCTGAGCACTACTGGGTGTGTTTAAAAAAAGATCATCTGAAATAGGGCTTTGTGGCAGGGTGGGAGGACAGGGAGGAGAAGGGACTGGCCAGTTAGAACAAAGGTCTCAAGGGCCAATGGCGTCCTGTGAGCCAGGGCAAATTGCAGCAGCCACTTACACAGGAGGCTGCCCCGCTGGTGCCCCTGGGCCAACTGAGGTGTGGGGCACTTGGACCCAGAAGCCCAACCCCGGGGACCAGCTCTCTCCCCTCCTCTGTCAGGACTCCCGGGAAAGAAGCAGGTATGAGGCGTGCTGGGTCTCCATTATCAGGAAAGTGACCCCTGACCCTTTATATAGAGTCCTGCAGGGATGAATTATGACAAGGAGCAACCCCTGACATGGGGAATAGAGAGAGCCCAGCACCCCACTCACCCCATCCTCCCTGACATCTCAGTCCTGCCCCCCCCCCAGACAGCCTCTATTCTGCCCTTGGACCACCCAGCAGGGCTTTGGGCTCAGCTCCTTCCACTTCACCTCATCCGACCCTAACCTTCCATCTGTCTGCCCAGGAGTCTTTATTACCTCTGAAGGGAAAGCGTGCAAAGAGGTTGACCTTCAGCACAAATATGTTGGTTTGATTCCCAGTAAGACGGAGCCTGGCACCTTGAACCCTCTCCCTGGCTTCCGGCCAGAACCAGGCCAACCTTTGCAAAGTCCCAGATGTGGGACAGAAGCCGTGATCCTTCACACCCAGGGTCCCTGTGTCCAGGGCCTTTGGCAGGGCTCCAGGCCTCTAAAAAACTTCCAGGAAGGAGACCAAGGAAGGCTGAGGCTCCACTGGCCTCAGGGACACTTTCAGAAATGGGCAAAGCTAGTAAAAGTCAGCCCCTAACAGGATCCTCCTTCAAGGATGTGGCCTCGGTTATTTGTTCATTTGCTCATCAAATTTGTGTTAAGCCCTAAAAGTAAATCCAATGTGTGGGTGCTGGAGAGATACAGCACAGTGGGTAGGGCACTTGCCTTACATGCAGCCTTTCTCAGCTTAAACTTCCGGCACCCCTTTGACACCCATAAGCCAGGGGTGATCCTTGGGGGGGTGATCCTTGGCACAGAACCAGGAGAAGGCCCTGAGTACTGGCAGGTGCAGCCCCCAAACATACACACACACAGACACACACAGACACAGACACACACAGACACACACACACACACACACACACACACACACACACACAACCTCCTGTGTGTTCAGGCAAAACCCCGCATTCTGAAGCCTGCTCAGGGCTCTGCACCCCAAGCCTCCTCCCTCCCTATCCACCACCTTCTCTTCCTGCTGCAAATGTGCTGTGGGCTCTGAGGTCCTCAGAAATAACCCCACGGATGCCGCCACTACCACCCATATAATGTGTGATAACATCCCGCTCGAGCGCCTGCACTGTAATACAAAAGAGAGACATAAAATCCACTGAACGTGTCAGCGCTCGGGCCCAGCTGCTCGGGAGATGCAGGAGGCCAACAGGGCCGGAGCTCCCACAGTGGCGTGGGGAAGGGAACAGCAACAGATGTTGGGGAGCGTGGGGCTCCCAGTGGAGGCTCCACTGCGGGCGGCCCTGGGGTCCTGAAGCATGAGTGATTCTCGGCCCACTGACTCCAGCTGACAGTTTGCTGGTGTGGCACCCTGGGAACGTTCCAGGCACTGCCAGAAGGTACAGACTCTCTCTAGCCAGGAGTCGAGCTGAGCAGCTGAGACTTGGACTCCTGGCAGGATAAATGTCATTACTTCCCCACATGAAGCCCCCCACGACCAGCAAAAGGCACATGGATGGGGGAGTTTCTCTCTGTACAGTCCTGCCCCTCTCCAGTCCTCAAGGCAGTGGGTTTCCCCTTTGGTCCCCATTTTTATGTATAAAAATGAATTGGTTTAGGGCCACACCCTGAGTGCTCAGGGCTTACTTCTGGCTCTGCGTTCAGGGCTCACTCTGGTGGACTCTGAGGATCTGATATGGTGATATGGCGATATGGTGATAGGTCAGCCATGAGCAAGGCAAGTGCTTTACCCACTGTCCTACCTCTCCAGCCCCTTGTCTCCATCTTTATGACCATCCAAAGGGTCCTTGTCTATTCCCAAAGTATTCCTGGGTATCTGCCACACAAACACACACACGTTAATTGTCTCAGTGGACTGATGTAGGGGATACTCACACCCCACAGAACAGAGGAGACCTTCTGGGAACAAACCCTGGGGCTTCAAAAGCACACAGCAGAAACACCATCTGCACTTTTATGTTCATTGCAGCACTATTCACAATAGTCAGAATCTGGAAACAACCTGCCTGAGAACTGATGACTGGATAAAAGAACTATTGTGTTCATCTACACAATGGAATACTATGCAGCTATTGGGAAGGATGAAGTCATGAAATTTGCCTACAAACAGATGAACATGGCAAGTGTGCTGAGTGAAATGAGTAGGAAGGAGAGGGACAGACACAGAATGATAGCACTCATTTGTGGGGTGTGAACATAATATGAAACAGACACACAGGTGAAATATAATATGAAACCAATATCCAAGGACAGTAAAAATAAGGGCCAGAAGCTTTGGTCCATGTTTGGAAACCTGCTTCACCCTCTTAGGAAAAGGGCAGTTGGGATAGGGAAGGGACCACTATGACAAAGACAGTGGTAAATGACCACTGTATAAGAACTGTGTGCAGAATAAGTAAAGGAACAAGCATGTAACCTCTTAGTATCTGTACTGCAAAGCATAATGCCCAATGGGAGAGAGAGAGAGAAAGGAGGAAAGTGTCTGCCATAGAGAGGCTGGGGAGAGGGCGTGGTGGTGGTTGGCAGGAGGGCAGAGGGGCACATTGGTGGTGGGAAACGTGCACTGGTGGAGGGATGAGTGTTGGAACAGTGTGTGACTGAAACCCCATCATGAACAGCCTGCTAACTGTATGACACAGTGACTCAATAAAATAAATTTAAAAAAAGAACAGAGGAGAAACCTGGGGACCCAGCCAGAGTGACAGAGCAAGACCCTCTCTTGGTGCTGGGGCTTGGCTCTTGCCTCTGCTGGAGGACCATATGGTGCTGGGGACGGGCCCCTGGGCCCCTGCATGCAGAGTCCCTGCTCTGACCTGCTTGAGCATCTCTGGCCTGCTTGAGGCTGCTGTGGGTCTCTCTAGTTTGATGCTCATCTAGAACAATCAGATTTCTCCCTTGGAGTCCTCTCCGCTGTGCCCTATCTGGCATCAGGGCCCAGTCATGAGGATCAACACTCCTCTTGGGGGCACCCTCCCTCCCCCCATCCCCCCACACACACTTCTGGAGAGAGTGTGAGGGTGATTGGGCCTGTTGCAGGGGCATCCTCACACACACACACACACACACACACACACACACACACACACACAGATGGACTGAGTATGGGAATGACGGGACCTGGGACTTGGTCACTCAGGGGGCCCCAGAGTCTAGCCCCATACTTGACATTGGGCATGTGCTTGAAAGCTGATGTCAAAGGAATGGATGAGAGTCCAGAGGGCCATTAGGGCAAAGCCAGCAGCCCACCCACCCTCATTTGGGGTCTCTTCCATCCACATCCAGCCCTGCCCGCCCCTCACCCCACAGTCCTTGTTTAAGTCACAAGGGGCATCTGCTTTTGCTCTGATACCCCTGGCTTGGGAGAGGGCTCAGACTTAGGGGAGCAGAGGATAGGGGTTTGTGGAACCCTCAGTCTCCGGCTGCCAGAGGACATTGGTGGGGGGCCCTTCTCTTCCCTGGTCTAGGTGTGTGGACCTGGGGAGGGGCTGGGAAGCCTGTCCTGGAAGCCAGAGCTCGGGACCCTCCCAGCAACAGACCGGAGCCCAGCAGCTCTGCAGGTACCTGGGTCCCCCTTCCCAGAGCTCTTCCAGGGATTCTACCTCCACAATAAAAGTCCAACGTCTCAGTGTGGCCAAGGCTTCCAGAGACCATCACCACCACCGACGGACACAGCAGCTCTGCAAAATGAGCCCCCACCTGTCTGTTTCCCAGAAAGGGAAACTGAGGCACAGAGATGCCTACTGTCTTGTTCCCAACCATGCCTCTTCCTGCAAGTCATGAGTGTCCCATAACCCAGGCCCCGGCGCAAGCCTCTCCCCACCCCCATGGCAGAGGGGACTGGAGGCCCAGAGCAGGAGTCTCTCTTATCTCCTGGGCAGGAAGCTGGGGCCAGAAGTGAGATAAGGAGAAAAGAAAGGGGGAGGCCCCTCTGGCCGCCTTCCCTCCACACCAAGAAGAATGGCAGGAAATAACCAGAGAGAAGGGGAGGCTGCAGCTGTGGGGGAGGGCAGAGGGTCCCAGCTCTATAAATAACAAAGGCAGGTCCAGGATCCCTGCAGAGAAGCCAGAGGGCATGAGGCCAGTGGATCTGCTGCTCTTTTAGGCTGGCAGTGGTGTCGTCCTGGGACTCAGATCAAAGGGCGCACTGGCTATCACCCCTGTCCCTCTCCCTGGCTCTTTCTCTAGGTAGTTGCCTCTCTGGCTTTTGCTGGCCCCAGAAACACACGTCCTTGCCTTGGCCATGAGCCCTAGGGCCCATCTCTCCCTCTACCCAGTCTTTTGTCCCCCACCCATTTCTCTCTCCATCTGTCCTCCTGCCTCTGAGCCTCCCGACTCACGGTTCCTTCCACCCTAAACACGCTTCCTTCCCTCTTCTCCCTGCTGACCGGTCTCAGTTTAGAACCAAACTTCTACAGGAAGCCTTCTTGGATCCCCAAGTCTGGAAGGCGCAACGTGGGTCCCCTGGTCATCCCTTTCTGTGGTGCTGAGCAGGATTGCAATTCTGTCCTGGCTGTCCTGCCCTTGCACCTGTCCCTCTGTGTTGATCTCACCTCCTGTCTATTCTCCGGCCCCACCACTTTTTCTCAGCACCCAGCTCACAGATTTGAACAGATCTGAAGCTTATCACTGCTGAGCAGGATTGTATGGGAGGAGGAGAGGAAAGTTAGGCTTTTCCAGAAGGCGCAGGACACAAGGTAGAAAGAGGCTTCAGGGAAGTGAGTGGGCAATCTTCAGGGAGAGGTGAGGAGGTAAGGAGGTGGGCTTCAAGGAGGAGGGGCCTTGGGTGGGACTTGACCTGGTAGAGAGGGTGGTGAGTAAAGGACAGACTTGGGGAGACAATAAGCAGAAAAGTAGCAAGTGGGTGTGGAGGTTTGGGCACAGGAAGGAAGAGAGAAAGGAGAGAGAGAGAGACAGAGACAGAGACAGAGAGAGAGAGAGAGAGAGAGAGAGAGAGAGAGAGAGAGAGGGGGGCAGAGAAGAGAAAAGAAGACATTGTCAGAGGGCCTTGGACTGCCAGCGACATGCTCTAAGAACCATTCATGGCCCAGTGGGTGTTGGAGGCCCAAAAGGGCACAGGACGCTGGTAGTGGCCATGTGGCCTTTGAGAGTGTGAGGGTGGATGGTGTGTGAGGGTGGGTGGTGTGTGGGGTGGTGTCTGAGGGGGTGATCTGTGAGGGTGGCTAGTGTGTGAGACAGTGTGTGAGATGGTGTGTGAGGGAGCTGGTGTGTAAAGGAAGGTGGTCTATGAGGGTGGGGGAGTGTGTGAGGGTGGGTGGTATGTGCGGTGGCATATGAGGGTGGCTGGTGTGTGAGACTGTGTGAGGCAGACCGCCAGCTCGTCTCCTCTCCTCAGGAGAAATGCTCATGGTCAGAAGCCGGAATGGAGCCAGTGCTAATGGCCAGAGGCTGTCCCCGAGGATGGCCATGTGCACAGCAGCGGCCAGGACAGCGCTGACTCTGAGGACGCAATGCCAGGCCCCAGAGGTGGCCTACTGCCTGGATGCCCCGGTCATGGCCCCCAAAGGGGAAGTCTGGCTGAGCCCACCTAAGTGTCAGCGGGGGCTCATGGGGGCCTCTTGCCATCCCTCTAAATTCTTCCATCCCCCTTCTTATTCCCTTCACTGGAATTGGGAGAGAGCTCCAGGACCTCCCCTGAAAGAAGGGCAGGGTAGCACCAGGAACAACACATCTGAAACCTAGTGGAAGTGCAGACTGAAACCTAGTGGAGGATCCACCCTGTCCTTGGACAGTGATTCCCCCTGGGAAATTTGTCTTTTGCAGCAGGATGCCTGGGCCCAGCCTTTGGGGACCTCAGGGCTCAGCAAACCCTGGGCCAGCGTGGGCTCCAGCCAGGCAGGACAGCCCTGGTAGGGCCTGAGTGTAAAGAGCAACGGGCACTCAGGGCCCAGCTCATGGCTGTAGACCTGCTGTTTGGTGTATATGATCCCGTAATAACAAATCCAGCTTCCTGACCAGCACACAAGTGGCCCCAGATCCAGCAGCTTAGGCGACATATTGTTGGACTCACAGTTTCTGGGTGCCACTGACTAGGGGCCTCTGATGAGGCTCTGACCTTAGCTGAATGCCAGGTCAAGAATGGACCCACTTCCTTTGGCCTGCAACCAAAGGCCACTCTCAGGGCCTCAGTGATCATGGCCACAGCAGCATCTGTTCCTGACCACTTGGCCATTTGCTTCATCAATGTTGGCTCGTCCCCATGGTAGGAGGAGTCTCGCAGTGTGATAGGTCTTGTGTTCTCATCACTTTAACAGGAGGCTGCCTCCCTCCAGGCTGCCCTGAGTCCAGCACAGAATCACATGGCCAGGGCACACATAGGATGCAGGTCACATCACAGACACAGGCCCCAGGAATGGGGTGTCCAGAGTCTCCACAGAGATGGGTCAGGCCTGGGCCTCCAGGCTGTTAGGGGCATAATGGGGAGAGTCAGGGGCCCCTCAAAGCCTCTGTTTCTTCTGTATCATGCAGAAATCTCCAGAAGCTTGTGGAGAATGAGCTCTTCTTGCACCTGCTATAGCCTCCAATTCTGCGCACAGCCAGGCATGTCTGCCCCCACTGGAACTTCCCCTGGTTTCCATGGTCCCAAAGATCTGGACAACTTGTCTCTGGAGGTTCCTCAGATGTGCCACGCACCCTCTTCTCTTGGGTTTCTGCAGATGGTGCTCCCCCAGCCCCAAGCCCCTTTTGTGGGGAGGAGGGTACCCCAGCTCCCCTTCAGGCATCTCTGCTTAAGTGTCGTCTCTCAGGGAGACCTTTTTGGACACTGCCCTCACCAAAATCTTGGCCTCACCATGACTCCCTTCTCTTTCCCTCAGAAAGCCTGACGTGACTTTCCATAAATATGGGTTTATTTATTCTCTGTGTTTATTTATTCTGTTTATTTATTCCCTCACTCATTTGTAAACCCAGGAGACCAGGGGTTTTGTCTTGTTTACCATCAACTCATGGTACCCAGAATAGCACCTGACCCACCAAAAGGTACTCCATAAATATTCCTTGTCAGAATATTCCTTTCTTGAAGGAATCCATGAGGAAATGAGTGAATGAACAAGTCAGTGAATAAATGCATGATGGAAGTGTGAGTGAATGATCAAGTGACTGAGTGAATCAATGAATCAATAAGTGAGTGAATGAACAAATGCTTGAGTGAATGACTAATTCAGTAAGTTTCTGAATGAGTGGATGAGCAGGTAACTGAATGAGTGAGTGAATAAATTAGTGGATGAATGAGTGACCAAGTAACTGAGTAAATGAATGAGTTACTAAGTAACTGAGTGAATGAATGAGTGAGTGAGTGAGTGAGTGAGTGAGTGAGTGAGTGAGTGAGTGAGTGAGTAACTGACTGGTTGAATTAATTAATCTGAGAGTAACTGAGTGATTAATCAGTAAGTGAGAGACCAAGTGAGTGAATGATGGAGTGAGTGGAAGAAAACATTTTTCCTGAGTGCCAGGGAAAGGCATGTGTGACTTGTTACCTGGCTGGCCCTACCTCCTGCCTTACCTTCTCCCGAGTTCCCTTGGGATGAGGCATCTTCAGGAAATAGCTGAGAAGAAACTCTCCAGCCATTGCTCAGAATCATCAGAGAGTCTGCCCTGAGGAAAGAAACTCCTCTGGTGTCTTCCACACACCAGCCCTGGCTGCCTGCAGCTCCTCTGTCTCCAACACTGACCCTTCTGCCTAGCCCCCCCCCAGACCTGCTCAAAGCCTCACTGTCGAGGGGTCCCCACTCAGCTGAGACCACTCCAGGCTGAGATGCCCTGGCTGGGTGACCAGAAGGCAGACACAATAGGGCACCACTGTGGCAAGGTCAATGGGGGTGAGGGGGAGAGTTTGCCCCCAGGAAGCAGGACCCAAGAGCCCTGTCTGTCCCTCAAGGGTGCTTATCCAACTCCCCAGGTCTGGAGTTTGTGTGCAAAGCGATCTCTCTCCCAGTATCTTTTATTTATTTATTTACTTATTTATTTATATCTTTTAGAGTAATTTGAAGAGTTCAGCTAAAGTGGAGACGTCAATTTTCATTGTAAAGATGGAGAGGCTGCGAAAACAACCGGACGTGAATGCAAATGCAGACATAGGAGCTGGAGCTTCTGAAAATCCACACAGTCCTGAGCCCTCGTCCCTCAGACTGTGACACAGGCAGAGAGGCGGGTCTTCATTTTTAATTGAATCACAGTGAGATACACAGTTATGAAAGCCTTTAAAGAGGGTTGTGAGTGCAGAGGCCAAATTGCTGAATATTCCAGGCACATCCATCTTAGACTCAGGACTCTGGGATCTTCTCCGAGAGGGGCTGAGAAACCTCCCCCACACCCACCCTGAACTTGCAGGAACCCCAGCAGCCACACCCACACACCACCACTGCTGCCATGTAGATTCACAGTCCAGGTAAATATTCTGGTTCTTCTGGAGCATGGGGTCGCATTTGCGGCCTCCCAACAACACCTCCCAACTCAATACTGACAGTCTGGTATGAGCTCACCAAATTAGATGGGAATATAACATAGGAGCCAACTAAGCTCGATTAACAAAATCATTACACAGAAGGCTCAACTGGCGACAACAGCTTAGGAAACCCTCACACAAGGACTTAAAGTCTTCATGGTGAGATGCAACAATTTTCACAGAATTTCTTTTACTGAAGGTTTTTTTTTTTTTTTGATAATTCCATTTAGCCATTTAGTTGTAACAAGCAATATAAAATTGATTCGTTTGGATCTGCTTAGGGAGCAGGCTTGGTGGGGGTGGAGAACAAACGCATCATAAATCACTTTATTAAATGGTTTTTCAAATACAGGGAGTTTGGGGAAGAGGCCTGAGTGACGGTGGAGGGGTAGAAGCCAGGAGCCACACAGGTGAATCAGCCTCCCAGAGAGGGTTCCTGGGCCAGGATACAGACCCCCAAGCCCACCTATTCTCTCCAGTGCCCGGCTCGCCTGGGCTGTGCTGGGGGGCTCTGCACTGTGGCTGACAAGGTATGATCTGAAATGCTGGTCATCTGGGCAGCAGATAATTGACTCTACCTGCTCCCCGCCTTGCACATACCCAGGACCACACACTCGCAGAAATGGTCCCATTCTAGAAGAAACCAAGGTGCAGTATGGAGAACTTGCCCGCAGTACATGGCCACATGCTCGCCTGGCCCCCAGACCGCTGCAGACCCAGACTCTGCCTCATTCTCCTCCCCACAGGATGCCCATTACTTTATCCCTTCCCGGCTGAACCAAGTCTACAGCCCAGTTGTGCTGGCTCACCAAACACGCACGGACTCGATAGATCCATGGATCCCTTACTGGGGATCTAACACAAACCTTATCACAGGAAGGGCTTTGACCAGACCCTGCTCTCCAACACCCTGCTGAATTTACGGTCCACTCCACCTCCCGTCAAAGAGGGGGAGTGAGGCTATGGTACAGGGGGGACGGCTCAAAGAGCCGGAGCTCAGGCTTCGCATGTGGGAGCCCCAGGTTCCATCCCCAGCATAGCGCCTCTTGGTGCCCTGAGCCCTGCCAGGAACTGCACCCCTCCGCCTGCCAAAAAATACACCCAACAAATAAATGCAAATGAAAACTAAAATACCATGAGGTCCATGGGGATGGGGCAACTTACTAGGGTCTTATAAAGGGGATATTTAAATACGGCCACACACACAGGGAGAACGCCTAGTGAAGGGGAAGACAAAAGCAGAGGAGCCATGGGAAGTGAGAAGAGTCTGGAAAATTCTCCTTGACAGCCTTCAGGAAGAACCAGCCCTGCTGTACTGACTGGCCTTGGGACTTCCAGGTCCCCCAGCTGTGAGATGGTCAGAGTCTGCTGCTTAAGCACCTACAGGGAGATGCTTATCTCCTGGGAGCAGCCCTAAGAAGGATACAGATAGGGACTCAAGGGCCTCGTGTTTTTGTTTGTGTTTGTTTTTTAACTTGGGCCACAGCTGGCAGTGCTCAGGCCTTACTCCTGGCTCTGCTCTCAGAGACCAGTCTTGGTGGGGAGTTAGAGACTCTGTGTGATGTCAGAGATCAACCTCTGGTTGTCTGCATGGCCATATCCTACCAGTGGTACTACCTCAGGGAAGGTGTCTTTTGAATGAACGCAGCAGGAAAGAAGCAGCTCTTACCTAAAGGCATGCGGGCCCTGAGGGGGTGCCAGCTGCAGAGAGCATCAGGGAGGAACGGGCTAGAGGGTCCTGCCTACTCTCCGACCACGGCACCAATGATGACTTTCACTCCACACATCGTGGTGTGTTGGCAGAGCTGTGAGCTGGAGGGGCCCGAGCTGAGAGACATGGTTCCAATCACTCTGTATCAGGAGACCTGGCATTGGAGGCTCCACGAGGGGAGAACAGGCAGTTCAGGACTGTGCGAGGGCAAGGCAAAGCTGGTGGGTCTTGGGCAGGGTGTCAGGGTGACAGCGGTGCAGACAGGAAGTGGAGGCTGCATCCTATTCATTCTGATGGGGCCCTGGCCAGGATTTCCTGCCATTCCAGATGCAGACACGGAGGGGAGATGGAGTCAAGCATGACACCTCTGGGCTGACCTGAGCAGCTGGAAGAAGGGGACTGCCATCGGCTGGAGGGGCAGGCTGCGTTCTTCCTGCGACACGGGAGAGGCGAGAAAGATGGAGCGTGCAGTTCTGTCACGTGTACAAGGACAACCCACTCAGCTGCAAAACGGCCACCAGAGACTTTGCTTTGAAAAGCAAATAAACCCAGAAACAAACAAACTAACAAGAACCCATCTTGACTTAGACACAACCCCCAACTCCTTAGCAAAGGGGAAGGGTACTCAGCCGAATCTGCTCAAACAGCTCCTGTTGGCTTCATCCCTCCACCCCTGAGGTCTCCATGGAGACCTTTTCTGTGCATTAACTCACTTACTCACTCACTCACTCACTCACTCACTCACTCACTCACTCACTCACTCACTCACTCACTCACTCATTCATTTCTTCACTCAGGCCCCCCACTCACTCATTCACTCACTCTTTAATTTACATGGGGCCTTGGGGCGGAGCGATAGCCCAGCGGGTAGGGCGTTTGCCTTGCACGCGCCGGCCCATGCTGGCCTGGGTTCGATCCCGGCATCCCATATGGTCCCCTGAGCACTGCCAGGAGTGATTCCTGAGTGCAGAGCCAGGAGTAACCCCTAAGCATCGCCGGATGTGACCCAAAAAGAAAAGAAAACATTACTTAGTTCATTCACTCACTCATTTTTCACTCTTATTCATACATTCACTCACTCATTGATTCTCTCCCCATTCACTTATTCATTCATCTACCCATCCTTCAACACTCACTAGTTCATTCATTCTCTTATTTGTGGACCCACCATTGATGGATGCACTCATTCACTTCTTCATCCATCACTAGCTTGCTTATACACTCACTCTTTCATTTATTCATGCATTCATCGATTTCCTTGTCCACCTGCATTCCAGCATCAATTCCTGATAGTGCTGTTGGTCACCTCCACCCATCTCACAACCCCGTGGCGTCACACAGATGTGTCATTTGAAGTCTTAACCCAAGTCATCCTCTTTTCCATCCCTGCTCACTTCCCAAGGGCCATGGCCCCTCTCCCCCAGAAGCTGTTGAAATGCCCTAGACTCCAAGGTTGGCTTCTCTATGGTCTTTCTCTCGTGGGGCTGCGCCAAGGCAGACCTGGGTTCCTCTCTCTTCTGCCAAGTGCTTGAATAAACCAACTGTGGAATGTGGAGCTTTGATCTGAGTCTGACCTGCCTTTAGCTGACAGGTTCTGGAAGACATGAGGCCCCTGAGAGGAGCGGGTAGTTCTTGCTTCTCTCTCTGCTGAGCTGTCGGTTTCCTTAAGCTGGACTTCCTGGGAGAGGAGGGAGTGCCTGCCAAGGAGGAGCATGGCAGAGCCGGGAGCTGTGTTTGGTCCCTGAGTCCATCTCCCTGTCTCCAAGAAGCTGGGGTAACCGTGGCAACCACAGCATACCTGGAGTGGAAGGAAGCCAAGGCCCAGCCACCAGGAGGCCGGCGAGCTAAGCTGGGCTCCAGGGCCAGGGGTGATGAGATGGTGGGTGCTGGCGGGTTCAGCCTCAGGAGCTGAGCCAGCCGTGGGGCAGGGAGATGTGTGAAGCCCAAAGCTGTGCTCGCTGATGCATTCTCCTTGCTCCACCCACACGGGGGTCTCAGGGATCAGCCCCTTCCTGAGAATCAGGACAGAGACGGGAGAAGTAAGGATGCAGAGGCAAAGAGGCCAGGATGCAGGGAGCAGAGAGAGTGAGGGAGAGAAGGAAAGAGACA
Organism: Cryptotis parvus; assembly: GCA_021461705.1. Lineage (NCBI taxonomy): Eukaryota > Metazoa > Chordata > Mammalia > Eulipotyphla > Soricidae > Cryptotis > Cryptotis parvus. The sequence continues at coordinate 335,542 of JAJIBD010001933.1, forward strand.
GGAAAAGGGAGAGAGGATGGAGGGAGGGGGAGGAGAGAGAAGATGGGGTGGGGGGTAGAATGATGGAGACAGAGGGAAAACCTGAGTACAGAGAGACACAGAGGTGATGGGAGACATGGAACACGCCGGACAGTGCTGGGAGGGAAGAGATGGTAAAAGACAGAAACAAAAACAGGTGAGCCAGAGCTGGGAGAAGGGGAGGGAGCAGGAAGAGGGAGGAGGAAAATGGGGAGAAAGAATCAGAAGCAAGGCGAGGAGGGGTCACAGAAGGTCAGGCTGAAGAGAGAGAAGGAGAGGGAAAGGCCAGGGCAGGAGCTTGGCGCATCAGGGGCGGGCCTGGGGGCTCCTTCTTGGAGGTCCAGCTCCTGATCTTTGTGGCCAGGAGAACAAAGGCAAGGCTACCACTGTCTACGAGGGAGAATGCACCACGCTCTCAGAGGTCTCTGGGGCTCCTAACAGAAGTGAACCCAGGGGGCCGGAGTGATGGAATAGCGGAGAGGGTGTTTGCATTGCACACAGCCCACCAGGGTTCGATCTCCAGCATCCCATATGGTCCCCTGAGCACCACCAGGAGTGATCCCTAAGAGCAGAGCCAGGAGTAACCACTGAGCGTTGCCAGGTATGACTCCAAAAGAAAAAAAAAGAAAAAAGTGAACCCCAACACCCCCACCGTGAATGGCAGAGGGAAAGGGGCCAATCCCAGAACATGAGCTAAAGCCCCCCTTGTGCTCCCCAAACCCCGAATCCCCAGTACAGAGATCTTTGCCCTCTGACTTCTGAGTCCAATCGAAGAGATCATCCTGGGGCTCTGGGCTTGGCTGATTCTTTTGTGCACAGCAGAGCTGTAGTTTCATTGGAAATGTGCTTTTGGAGGGTTAAGGGACTCTCCCAATAGTGCTCAGGGGTCCAGGACCTGTCCTGTATGGGCTGAACAGCTTGATACGAGTGTCTGGGGATGCTAGGGGCCACCAGGGCCACGCCCAGTGATGCTGGGGAGCCAAAAGGGGTCAAACACGTGCAGGACTTTGTACCTATCAGCTGCTGTCTTTCCCCCTCCCCCAGCCCCAGGTTTGTTCATTTTCATGGAGCAGGAGTCCAGGCTACAGAAAGCGAGCCGGGACCATTCAGTGGTTTAGGCGGCTCACTTGGCACCTTGGGGGTGAGGCGTCCACGCAACCTTCTGAGGCACGAGGCCTGACTTCACTTATGGACTCACAGAGTGAGCCATGTGTAGGAAAGTCGATAGTCCTCACCTGGGAGCACCCTAAAGCAGGACCCTCAAGAGCCAGGGACGTGACTCGAGGTAGCACACCTGCCTGGTATGGGTGAAGCCCCAAGTTCCATTCCTTGCACTGCAAAAAAAATACTTTTTCTTTTTTTTTTTTTTTTAAGTCAGGGAGGGGACTGGAGCAATCGTACAGTTGGTGGGTACTTGCCTTGCATGTGGCTGACCTGGGTTTGATCCCTGGCATCCCATATAGTCCCCTGAGAACCACCAGGAGTAATTCCTGAGGGGCAGAGCCAGGAGTAACCCCCAGGAATAACCCCTGAGCACTGCTGGGTGTGACCACCTTATCAAAAAAAATAAAAGAAAAAAGCGCTAACACAGAGCACAGTGCAGGCTTTCATAGAGCCCAGACCCCCGTCTCTGCTCAGCCAGGTCCCTGAGCAAGGCTGGGAGTGATCCCAAGTACCAGGCGTGCCCCCAACCAGAAACAACAACAGAAAGGAGAGAACCCTCTCCTCCCCATGAGGGGGCACTGTTTTATGAGCAGTATTTGGCCGAGTGATTGGACCACAACACCCAAAATCCGTCTGGGTGAAAAGAACAACTGATTTGAAGGGCTAAGCAGAATGTCTCTGGGCTACTCTGATAACTGGGGAAGGGGAGGTCTGGTGCCACAGATCATCAAAACAAGATCATGTTTTGTTCTGTTTTGTTTTGGAACCACAGCGGCAGTGCTCAGGGATCACTCTTGGTAGGGTTTGGGGGGTCTGGTAGGGTTTGGAGGCGGGGGGACACATAATGGTGCCAGGGATCAAAGCTGGGTTGGTCATGTGCGAGGCAAGAGCTATCTGCTGTCCTATAGCTCTGGTCCCCAGAAGAAGATTTTTTTTTTTTGGGTCACACCCAGCAATGCTCAGGGGTTACTCCTGGCTCTGTACTCAGGAATTACTCCTGGAGATGCTCAGGGGACCTTATGGGATGTCGGGGATCGAACCTGAGTCGGCGTGCAAGGCAATCGCCCTACCCGCTGTGCTATGGCTCTGGCCCCCAGAAGAAGAGCTTTAGGATCAGAAAGGATGTGCAATTTGTGGGCGCTCCTCTTAGGAGATTTACTCCCCCAATGTTGTTTTGCTAAAAGCAAGTGTTTATGTTATTGGACCCATCCTTTCATTCACGTGATCTTTTTCAGTCCATATCACACGCCTGTGAGTTAATGCCTGGATCAGATGCCTGCCATGACAGCCCCGTGCAAGATTGCAATATAGGGGGGTCACTGTGATCCCCTATATTGTAATCGCCTGAGGAAACCTGAGTTTCACAGCAGGTGTCGGCCCCTTAAACCAGGGAGCCAGCAGGCAAACTTGGTGGAGGTAGGCTGTTAGTTCTGAGACACTGTTGCAGAAAGTACACATGGGCCTTTTTATCCAGCTTATAATTGCTCCAGCTTCTCTGTAGCTGAGATAAATCAGCTATTTGGAAACAAAAGCACGGAGCAGGCAGGTAGTACCAGAGGAGGAGAAAACCTGGGCAGAGAGAGAATGCTGGAGAGAAGAGGGCGGGCGTGCTCAGGGCCCTGCCTCGGCGAGGCAGCAAACTTGGCTTCTAAAAAGGCTGCAAAGGCAATCGGGGTGCAGAGCCCCAGCGGATCACAGGGCCGAGCAGCCCTTCCTAGCTCCTGCCAGGCCCCCCAGGACCACTCTGGCTTCACAAGCCCTGCCTGGGCCTCTTCTTATGCCAGCCCCGGGAGAGAGGTCAGCCCGCAGAGCCGCAGACCGCGACAGGAAGTTGGAGGGAGCAGAGACGCTGCCGCTGGTGGACGCCCAAGCGAGTCTGTGCCCCCCTTTTTTTGTGGGGAAGGATCTCGAAGGTCAGCTCACGGGCTGGCGCGGGAACGAGCTGTTCTCATTAAATGAGTCAGTCGAGATGTGAGCATTAATTTGAATAAGTGAATCCGCCTCACTCTGGGGGGAAAAAAATGCCATTAACATTGTGGATCTGAACCAACACAGACACGCAGACACACAAGCAAGGACGGCGTTTTCTTGTTTGTCCTCTTGCACACACGCACGCACACACGTGTACACATGCAAGCACACGTGTGCACATCCCTGCACACGCACGCACTCACAGAGAGCCCATTGCCCCAGCCCTGGGCAGAAGGAACGTGCATGCAGGGAAAGGGGTGCGATTTTCTGCCTTCAGGCCGGAGTAACTCCAGAGCTGACCAGACTCTGGCGTGAGCCTCCTCCCAGACTGAAACTGCTGGAGGCAGCAAGACAAAGTGATTTGGGGTCTGCAGCGAAAGTACAAGGGCTAAGGCACTTGCCTTGCATGCGGTTAAGTTTGGTTCAGATTACCGGCAGCCCATATCTCCTCACCAAGAGTGATTCTCTAGCACAGAGCCAGGGTTAAGCCCTGGAGCACCACCAGGTGTGGACCCCAAGCAAAACAAGTAAAAGAGTAAATGGGGAGCCTTCCGGAAAGGAAAGAAAAAAGGGGGCAGGGGCTATAGTACAGCAGCAGGGCGGGGCGCTTGCCAGGCATGCTGCAGACCCCAGATCAATACATATGGTCCCCCCAGAAGTACGTGGAATGGAAGAGACAATGGAAGAGATCAATACATATGGTCCCCCAGACCCCCCACAACACATATGGTCCCCGAGCACTGCCAGGGTGATCCCAGAGTACAGAACCAGGAGAAACTCCTGAGCACTGCCAGCTATACCCTACAAGCAAACTATAACCAAGAGCCTGATGCTGAGCTGGGCTCCCCCACTAGATCCTGCTCTGGGCTCTGTTCACAGAGTTCCCTCAGCCCGGCTGTGCCTCTGGGTCCCTGTCTGTGCAGGGGTGGGGTGTGGCGACAGCACTTGAGTGGTGGAGAAGAGCCCCGGCACACAGCGGGCACTCCTGAATGGGGTTTCCTAAGCGCAAGGGAGCCAGTGTTCTGAGTCTCTGTTTGAGGACAGCAGACACCGAGCACTGTGCCTGAGCACCCACGGGTGGCCCTCTCCTCCTAGCACTGCACTGGGTTGCGTGTTTGGAGAATGGAAGTGAGGCTCTGAAAGGGGGATCTAGTTGCCAAGGGTGGCAGGAACCAAGCGCCACAGACTAGAAGTTGCTACCTACTATCTGGAGGCCGACCGGGGCCCCTTTCTGAGCACCTTCTCCCCTTATCCCTGCGCCCTTTTATGACTGCAACCTTCGACCAGGTCTGTGCCACTGTGGGCACATCCTGCGAGACTTCGCCCTGGTCTCCTCTGCCTGTCCCTGCATGGACATCTTCCAAGGAACACCACGTACTTCCGGCAAGGGCTCTTGTCATCTTTACCTGGTCATCCAGTTCTCAGTAAGGGCACTGGCTTGTGAGAGAAACAGTGCGGGGAGGGTGAGCAGGTGGAGGGAGAGGAGAGGGAGGAGCCAGCGGGCCTGTGTCCATCACTGTGACTGAGCAGAGAACCAGGGTCCCCTGTCCTGCTCTCCGTGGCACTCCAGCACCTGGAGTGGAAGAGACTCGGCCCCTCTAGACCTCACCTTGCTCACCTGCAAAATGGGAGCTTCGTCCAGCAAATGCTAGTCCCTGAATCATAGGGTCAGGGGCATGATCTCGCCTGAGCACTGCCGGGCTCACACAGGAAGAGCCTCTGGGTGTGGCCCCCACCTCATCTGAACAAACCCAGAAGCCGTGGCTGGACCTGCGGTCCGCAATGTTTGGCTCCGTGTCCCTCTGCAAAACTTTCTCGGGGCCACAGCTGCCCAGGTGGAAGGTGACAGCAGTATGTCCTTTCTAGAAGTGGGGGGTCTCAGAGAAATGAAGCCGTGGGGACCCCAGTCACCCAACCAAGGGTAAAGGGCCCTGAATTCAGGACCCAAACCATATTCTTCAAGCCCCAAAGGAGAGTCCTAGGATTTGCAAATTTGTTTTCATGAATATCACCGAGACAATAACCAAATCCAATCACCCTCAGCGGCACACTTAATGAAGTACCATGTGGGGATGATTGCAAATTATGTACAGAAGAGACAATTCAGAGAAGAATCAGGGTGGCAGCGACTGCATACATAAAAAGAGGCCATTGCCAAGTGGACAGCATGCCACTGACCTGGGTTTGGGTCCGCAGCACCCCACAGGGTCCCCAGAGGGCCTCCAGGAGTGATCCCTGAGCACAGAGTTAAGAGTAAGCCCTAAGCACAGCTGAGGCTGGCCCCCCAAATAAGACAAAATGGAGGGGAGGGCCCAGAGCAATAGTATAGCTGGTCGGAATTTGCCTTGCATGTGGCTGACCAGGGTTTGATCTCCGGAATCCCATGTGGTCCCGAGCACTACCAGGAGTAATTTCTGAGTGTAGATCCAATATTAACCCCTGCACACTGCTTGGTGTGACCCAAACACCAAAAAAAAAAAAAAAAAACCTCAAACAAGGCTATCAGGTCAAAATACCCAGAGACCAAGGAGGGATCTGCACCCAAACGTGCTCCCCTCACACTTCCAGCGTCAGCACACCCAAGCTCAGCAGCACCATGCGTGGGCGGGGTGGGGTGACAGTCCTCTAACCCCACTTGGGTTCCCAGCGTTTGACCCAAAGCACCTTCCCTCTAATACTCCAAGAATGGTCTTTCCCACTGGTGTGGGTGGGGAGTCCTGAGGTCTTCAGTGTGGTTTAAGGTGTTTTTTCTGGGGCTGGAGCGATAGCATAGCGGGGAGGGTGTTTGCCTTGCATGCAGCTGTCTTGGGTTCAATCTCCAGCATCCCATGTGGTCCTCAAGCACCGCCAGGAGTAATTTCTGAGTGCAGAGCCAGGGAGTAACCCCTGAGCATTGCCGGATGTGACCCCCTGTGTTTGGGGCCAGGCTTTGGGAGGGGAGGGCTGCCCCCTTTCCCGCCCCTTTGATCTGAGACTGTGTCTCCTTGTGCTGAGAATGTGCCTTTCACACCTTCCTGATAGAGGCCCCTCACCCAACACCTTCTCTGGGGAACTGTCTCTGCCTGGATATTATTTTATTTTATTTTATTGTGGTTAAATATACATTGTTAGAATTTAATAATGCTGTTTTATTTTCATTGTATTTATTTTTATGGTTACCTTCTATTTATAGCACCAGTGATGCAGGTTTTCCATTTATGGTAATGATATAACATTTCCTTGTAAAAACAAGCACATTTAGGTTGAAAAAAATTTTTTAACAAAACACTGATTTAAAGAAAGCCGTTAAGTAAACAGCCCTCCCTGGCCCAGGGAGCCCCTCTCCGTGGGAGAAGAGAAAGGCTGAGGAGGGGCCAATTCTGAAACACTGAGTCCACTCCCCCCCCCATCTCCGGACACCTTCCCTCCACCCTGCCCACCCTGCACAGACACGCTGGCTTCCTCTCTGCTCCGTGTCTCTGCATTCACTCCCCTCCGACCCCCACTGCTGGTGGAGCACCCTTGCTCCAGATCACCCACCTTCATTCCATAGACCACAGTCTGGGTGGGGGAGGGGGTTTCCAATCTCTCCGGAACCCTGTTTGGCAGATGGAAAGCCCCTTAGGGCTTTCCCTGCCTACTTGGGGTTTGTTTTTATTCAAGAATTTTTATTGGGGCTGGAGCGATAGTCCAGTGGGTAGGACACTTGCCTTGCATGCAGTCCACCAGGGTTTGATCCTGGGCATCCCAGATTGTCCCCCAAGCACTGCCAGGAGTAATTCCTGAGTGTAGAAGCAGGAGTAACCCCTGAGCTTTGCGGGTATGATCCAAAAAAAAAAAAAAACACCACCCAAAACATGTATTTATTTATTTTTGCCTTTTTGGGGTCCCTACCCAGCCATGCTCAGAGGTTACTCCTGGCTCTACACTCAGGAATTACTCCTGGCAGTCTCCGGATGCTGGGGATGTAACCCAGGTCTGTCTCATTCAAGGCAAATGCTCTACCTACTGTACTATCCATTGTTCTGGCCCCAGGGAGTTGTTTCTTTGAGGAGGGAGGCAGGCAATGGGGGGGAGGGGCGTGTACACCTGGCTGTTCTCAGGGCTGACTTCTTTTTTTGTTAATTTTTTTTAAATCACAGTGAGATAGTTACAAAGTTGTTCATGATTGGGTTTTAGTCATACAATGTCCCATAACCTGTCTCGGCGTTTACTCATGGCAGGGCTCAGAGGACTATATGCTGTACTGAGATTCAACTGGGACCGACCATGTACAAGGCAACCACCTCACCTTCTCCCTGCGCACTTTCTCTCTCTCTCTCTCTCTCTCTCTCTCTCTCTCTCTCTCTCTCTCTCTCTCTCTCTCTTTCTCCAGTCGCTCCTTCCCCCACTTGGTACAGAAATGGTCCGCGTGGGATGTGCCCCCTGAAATGGAGTGCTCGGCACCCCAGCCTGGGGACCTTCTGTCACCCACAGTGTCAGACGCAGCCAGGTTCCATTCTCTAGAAAACCATCACTGCGGCGCTTCCGTCCCCCTCCCCACAACACAGAGGTAGAAATAGCCCCAAACACTGCTTCGTATGGGCTGACACCAAACCAAAGAGCGAAAAATGGAAAGAAAAAAAGTGAAAAAAAAAAAACTGAACTGCGGGTGACAGTAACAAGACAGATAATTGTATTCAGCAAGTGAGCACCATTACCGGGATTGAGTCTGTCTCCTGGACGCTGGGTGTGAGCCCTGTGAGTAAAACAAAACAAGAAAAAACAAACATGCCTTCAAAAGGGACAGGAGAGCTCAGTGAGCAGAGCATGGGCTCTGCAAGCAGCAGGCTGGTGAGACTCCAGCACTGCAGGCTCCCGGGAGCACCACCACTGAGGCAGGATAGCCCCTAAGCACCACCCCCAGACCTGGGGCCGCTCTTCTTTTCCTCCCAGCCTCGCTCCACTTGGTCTTGTTCTGTCCCTCCTGCATTTGCCAAGGGACCCATTGGGGACTGATTGACAGTACAGATATCCTGGCAAAGCCATGTAGTATTTGATATGCCAAAACAGTAACGATTTAAACCTCATTCCCATGACCTGAAGGAATGGTCTGAGGCTCTTGGTGTTCCTGGAGTGAGCAGATGCCCTTGGGCTACACTAGCAGCAACACAGACTTATGGAGATGAACAACGGGAAGACAACTGATAGTGAAGATAGAGATATCCTAGAGGCTCTTAGAAGGACAGGTGATGGGCTACTTGGGACAGTTCTGCCCTGAACCCTAAATCAGGCAGTATTCAACCTCAGGACAGGAAATACCCAGTCCCGAGCTGAGCGGTTCCTATCTATCAGTCACTCACACTTTAGTGAGAATCAGGACCCCCCCCCCACACACACACACACACTCCAGGGGACAGCAGGACAGCTTGAGTGTGCTGCTGGATGAAGGCTTTAGAGCTGGGGAATCACAAAAATGGGACGGGGGTGGTGAGCTGGCAGAGGACTCAGCCACCCCCACCCCTCCCAAATCCCCCAATTTAGTCCTGGTTCAGTCCTTAGCCACCACTTTGTCTCAAGAGATGCTTTTATTTGCTGGCTGTTTTGTCTGGTGAGGGGAGGGAGTTCAGCTTAGCAGGGGGCGGTCAGAGGTTACCGGGCTCAGTGTCAGAGGCTGGGGGGGGGGTGCTGGCCTTGGCGCAGCACCAGGAGCCCAGGAGGGAAAGATCCTTCCAGAACTCCCAGTCACCCTAGCCATTGCCCTTCAATCCTCAGCATCTAATCAGGCTTTGGGCGCCCGCGCCCCACTCCCAGCTCCTTTCCGCTTGCTGCACCCTTTTCGGTGGCCTCTGGAGGGTGAATCCCTAGAGGGTGAGCCCCTGAAGGGTGAACCCCCCACCCCGTTTTCAACAGGTAGCCCGCTCGCAGAGGTGAGGCATGGAGGCGGGAAGGCGCGCGAGTCCCTCCACTTCTGCGGGTGCCATCCTGGGGGGGCAAACGGAGGGGAGAGGAGAAGGGGGGACAGCAGAAATCAGCCCCCCCATCTTCGCTTGCAGAATCCAACCAGGTTCACACTCCGCCCCCGGGGCCGGGGGGGTGAGGCTTGCAGGGAAAGAAGGAGGGATGAAAGGGAGAGTGTCGTCCTCGCGCCGCCCCCCCCATTCCCCATTCCCACCCCAGGCCCAGCAGGCGGAGACCGAGCGGGCGCGGGCGCTGGGCGGCCGGGCGGTGGAGCCGCGCGTCCCCGGCGGCGGCGGGAGGCGGGCGGGCGCGCGCGGGAGGGAGGGACGGGGCGGCGGGAGGTGGGGCCGGGCGGCTGCCGCTGCCGCCGGCATCTCGGGGGCTGCTGGCTGCCGGGCGGACGCGGCGCCGAGCGATCCCGCCGCTGAAGCGCGCGACGCCGCCGGAGCGCCGGGCCCCGAGCCCCGAGGGAGCGCTCGCGACTCGGGCCCAGCCACCGCCGCCGGGAAGGCCGCCGCCCTGCAAGTTGTGAGCGCGCCTCTGCGCCCGGGGAAACTTTCCCCGCGGCCGCACGAAGGGAGTTGGCACGGGGGTCCGGCCGCTGCTGCTGCAAGGTAGGAAAGCGGGGTCCGCACCTCGCTGCTCCCCGGTGCTCCCCGCGGTACCGCACCCCGGGACGTGCAGATCCCCGCGCTTGCTTCTCCGGGGCGAGGTGGGCGTAAGGGGGTGCAACGTGGGCGAACGCAGGACGGTCCCGGGGAAGCCCAGGAACCAAGTTCGCCTGGGGCCGGGTGTCCGTGCCCTGAATCGGCCGAGGGAGGGGGCTTTGCCCGGGACAGGTGCAGCGCCGGTGGCGATGGAGAGCAGGAGCGCCCGGAGAATGATCGGGTGGCAGGTGTGGCTAAAGGGTTAGGGGGTCTCAGTCAGGGCTGCGCAGCCGTGCAGGAAGGGGTGAGCCCCGCTTCTTGCAGAAGAACAGTTAGGGGTTGGGGGTCAGCAGCGAATATCGGGGAGATGAAGATGGGGAGCGCCCAGCAGCGATTCGGAGAGCGGGACGCCTTTTTGGGGTTCCTGGCGCTGGGGCAGCGAGAAACGGGGGTGCCGCGCTTTCCCCGGCCCAGGACTCGGTTCGCGGGGTGTGCGGTTCAGAGAGGCGGAGCCCTCGGGGGGTGCCTCGGTGGTCCCGAAAGGTTCCGGAATGCTCAGAGTTAGGAGGTGTCTGCAATGATGGGGTTCGGAGGACGGCTCGGTCCCGGGCTGGTTCGCGCCGCTCGGGGTCCCGGCGGGAGTGGCGGGACTTGGGGCTCCACCAGGGGGCGCCCTGCCCCGGCCCTTTCACTCACAGGCAGTCGCGTCCCGGTTCTGGGGAGACAAATGCTGCGAAATCCTGGAGCGTGCGGGGGACCCCCGGGAGGAGCGCCCCTCACCTGCGGCCACTCTGGGGTCTGGGATCCCCGGCCGGAAGCGCGCTACTCCCGCAAAACAGAGCTCTGGGGAAGGGGAGGTCGCTGGCGGATGTCTGAGTGAAGCAAATAAATAGTCAACCCCCAAAAAAAAAACGGGGAGAAACTTCCCGAACAGGGACCTGGTGTGGAGAAAGTGGTCGAGGAAAGGAACTTTTCAAGTTTCCTTTGGGGCGGGTTCTCAGCGCGCCCCACGTACCCTTTGGGGGAAAGTTGGGGAGTTGTTTCTGCCCCCAGACACCTTTGCCTGATGCAGGCGAAAGCGGGTCTTGGGGTACACGCAGATTTCTTCATCCTCTCTCTGGCAGCGGTAAGCCAGGCCCAGGAGGACTGATTGGGGGGGTGGCGGGGTGTCCCTGGGAGAAGCTCATGGGGCCCAGTGTCCCTGAGCGTCTGTAGTCACAGCCCCGGTAGTGTGTGTCCCAGTGTCTGAGCTGCGCGGGCTCTTGTGGGCCGAGTGTGTCTGTGGGCCGCCGTGGGAAGCCGGACAGCCCAGGTGTCCAGGAAGAGGCGTCCCCTTTGTCGTGGAGTTTCCTCCTGAATCCCAAGCCAGCAGTAGATCCTGGTGGAAGTTCTTAATTTTTCTCTTGGGGACAAAACTTCCCCTGGGACAAACTCCACATGCCAGCCATCATCAACAACAACAACAAGAACAACAACAACACACACACACACACCCTATCCCATCTCCCTTACCAAGGCGGTGGGGCGAGGCAGCCTCTGAGAACCCTGGAAGTTCTTGCTCCCTGCGCACCCCCAGTGTTAGGTTTGGGTGCCTCGTGTCTGGGGAGAAGCACAGGATGAGAGGGTTTGTGTTTTGAATAGCAGAGGAGGAGCAGCCTGGGAAGGCGGCGGAGCTGGAGCGGGCTTGGAGACACTCTGTGGGGCCAGAAAACAAAAGGAGTTTTTAGGCTTGTTTTGTTTTTAGTGACTTTTGTTAGACTCTGCGGAGAAGTCTTCTCCGAGCAACTGGGTGTGGGTCCTCCCGGGTGCCGAAGGCAGCGGCTGCCCTGCTCCTGTGCTGGCCCTGTCTCCCCTCTGCACCCCCACCAGCGCTGAACTCACCCCACCTGCCCTGAAAAGGAGAGGGGTGAGCCCCCTCACCCAGGTTGCTGCCGATGTGCCTTGGGACTATCCCATCTCTCGGGGTGCATTCATGGCTCCCCTGATTCAGCAGAGTTGCAGAGAGTCCAGGGTGAGTTCTGTCTCCGTATCCCCACCCCAGCCCCCCAATGCCATTGATCCTGGGGATATCTTGACCCAACAAGAGGCCCCCCCAAACTGCTGCACATCAAGGAAACTTCCAGAGCCTTTTCTACAAGCAGAAGTCAGCATGGATCTGCCTTAGGATGCTTTGGGTGTGCCCCTAGAAGTACCCTGTCCCTTGCGGGTACACAGCTGGTACAGACAGGATAGGCTCTTGCCTGGCATCTGGTTGACTCTTGGCTCTGCCTGTGGTCTCCTGAGTGCCCCACCAGGAACAATTGCTGAACACAGAGCCAGGAGTGTGCCCTGAGTGCATGGGTTGGGCCCCAAACAAGCAAACGAACAAAAGCTTCCTGAGTGAGTTGACAGGGGAAGTGTTTGGGGGTCTGAGGGGGAGGGCCGGGTGCTGTGGAGCTGGGTTTATGGCAGGGTTTTATTTTTGGGAGAGGGCGGGGCGAGGTTCTGGGAGGAAGAAAACAGCGGCTCAGAGCCTGACCCTCGGGGTGGACTGTGGTCTTGGATGCTCTTTCCCCTCTGCACCCTGCTTTCAAAGCCTGTGAAATGAAGGTCTTAGAGGAGACAGGTGAGAGCATAGAATTCAGTTAGGGAGTCTAACTCTTTTTTTTTTGGAGGTGGGGCGTTGGGCCACACCCAGTGGTGTTTGGGGCATAACTCCTGGCTCTGTGCTCTGAGTCACTCCTTGCAGGGATGAAGCGGGCTGAGCCCGTCTATTGAGCCTTCCCCGGCCAAGCCTGAGTCACATTATAAAGGAAAAGGGCAGCCCTGCTCTCCCTTGGGGGGTTTGGGTCTGCCTCTCCCGCCCAGCTTCCTTCCACCTCCCTTGACCTAGCTGAGTGTTGTGGCACACATGCTTGGCAGGAGCCCCAAGAGCTCCCTCTGTCCAGATCACACTCTCTTGGCTTCCCGGGCAGGGGTGCATGTTGGTGACCATCCTGCCCCTCTCCAGCACTCCTTAATGGGGGCCAGCACCACCGGTGGTGCTCAGGGCTTACACGTGGCTCTGCACTCCGGGATCACCCCTAGTTGAGCTAACGGGACCATATGGGGTACTGGTCATCAAACCCAGGTTGGTTGCGTGCAAAGGCAAGACCCTCCCCACTGTCCTATCCTTCCCGCCCTCCAGCACCCCTCTTTCTGGTGGGTTCTCTTCCGAACAGCCACGGGGAAGGAAACACAGGAACATTTGTTCGTGCCCAGCTGGGACCCAGCAAAGTTGGGGGAGGGCTTTGGAACCCCGCACTCTGGTCCCCGGAACAGATGATCTGTTGATGGAGCATTTTTGCAACCTGATGCCACGAAACGAACCTGCCAGCTTGGGCTCCTCCTGCCACACGGGCTGGCACCTTGGACCCGCATCAGCGCTCTGGAGTGAGGGAGGAGGGGGAGCAGACCCCAGACGCTTTGGGTACCAGGAAGGGACAAGCGGTGATGTTTGCAGCTGCCCAGGCAGCCCGCCCGCCCCCCATATCATATCCCTTGTCTCACCCGACTCTGCTAATTTCATTAGTCTGCCAAAGTGGGAGATGAGCACCCATGTGTTTTCTGGGGTGTCTGTGTGGGTGCAGCGAGAGGCAGTGAGTGGGAAGGAAGGTCGCCAAAGCAGCAGGAAGGAAACGCCTTCCGGTTTGGCGCCAAAGGGACATCAAGGTCGTGGCTGGACCCTTCTGAGCCTTAGTTTCCCTGGACACTCCTTGTGTCAGGGGGTGATGAGGTAGCCTGGTCTCAACTGCCGCTTTTCTCCTCTGTCACTTCCATCTGACCTCAGAGACACACAACCTCTGGTGCCTCAGTTTCCAGCTCTGTAAAGTGGATTTGAGAAGGGTCATGCCTAGTTCTCAAGATAAAGCACTGGGTGGGGAGATGGGAGGATTGCCGGGGACACTGGTGGAGGGAAGTGGACACTGGTGGTGGGATCGGTGTTGCAGTATTGTAGGTCCAAAACACAACGGTGAATAACTTTGTAAATCATGGTGCTTTCATTAATACTAATACTAATACTAATACTAATACTAACACTAATACTAATACTAATACTACTAATGCTACTAATACTACTAATGCTACTAATGCTACTAATACTACTAATGCTACTAATGCTACTAATGCTACTAATACTACTAATACTACTAATACTACTGACACTGATACTGATACTGATACTAATCTAATTCTACTACTACTACTACTACTACTACTACTACTACTAATAATAATAATAATAATAATAATAAAACAAAAGCAAAAAGCTCTAGCATGGCTCCATAGATGCTTGCTCGCTTTTGTGGTTGTCACGGTTTGTCACTCTCACTGTTTCTGGAAGCTTCCGGGCATGGACAGGAAGGGAGAAGGGATTAGGATTCATCCCAGCACTGATAAATATTTTAGGTCCATTTTGTGCTCGAAGTGGCTTTGGGGATGGGAGATAAGGAGGAATTGCGTTGGGGGGCTTTCTCCCCTTTTCCTGGTCCTGCCTTCTCCAAGGACTTCTGGTTAAACCCTGTGCAGAGTTCTCCCAAGAGCCCCCTCGCCGTGGCCGGCGGCCTAGTTTGACGTCACCGCAAACATCCCTGTTTCTGGCACTGGTGGGATGATATTTCATCAGCCCGTGCTGGGCCGGCCCGTCCTCTTCCTCCCTCCTTTTGTTTCCCCACCCTTCACCGTAGTATGAAGACCATATGTGCAGATAATGAGTTTAAGCTGATAAACAACTCAGAGATTCACCCAAATAAAAGGCCGCTCTCCTAGAAGGCAACTTTCGCCTTGAAAACAAATCATGTGGCTCCAGGGCCCGGCCGGCTGCGTGCT
>JAJIBD010001934.1:0-35563 GCA_021461705.1 Cryptotis parvus
TGCTTTCAAAGGAAACCCAGAAAGGAAATCACATCTAAAACCACAGCTCTAACACATTGCATGGGTGAGACACTCAAATTGCTTCTGTTAATTATTCATTACAGCAACACATGCACTCAAACCCCTTAATTAGTCAGGGTTCCCATTACCTTGTTCATATTTCGGAAAGCATTGGGTATCTGACAGTAAAATGTTGGACAAAGCAGAGCTCTGATAGCCATTATTGGAGTAACTTCTACTTTAGAATTAAAATGGTGATTAGACTGGCAGTAATTAATTGTGTAAGTGTTTGAGGTCTACCACAAGATAACTCAGTTCTTCAGTTGTCCAGTGAAATTACAAGCACTAATGCTAATCACTCAGGGATGATACTACTTTTTTTCAATTTCTAGTTTTTATAATTCAAGACATTTGTAAATAAATGGGAGTGACATTTTGACATTAAAATTCAAAGTCAAACATCCTTTAAAAATAGTAGTATAGAGGAAATTGTCTGTGAAGATTTCCACGTGACAGATGTTTGACTTTAGAGCGATTGTAGGTATAAATAAGAATTAGAGGTTTGGGTCAATGGAGAGATAGTATAGCATTTACTGACCTACCTTGCATCGGCACACTCCAGCCTATATCCTGACATCCCATATGATCCTCTAAGCATCACCAGGAGTAATATTGAGCACAGAAATAGGAGTACCCCCTGAACATTGTGTAATGTGGACTCTAAACAACAAAACAACAACAGCGCAACAAAATTTAGAGGGTTTAGAAGTAGAAGTCAACATGGGAGGTATCTTGTGACCTAACTCATCTAATTAAGTGCCGGAAAACCATAAGTAGTGAATGTTGCAGTACACCTTACCAGAGCCTCTGCTCTGGCCTGGAGTTGCCTCCTGCAGGTCACTTTGCAGATAGGAGTATAATTTGAGATGTGGCGAGCTTATCTGACCATATATTCTGCTGGCTGGTATAAATATTGTCTCATGCTGCCACAATTATCTGTGGACTAGCTAAGATTTTAGACCAGTTAATTTGGCCACCACTTTGGATCTCTAAGTAAGTTGAACTGGGAGAGTGTTGTCTGACCAGCAGGCAAGCGCTTGGCTCAGGAGAACCCAAAGGTAGATAAAATACAGTCTACCATGCAATAAAGCATGTACTCCCGGTGGGAAGTTTCAAGTGAAAATATTTAACACTGGCTATAGAATGTTCTTTTGGTACAGATACATGCCTTTTGTACTTTGAGATACAGTTTATCTCCTAGAAGCTAGCCTCTTTCTCTCTAACCTTGCAGAGGCATTTCCAAAATATATTTGGTATCTGGCAACATTAGCATCTCAAAGGGACAGGTGGGGTCCTGGGAGAAATTACCTGAGGGCATTTGAACCCTATGGCTTTCCATAGAAGTGGAAGCCCCTGAGTTGCAGGATATAAAACTAGCCTGCTTCCTCTCACTGGCTCTCTCCCTTTATCTGCTAGCCACTTTACAGTCTCCTTTCTACAGGGCCTTCACACGTGGTGGCAGCCATCTTCTTACTACACTTTGCCAGGACCCAGCTAGGAACTCTAAGTTTGGAGTTTCTTCCTAATGTTGATTTTATATGCCAGAAACTTTTTTTTTAAGTAAAGCATTTTAAAATTACCGATTCTTGCATCTTTTCTGTCTGCCATCCACTGATCCCCTGGGATAGAAGGGAGATCCCTGACCCTGCTCCCAGATTTTGTGCAGGGCACCTCAGCATTTCCCCACAGGAGAATACTACTTAGGAAAGTAAATATATATTTGTGCATATATACATATATACATATATAAATATATATGTGCATGTTTATATGTGCATGATAACTATAAACTCACACTTGTAAAAATGTACTACCTTTGTATGAAATTATAGAATGCATTTCGCCAATTGCTCGGAATATTTTTAGGTAGATTTAATTTCCTGGGACTTCGAAGACTATATGACTATATCACTGTATCACTGTCTTCCCGTTCATCATCAATTTGCTCAGCGGGCACCAGTAATATCTCCATATGTCCTGTCTCATGCTAGTAGAGCCCAAGGGCTCTCACCTCTGTGCATTCCTTGAAAAACCTGAAGACTATAATGATCAAGAATTAATTTATTAAATGTTTTATTGATCAAAAAATCAATTTTCTTATATAGAGCAAATAATTGCTAAAGTTCTCAGAAAGAAGAATTTTCTAATATGCTACTTGAAACTAAAATTAGTGATATTTAAAAAAGTCTCATGCAACTATCATCCATGTCATTCAGGCCATATCATTCTGAAACCTATCATCTTGTTAATAAGAAAGATTAGGTTGTGCAATTGTTTAAAAATACTCCATATGAGATAATCACTTGGACTAAATACATTTCTCCTATCATTTCCAAGATAGGTTATTTATGAGAGATCAGTTTCCCCAGTCTTTCTAAGTCTTATAGCAAATTGTAGTCAGAACCCTCTGTGCTACTCTCAGAGGATAAATCACTTGTATCACTTGCCTTCCCAGTGATCATCGATTTGCTCAAGTGGGCACCAGTAACATCTCCATACATCCTGTCACATGCTAGTGTAGCCCAAGTGCATCTGCTAGCTCTAGAATGTAAAAGAGCCTCATCAGGCTCATGGGAATGAGGACTATAATTGTTACTGGAATTTTGGCATATCAAATACAACACGGGTAGCTTGCCAGGCTCTGCCGTGCAGGTGGGATAACTTGCAGTCACCTCTAATCTCAAGCATTTATTGATGAACTACACGGACGCAAAGTGGCCATTTGAGCCGGCCTTGTGATCAGCGATTCTGCTGGGTGGAGCTCTGATGAGTGAGGAGTCTGGATGTGGACAATGGCAGCCCCTCAGGGTATGGGGTTCCACTGTCTTCTTGCATGGCTCTGCCAGGATGGCAGGCCAGGATCATCTGGCACAGGGAGAGCTGGTAGCAGTGCTGCCCTTGTATATGCGAGCCTCTGAATAAGCATACCTGGGGCTGGGCTTGAAAATACTGCTGCAGGGAGGGTCTCTGACAAGCCAGCCTTGTTGTCAGCTCTTCTGCTGGGTGGAGCTCTGATGATGGGGGAGTTTGGATGTGGAAATGGTGGCCCTCATGGTGTGAGGGTTCCTCTGGCTTCTTACGAGGCTCTGCTGGGGTAAATATAACCATATATTTGTTAGAGGATAAATATATGGTTATTTTTTTAATATATGGAAAAATCGATCATTTCCTATGCAAAAATCTCACACACTGCTATAATGTCTAATTGTGTTGGAGTTGTTGATAATGGTGAAACACTACTTTCATCTCCAGGTTTGTTCATCTTCTAAAAAATATAGTTTAATTTTCATTTCCTTCAAGAGATTTTGAGACCATTTTTATAGAATAGTTATTTCTGATTTTGATAAGGCACAACACATAGTTCATGCCTATTATGCGTATTTAATTCACACACAATTCTGTAAGATGAATAGATTTATCTCAATATTTTGCTCAACTAAAAATAGGCTTCCCTACTCAGTACTGTGAGTCTTAGAATATATTTAAAAACATAGGTATTGAAAGTCAAACTTTCCTTTTCTTTCTCATGTCAAGATTTTCTCTCTCCCAGCTCATTGGAACTCCCAAGCACATAAACACACCCTCACCACCTTCCAGCAGTGAATCTCAGTCAACTGAGTTGAAGCTTGAGTGCTGAGACCAGACCATGTGATGCCAGGGACCAATAGAATGGTACTAGGATGTTCAGAGATCCTCAGAAACACAACCTGCAATGCTAGGGCATCTACAAATCAGGGTGTTACAGCCATGCTAATACCTCTTTTGGATGTTTGAAATCAATAAAGAAATGAAAAAAGAAGAAATGTGTTTCTCAATATGGCCTCTAAGGTAGAGTGTAAGTAGGTCATGGTAGTGGGAGGAAAAGGGTAAAACGTGAATTTTCTTCTGTCTCTGGAGCTGGAGGGGAAAAATTGGCATTTGCACCTTAATCTGACTGCCTAAACCATCATTGTGAAATGAATAATCAGACCAACCACCCAAATCACTATGTTAACTTTCCTATGTTTGAATGGTCTGATTTGGCAGGACATAAATTTTAAATCCTGGTACTGTCTTGATGTTGGAATCACCATCCAAAATGCCTGCTGAACTCTTTGTCTGTGAAGTCCTAGCATGTCCCAACTTCCAACTGGACTTGAAGAGGCAAAAATGCAGTCCCAGGCAGAACAGAGTGAATCCACCTGGTAGATCAAATTTAGACGCTAAGCACATTCTAGAATAATTTTTTCCTACTGTTGCTTTATTCCTTACTGATGTGCACATTTTTTGTGATTCCCTCTTGTTGACCTTTATCATGGTGGATAGTAAATAGCCCAGTCACTACTCTGACCTACAGTGACTGAAATTCATGGCTCTCATATCTGATTAGCAATGGGGCTTCAGGCAGGTGCGTGAAATACTCATCAGCAGTCACATAAAACTAGTTTTCAAACTTCAGTGGTTACTATACCCAAGAGAAATGATCAGGACAAAATTTAATAATGCTTGTTTGGATTGGGTGGGTTAAGTTTGAAGGGTTTTTTCATATGAAAGGGAGATAAAACAACCCTAAAATATACTATCTTTACTTTCATACTCAAAATGGAAAACATAGAAATAATAATGCAAACTAGAGTGCTTGTGCTGGTTCTATTGGAAATAATATCCACATGATTGACAGACGACAATTATGATATATACAAATAAGTCTAGGACATGTAATTATATGATGTCTTTTGCAAAGAGGATGTCTTTTCTAAAATCACCATCTTATACTTGAGTTGGTATATTTTATATGCCTCTAGTACAAAAGAGATAAAACAAAGAATGATGAGGGGGAAAGATAATAAGATTAGGCTTTTGGAAATTTTCAAGTTCTTTATTGTGATGTGTGATTTGTGAAACTTTTGAGACAAGGTTGGATTGAGGGGAATGGTTGTGATGGATTTTCTAAATGCATACAATTAGATTTTTAAACTTGCAAACTCTAACTGACAAGGGCTGTTCAACCGAGTTTGGTCAGATGACAAATTTCAGTCAAGCTATAAATTGGTGTCAAACACTCTAATAGCTACAAGTAGAAGTATAAAGCTTGGTACTTATCTGTGAAAGTAGTGACTATTCATATATTCCTTGCCTTATGCAAATGTACAATAATGAACACTGCCCAAATAGCTCCATGGAGATCTTCCCAACATTTGATATAATTCTTAGTTTACTATTAACTGACATCGAGCTTATGCCAGCTAAGACCAGATCAGTTACTCTGCCATACCCCAAATCCTCATGGCAGCTGTGAATAGATGTCATGTAGTTGAGAAAATTAAAAGGTAATGAGGTTCCCATTTGAAGCTTAAGGTTGTTGTCAGTAAAAGTTCCAAAATCTTCTAGGATTTAGGAAGCTAAAGAATCAACATAAAGACAAAAGTAATATTTTTGAAGAACAAAAAGTGCTCATTTTTGGTATGTGCATATATTCTCATGATGGATGCACTGATGATTTTAAGACATTTGGAAGCTTGATTATTATCAATCTTATTCATTACAAATTAGTCAAGTTGTTATAAATACTTAGAAGATCCATATTATAGCTTCACAAATTATTTTCTTAGCTTTCTTGAGTTTTGTTTGTTTAGTGGTTTTATCATCCTTTTTATAGATGTCATCCTTGGGCCATGCTAATCTTCTCTGTTCTCGTTCCAATTTTAGTGATACGTGCTGCGCAAGCAAGCACAGTTACACCCGGCAGAGCAGAAACCAGCTTTCCCCCGTTAAACCCCCTGCATTCCATGGACCACGAGAGCAACTTCCAACCCGAGGCCACTATCCCGATGGAGCCCTCGGAAGAGCCCAGAAACCCCCACATCTTGCTGGCAGCAATTTTCACCATCCACACTCTGCAGCTTGTAAGATCTCCACCCAACAGATTAATCCAGTCTCCAGCCCGGCTTGTCAGAAACCCAGCCTACAAAGACCCACACTGCAGAGACCTGCCCCTTCAGAGGAGAGTATTTCAAGCCCAGGAATGCTTGAGCCACAGACACAGATACACCCGGCAGAGTAGAAACCAGCTTTCCCCGTTGCGCACTGCTGATGCTTGGCTACAGGATTGAACCCCAAATTACCAGTGAATATTCTACCCACCCCTCTGAGAGACCCCCACAAAGTAATGAGAGTATAGCACCTGCTCAGCAGAGCCTGGCAAGCTGAATGATGCCTGCTCGATATGCCAAAACCAGTAACAAAAAATGTTTATTTTCCTGACCACGAAAGAGCCCTTAATACGGCAGCAGTAAGAAAGGTGAACAAGCAGTGCCTGATAAAAATTTCATGGCCATCCTAGGCTGCCAGAATGAAGAAGGACTAAAATGACTATCTGTACTTTCAATGCACGTATGCTGGCATCGGAAGCATATATTGAGGATCTGATGGTGCAAGCGCAAAAGATCAAGTATGACATCATTAGTCTGACTGAGACAAGGAGGCGTCAGTCGCATCATGCTGTATTTGACACCAGAGAAGAATTGTTCCTTGGAACATGCGACGAAAGAGGGGGCCGATGGCGTTGATGTCCTTATCAACACGAACATGGCCATCAACACTGATTCATTTGAATGCCTAACAAACCAGATAGGACTATTACACTTGAAGAAATGTGGCCCACTGCCAGCAATTTCTATCTTCATTGTCTACGCACCAACATCCACATACAAAGGAGATGAAATTGAGAAATTCTACATGGAACTGGAGGAGTTCTATTAAAAGATTACACCTTCTACAAGATCATAGTCAGTGATTTTAATGCCAAGATAGGACCGAGAAGATCGGCTGAAGAACTCCACATTTGGACCCATGGCCAAGAATGGAATGAACAGGGTGAGAGACTATCTGAGTTCATCATATCCACCAAGACCATTCATGGGAACTCACAGTTCCAGAAGGCTGAAGTGAAACATTAGACATGGGAATCTCCTGGTGGACAGTTCCAGAATGAAATTGACCACATCATCTTCAATCGACGGTTTTGTCTGACCAATGTTGCTGTTGTCCCCAAATTCCAAACAGGATTGGACCACCGTCTCCCTTTTAGCAAAATTCTACTTCCCGCAAAGGGGAGAAAAAGCCTGCAAAGTTTAAGAAAAGAACTCCCAGAACGGCCACCAACTGGGAACTCTTTAGCACCATTGCAGCAACATGGGAAGATACCACCATTGGCGACATCGATGAAGAATACAACCGACTGGTTCAGCACCTCCATGATTGTGCGAAGAATGCCGGAGAGAGAGAAAGACACAAAAGGACGCTTGTCTTCAGAAACTCTCGAGCTCATTCATCAATGTGGCAAGGCGCGAGCCTCAGGAGACCAAATGCTAATGTCCAAGCTTGCTAAACAGTGCAGAGAAGCAATAAAAGAAGACCTCAAAGACAGAAGAGCAGAAATACTGGAAGATGCAGCAGAAGCCAGGAAAAGCATTCACACCGCCCGCCTGTCCTTTGCCAACTATAAGACCAAGATGACTGCCCTCTGACGCCCTGATGGATCTATCACATCTTCCAGAAAAGCAATGGAGATTATCCATGACTTCTATTCAAATATTTTTGATAGCCACATCCACCTGCCCACATAACAAATTCCACAGGATGGATATGTCATTCCCAAAGTTCTCCCTTCTGAAATCTGACATGCCATCTTGTAGGTAAAGAAGGGAAAAGCAACAGGCCCAGACAAAGTAAGTCCCGAACACCTGAAGAATCTGCCGTCAGTACTCATCAATACACTAGCTCGGCTCTTCACACGCTACCTGTCCGAATGCAAGGTGCCCTCCCAATGGAAAACCAGCAGGACAGTTCTTCTGTTCAAGAAGGGAGACATTCACGACATCGGCAACTATCGCCCCATCTGCCTGCTGTCCGTCATCTAGAAGCTGTTTACACGAGTCACCCTGAACAGGATTGGCAGAACACTAGATGAAGGGACAACCATGCGAGCAAGCTGGCTTCCGAAAGGATTCAGCACAATCGACCATATCCACACAGTAACCAAGCTCATTGAGGTTTGTAGGGACTACAAGATGCCACTCTGTCTCATGTTCATTGATTTACAGAAAGCTTTTGATTCTGTGGAGACTGAAGCAATCATCGAAGCCCTAGCCAAACAGCGTGTTCAAACCCAATACATCAAGATCCTTCGTGAGTTGTATTATGGATTCACCACCAGGATCTCACCATTCTACAAAGAAGTGATCATTGATGTCAAAAGAGGGGTTCGACAGGGTGATACCATTTCACCAAAACTCTTCAGTGCCACCATCGAGAACATCATGCAACAATTAGAATGGGAAGGAATGGGAGTGAAGTTAAATGGTCGGCCACTACACCACCTTCGCTTCGCTGGTGATATGTTTCTAATAACACCAAACATTAGCCAAGCGGCACAAATGCTGGCTGACTTCGACCGAGAATGTGGAAAGATAGGTCAACAGCTGAATCTAAAGAAAACTATGTTTATGAAAAATGAACTAGTTCCAGAGGCCCCATTCACTCTCAATGGAACAAACATCTCTGAATGCAGCAGTTATGTGTATCTAGGTTGAGAAGTCACCATGATGAACGACCTAAAACCTGAGCTGCGCAGGAGGAAGAGAGCTGCATGGAATGCCTTCGAAGGCATCGAAGAAATAGCTAAAAAGGACAAAGAACCTCCAACTCCGGGCACATCTCTTTGACTCCACCATTCTCCCTGCATTAACATACGCCTCAGAGACCTGGGCCCTACAAAAGCAGGATGAGAATGCTATTCGGGTCTCCCAGAGAGGAATCAAAAGAGCTATGTTTGGAATATCACGCCTCACTCAAGTGAGAGAAGGAATCCGGAGTTCTGACCTCCGTCGCTATTCCAGAATCAGGGACGCTGTCTCGTTTGCCAAGGCATCAACATTCAGATGGGCTGGACACGTAATGTGATTTGGAGACAACCACTGGACTAGAGCCATTACTGACTAGATCCCACGGGATGTCAAAAGATCACGTGGCCACCCACCTACAATATGGTCAGACTTCCTTATCAAGACCCTTAAGGAATGGTTTGAGGCTCTTCATATTCCTGAATCAACCAGATGCCATTGGGATAAATTGGCACGTGATAGGGTCCAATGGAAATGTTACTGGCGCCCCTTGAACAAATCGATGAATAACTTGGATTCAAGTGATCAAGTGATCAAGTTATATAGATGATGTAGCTATTAAAATATTTTGGATCTGTAACCTTTAAACCCATATTCATTCTATTTTAATCTCAATTTTATTGTACAAATATTTTTGCCTTTTCAACTAGTGGCTGCTAACATATTGCTATTTTTGGTCATTTCACTTAACAGTTATTCCATGTAATTGCATTATATTATTCTGTAAAATCAGAGATATAATTATATTCATAAAGGGAAAATGGCATCTTATGTATTCCATTAAAGTTTTTCCAGCATGTGATAGGAACTATGTTTTTATATTAAATGCATTAAAATTTTTGCCAATATAACAAACTTTTCCATGTAACCAATTTAAAGATTGATTTACAAGGCACACATACTCAATGACTGATTACTTAATGTGGCTGAAAACTAAGTAAAATGCAAGAATTGAAAATGACTGCTTTCAAATTACCATCATCTGGTGTAGAATTGTTGAACTATAGTTCGAGAATTTCAGATTTATATGTGGGTTGTCCTGTCTCCCTTTTGCAGGGAACTTAAATTAATTTAGTTACACTACTATAGTTCTCCTGAGTCCACACCTAATCCTATCCAAACCCTCCCAATTCCCTATATTTAACTTTAACCTCACCTCTGTGTCTTTCTTCTCCTGTTAGTCACAAATATCTCCAAATCCGACACAGTAACTCACAAAGTAAACCTTCTGATGGCTTTGGAGTTTGTATGTAAGTAAAATATTGCTTTTCTCTTTCCTTTATGTCCTTTGTGTATTTTATATTAGAACAATGTACTTTTTGTATAGACACAGGAGGAGGACATTTAGTGCTATACTTTTGTATTGTGTGAGTTATTTGACTCTGAATAATATTTCCTCATGGGTATCTGTCATAGCTACTTAATTATGCCTCA
The DNA here is from genome assembly GCA_021461705.1 of Cryptotis parvus. Taxonomy (NCBI): domain Eukaryota; kingdom Metazoa; phylum Chordata; class Mammalia; order Eulipotyphla; family Soricidae; genus Cryptotis; species Cryptotis parvus. The sequence goes on from JAJIBD010001934.1 coordinate 10,158, forward strand.
TATGCCCTTAGATTGACCTTAGCGCCTTACACCCTAAAATGTGAGTCCTGTTAAGGGACTGGGTGGAGCTGTGACAAGCTGTAAGCTACCCTGACTTTGACATTGGACAGCCCTAAGGACCACAAGAAGCAGAATCAGTTAAGACTGACTGTCATCAAATAAACTCTGAGATGATCCCAAAAGAAATAATTGAATAAGGACATTGTTAGGGGTTAGCAAAAAACTAACCTGGACTGAAAGATGCCATCTGGGAAATATGGAGCAAGGTCTTCAGGAAAATGTAGCCCCTGAGTCTGGAGAGACAATTTTAAGCTTAATTTTGGGGTATAGATAAAAGTCTATGTCTCTTTTGCATTTATACAAATAACTTGTAAATATAATAAAGAAGTAAATTTTATATACTAGTTTGCATGGATTACCAGTAAAGGCAAGGAGAAAGCAATATGTCCTTGGATGAATTCTGTCCTTGGGCATATCTACATTCTCTTCTTATGGATTTGCCAATTTATGTATTTTATATAAATAAGTTCTACAATTGATTTTCAAATTAAACAAATTTAGTAAACTTGGTTTAAAAATCCAATGGATATGTAGATTAAAATATTAATCATCATAAATTTATCTTTATGGAAATATTTTCTGATAATTGCAATTGCCATTTTTCTAAATTAACTTGGGGCAGTGAATTTGAACTAAATTTGTTTTATGCCTAGTAAGGCATCAGGAATGGTGGAGGGGGAGAAACTGGAGATATTGATGGGGAGGGAAAGTCACACTGGTGGTGAGATTGGTGTTGAAATGTTGTATGTCTAAAATAACTGTATTATGAAAAGTTTGTAAATCACAGTGTTTTAATAAAAAAATAAAAAGTAAAAAAGTTCCTATAGAGCCTGGTATATATTTCTCATTGTGTATCTGCCCTCCCTTTCTCTAGCTTCATTATATATGGCTGCTTTTCTGATTCTTGTGTTTTCTTTTATACTCTTTTCCATCTAATAAGCTGCCTCATTTTTTCAACAACTGTTCAAAGGTTATGCTTGATTTCAGTGTCTGTCTCTAGTCCAGCACCATACTGCTTTAATTATAGTTTTGAAGTATAATTTAAATAGGGGAAAAGGAAGCCTACAATATTTGTTCTTTTTTTTTAATCTTATATTGACCATTCATGGCCATTTATTTCTCCACACACATTTCAGTGGCATTGGGTCTAGGTCTTTAAAAAGTAGTATGGTTATTTTTATAAAGACTGCTTTGAATATACAGAGTGCCTTGGGTATAATTTTAATTTAATCCCTTTCAACCCAGGAAGAGGAAGTGTGTTTCCACTTCCTTATGTCTTGTTTCTTTTTTGTTGTGATTTGTAGCTATAGTTTTTTTTTTGCATAAATCTTTCACCTCTTTTGTTAAATTGATTTCTATATACTTTGCTATTTAAGGTATGATTATTAATGGGATTTTAAAATTTTTATCTCTTACTGTTTACATATAAAATAATTTGTGCATACACACATTTATACACACAAATCTATGGATCTAGATAGATAGATCAGCATGTCAATTTTGTAACCAGCCATGTTTACTGCTTAAATTCATTGTTTCTGTTTTTTTTTTTTAGGATCTTTAGGGCTTTTTAAAGTATAGTATGTCCTCTACAGATAGTTATAGATTGACTTAGTTTTATAGTTTGAATATGATTTTTTTGCTTTTTTTTGGTCACACCTGGCAATGCTCAGGGATTACTCATGGCTCTGTACTCAGGAATTACTCCTGGCAGTGCTCAGGGGACCATATGGGATGCCGGGAATCCAACCCAGATGGGCTGCATGCAAGGCAAACACCCTACCCACTGAACTATTGCTCCAGCCCTTTGCTTTCATTTCTACACATTTTTTTATTTCTGGGCAATAAAATAAATAAAATAAAATAATAAAATGAAATAAAAAGATGATGGGGTTATGGCAATAGGCTTGAAGAGGTAACTTAAGTTGGTTTCATCCTAACTTTGTCTATGAATAATTTTAGATATGTTTCTAAGGATTGGTTTATTTACATACTTTTTTGTATGTAAATTATGAAAAAAAAATCTAATATAGCTGATCCTGATCTATAAAATTGTAGGGATACCATGATTAGTTTTCATAGGATAATTGTTTTGGCCTTTCACATCTAAGAATTTATAGCTTGCTGAACTTTAAGTTTTTGAACAAGTTTCTTCTCATATCAAAAACATGAAAAAGTTTAGGGTACCTGTATTATAAGTTTAATATTTACTTCATAATATATAGATGAGAAATCGAGGATGTTCTCATATTTTAGTAAAATTAAAGCATTGTTTAAAGGAGACAAGGATAAATAAAGGTGAAAATAGTAAAAAACTTTTTAAAATGTCTAATGTTTTATTTAAAGTATTTCAAAAATGCTTATAAAATTAAAACTGAATTCTATATAAAAGAATATTAAACTTATAAAATTAAAATGGATTTTTATATAAAAGAATCAACCTGAATAGTAAAAAATTATAAGTTGTAGGTGTAATGAATAATGCTAAGCTAATAGAAATTCTAGAATATCAGTTTTGTCAGTATAGACTAAAGAAAGGGGAAAAAAGGAAGATGGTCAATCTAGATTGTCCAGTATTTCACTGAATAACATTTATATAAAAATCAGTTAATTGGAATAATCTAAGAATTATTGAAAGACTTACAATGATCAAATAAATTTAAAAGTTGATTAAAATCAAACAGAATGAGTGTCTATTCCTCCTAGGTTTATCATAATGAAGGATCATAATTAAAGTCTGTGAAAGCTTCTAGAAAATGAGACCATATATAAAAAATAGAGTGAGAATTGTATTGTTTTCAAATATCTTAGCAGCAAAAATTAGAAGTAAGGAACACATTGTGGAAACTATTTGGAAAATAATTTGAACTTAGAAATCTTAACACACCTAGGCTATCCATCAAGATGATGTCAAAGAAAAACATACTCAAATATGAAGTATTGTTATTTGTCATTAATATAAAATAACAGAGAAAGTATTATAACTAAACATTATGAATTCTAAGTAAGAGGGAAATAAAAACCTTAAAAATGGGATTCAGCTTGGAAAACTGTTAAAACATAAAAATGAAAACATGCAGCAAGTTTAGAAAGTATTGCATCATGTGTCTAAGAACATTATTTTCAGAAAAAAATGTCATTTGATTCAACATATTGATTCTATTGATTAAGGAGCTGAATACTTTGGTTAATTGGCCAAGAAGACAGATAATTCTTTTGTCAACAAGAAAAATAAATGCAGCGGTGGGGGGGGGGAATGTTTCACTATCAAGGGAAACCAAACTAGCAAGCTAACAAGAAATTCACCTTGATATGAGAAGCAAATTGAGTGAGAGTTTAAAATAAATAACTCATTTGTCACTAAGCCATGAATGTTATCCTTTAGGAAGGATTGTGTTCAAAATGAAATTACTTTATTTTTGTATTTGCCCAAGCTCGATGCTTGGTTATAGAAGTAATAGAATTTATACATGGTGATATTAATATCTTTCAATTTTTGGAACTGAAACCATGTTTTACAACATGAGACTTGCTGTCTGTTATATAAAATAATATAAATATCAAAAATGTTTGTAATGGAAAAGCAGTAGTGCACAATGAAAATTGCAGGCAAGTAGAAGCATAGGTCTGACAGAGAAATTAAAGGGTTTATCATAAATTATACCCAGGTTCTATGGCTAGTTTTTCATTAACACTTAATTCATAGGGGTGGGAAAAATTACATTGTCATAGAACTTTAGCCTTCAAATGAAGACCTTAACTTGTGTTATCTATAGTAATTGAAATAATTTTTTTAAATATAAAAATATTTTAATATAAGTCATATGAATTAAGAAAATGTCTAAATAAATTTAGAGCTGCCATCTGACCAGTAGTCCTGAAATAAAATAAAACATATTGGAAATTAGATATATTTCAGACTCTATATATGAGTTTGATAATAATTTATAGTTATATATCAAAGAAGACTTATATACATATCCCATCAAGCATTTATTGGGAAGTACATCACATCTTTAGGAATGATATCTGAACAAAAATGAATGTGAATTTCTAGTTGTCAGCAGAAATTGGAAGAGAAGTTGTGAACAGTGGTAAACAAGTGATTTGTGATTAATGAAGGTGGTTTTAGTTGAACAGTAACACATTTTAGTGCTTGTGGAAAGAAGACTGACTTTATGAGTATCACTTTACTGGACCACAGAAGTACAAGATGAAAGATTCAGAAGAAACTAATTGGAGAGAATAACAGTGACATTGCAGAAGCAATCAAATAAGATGACTATATAGACAAATGCAGCGTCAAAGCGCCAAAGTGTTTGAGCTTCCTTTTGTTATAATTAAAAAATGTAGTATACTTCTTTAAAATTTGCTACTGTCATTATTTTCATTGTGGTAGCAAATTCATTGATAGCAACTGTTTGCATGTAGAATGGAAAAATTAAGAAGTCTTAATATTTGATAAATCACAAAAATTAAAAAAATACTTTGTAATGCAAATAAATATCATCTAGTTTAATAGTTAATATTATGGTAAAACTAAATAAAATAAATAAGTAAATGAAAATAGCTTAAAATGGTTTCAGCCATATGGAGAATATGAATAGCAAAGGAAAAGTGGCTATGACAATTAAACTTAGTTTCATTGAAACTATCTTTACCAGAAGGCAAGGAAGGACACAGAGCATGGAAAGAGGAATACTGGGATCTTTCTGATAGTGAATGACATTGGAATATTGATAGCATATTCAGGAAAATTTTTGTGCTTATTGAGGTGTGAAGTTAACTCCCTGAACTTTCATAATGTTGTAAGACAATGATAATAAAATGTTTAAAAAATACCTAATGTTTAATTTCTACTTCAATTAAATGTATTTTTAAAGTATAGAAATATTCTAGTAGAAAATATATAATTTTGTATTCTTCTTTAAAAATACTATATCTTATATATCAATAAACATTTACTCTAATAAGCTTTTATGCTTATAAAATTTATTTTACAGATCATCTATAGTCTTTGCAATAAAAATAGCTAAGGTAAATTTTATTATTTTTATAACAATAAGACTCTTGGTATTATTATAGATTTAATTTCATGTCATTATTAATGCTGAGTTTATTTTGGAGACAGTATATAAAATTTGATCAAAATTATTAAATGTACAAAATGAAATATTACTGAAAATTACTTTTTGGGGGGTTGTTTTTTGGCCCACACAGATGTGTTTATGGTTTGATGATGGCTCTGCACTTAGGGAATCACTCCTGGTGGTACCAGGGATGAAACAGACTTGAGCTCATACAAAAAAAGTACCACTCCATTTGTAAAATCTTTACAGCCCTGAAAATGACTCTTTTAATAATAGCTTATACACTCTTTGTTGAGCTATAGTTATTTTTAGTGAGTCACTGTCCAGCATTAACTATATTTTAGTTATATCCAGATATTTATGTTCTCATATATCTGAATAGTAATAACACATAAATAAGATGGAAATGGAGTTTTAAAATAGTAGTATCATGTAATTCCATGGACTCCTTTTAATTGTGCCAAATATTCATGTAAGGATGTATTGTTAAAATATTCTCATTCATCCAAAACAGATAGCTGTTTTTTTTATTTTGATACACAAAAATTAATGAAAATAATTTCTTTTATGTACTTTATACTATTATTAAATCTTGGTATTGTAGAATTTATTACGTTTTGGAAGAATTTTTATTCTGCCTATTTTGTGAAGCTAGTTAATGTATCAAGCATTTAACCCAAATGAAATTTATGGCCTGGCAGAAAAAGTTCAACATCATTGGTTAATTAAATTTGATTTGCTAAGATATTTGTTTGTGAAACTTCTCATATCCAAATTCCGATTCTAAAAAATATAGTCAAAACACATAATACTGATAAAACCTTATTAGATGAAATAGAGTAATTTCAGAGTTTAGTTCTGTAAGTGCTAGGAACCCAGTGATTTTAGAAGACTCCTATAGGTGGTAAGCAGTAAGATGGACAAGAAAGAGAAAGTAACTCTTTTCCTAGATGCTGTATTACTGTAGATGATGGATGCTTTTCATTAAACTGATTTTGATCCACATTTCAGAGTAGCAAAATTGCTTTTCCAACTAGAAATGTGGAATTAAAATAAAAAGTACATAATGAAACAATTAAAAATTGATCACTTTTACATGATTCTTCAATAATTTGTTCTAAGATTTATTGAAAGATATATATTACTAATAAAAAATTTTCATTTGTGCTTGAAAATCTTTCAATTTATCAAAAAATCATGATTAATTTGGAGGCACAACATGAAGACAGATTTTCCTTAAAATACATAAATAAGTCCTAAAATTGAGTGTTGTAATCCTTAATGACAGTGCTTAAAACTTTGCAGAACTAAAAAAGAGCAATAGTTCAAAATTACTTATAAAAAGTCCAAGTGAGACACAGTTCAGCAATAATTTTATCTAGATATTTTTTTATTTTCAAAATGTGAGTAGTGATGATACTATAAGTATTATCATTATTGATAAGTGATAACACCATCTTATTCACAAATAACATAAAAATGTAAGTTTTAGAATCACTCAATTGTTTGGACTTTGTACTCCTTTTACTTGTGCCAAGTTAAAGTTAGCAATTACAGTCTATTGTTTGTTTTCGGGGTCACAGCTGTCAATGCTTGGGGCTTACTCCTGGCACTTCATTTAGGAATCACTCTGGGCAAGGTTCAGAGGCACCATTTGTGGTGACAAGGATTGAACTTGGGTCAGCATCCTCCCTGCTGTACTATGTTCTGGGCTCTGTTTCTGTTTTATATGAATGAACTAGAACTTTGTTTAATGAGCACAGATTTCTTCAACTGCTTTGTAGCTTTTCCTCAGTAGAATACTAAAATTTGATTAAGAGGTGGTTCAAGATGGTAAGTCTAGTAAAGTGTGGAAAGACACACATGTTATGGAACAGAAGAGTAATGGGAAAGGAATTTTTTACTTCAAATCTGGATTATATGCATTATAGGCATGATGAACTGGGAAAAACAATGAGGCATGGGGTTTAGGGCCTATGGTGTTGCGTTTATTACCTACCTCACATTTGGTTTCTGCATGTGCTTGCTATAATTATAGATTTGGAGGCTTAAGAGAGGTTGGGGAGCACATGAATCACTGACAAAATGAAACAATTTTGTTTTGCTGTCGTTGTGTATGTCTATTCTACTGATAAAAAAATAAGTAGTGTGTTTTATTGATATTCCTCATGCAAGAGAGTCCTGTACTGGCTTTATTGCCACAAGCTAATGCATTCAGATTCTATAATGAGAAAGAGGGTCTGTGAAACTTGCCTCCCATTCTGAATACATGAGTTTATTAAAGAAAGCCATTAGTATTCTCTGGTAAAATTTTTATTAAAAAAGCACAAAATATACTAAAACAGATAAAGCTTGCTTGTAAAGATATTTTTAAAATTATATGTGTAAGAATATTGAAATGAATGAGTGGTTTCTAACAACATGCAGTAAAGTTGAATTTTTTTGTGTGTAATGGACACTACTCAGTAATCTCTTAGCTTTTATTATTTACAAACCATGAACTTTAGTTGTTTTATTAAAGACTGAATATGAAAATGAAATGCTTTGCCAACACAGACATCAAAGAGGCCTAAGTATACTTTTCCTTCCTTTTTCCTTCATCAAACATGAAGGGAAAAACTATCTTAAACATACAATTTTAAGATACTTTTTCCCTTCATGTCTGATGAGTGCTAGAATGTAATATCTCACACCTTGGAGATTAAACACCTTCTCAGCTGGTATTTCTGTTTCAACTTCATTTCCTGCCATCTTCTATCATAAGCCCCTTGCACCATGGTTCTATCTGAGTGTCAAGTCTATGTTTTTCAAAGCATTTTTTTGTCTGCCAATGAGTATATTTTGCCTTGTCTTTGATGTGAGTTTAGTTGCTGAATGGATACTTTGTTGGACAGTGATATAAGGTTATAATAGAATCTATAATAATGATACCAATTATGGCAGAAAGACATAATTCTTGAACTATGTATTGTAAATCTTGCTAGATTTTCCATAGCATAATCTAAAAATTGTCACCTTGTCTTAGGAATTAAGGCTTACATTTTCAGTTTTGAAGAAAAATATCTCAGAAAGAGCAACTTTCTATTCAGTTAGTTGCACATGATAAATAAATTCCAGGAAGGCTTCAAATCATTAAAAGAATTATCCATGAATTTTTTCTACCTTCAAGTCTAACATGGCAGGCAGTTATCACATTGACTTGTATGTAAAATATATTGTTTGTATTAAAATTGTGTTACATATTTTTAATTTGATTTATATAAGTGGAAGTATGTTTTTGAGATAGTCTAAGAGTTTGTGGGAAAGAAAGGAGTCTCTGTGTTTTGGTGGCATATATAGGAGAAAAAAAACAGATCAGAGGACCTGTCAAAAATGAGGAATCAGTAGGAAGACTGAAAACTAGAAAAAAACTTGATAGCAAAATAAAGTGAAAATTAGGGATCATACCTTAGTTTTACTTTTGAATCATATTTGATTATATGCTTCAGGACCTGTCAGAAATGAGAAATCAGTTCCTATATGTGGGAAGACTTAGAACTAGAAAAAGGGAAATTGGTAAAAGTTTCCAAACATTGATGTGTTCTGTACACCAAGGTACAGAAAAATCAATAGGATTTTGTATCTTCTTATAAGTTTCAAATATGTTTTATTTATTTTTTTATCTTGAGAAGATGACTTCTTGTCTTCTGATTTTAAATATTTCTGTATTCTATTTCTTCTCCATATAGCCCATTGACTATAAGGTAAGCTAGTTATTGCTGTGTAACAATTATATCAAATATGTGAATCACTTATGTATAAATTCCCAAATAATGATCACTTCCAAAAATGTTTCTACATAAGGTTCAATAGTGAGTTTTGAGTCTAAAAGCCAGAAGAAGTGAGAGATGCAAATCAAAACAACAATGAGATATCACCTCACACCACAGAGAATGGCCCATATCCAAAAGGGTAAAAGCAACAAGCGCTGGCGTGGATGTGGGGAAAAGCGGACTCTCATACACTGTTGGTGGGAATGTCGACTTGTACAACCTTTCTGGAAAACAATATGGATATTCCTCCAAAGACTAGAAATTGAGCTCCCCTTTGACCCAGCCATACCGCTCCTGGGAATATACCCTGGAAAGCCAAAAGCACAGCGGAAACACAATCCGCACTTTTATTTTCATAGCAGCACTGTTCACGATAGCCAGAACCTGGAAACAACCAGTATCCCCGAGAACTGATGACTGGATAAAGAAACTGTGGTACATCTACACAATGGAATACTATGCAGCTGTCAGAAAAAATGAAGTTATGAAATTTTCCTATAAATGGATGGATATGGAAAGAATCATGTTGAGTGAAATTAGTCAGAAGGAAAGAGAGAGACATAGAATGACTGCATTTATTTGCATGGCATAAATATACTAGGTGATCTTACCAAAAGTGGAAATTACCACAAGCGTGTGGGAGTCAGAGGTTGGTTTTAGATAGAGAAGGGAACATGTGTGAATAAATGTCTAAAGCTCTGATACTAACATAGAACTGAGCATTAAATACAGACAAAAAATGCAAATGATGGCTTCTAAGTGTACGTAGTGCAACCCACAATGTGTGGGAGAAGGAGGAGAGAGAGAGGGAGAGGGAGAGGAGATAAAGAACCTGCCATTTAGGCAGGATGTGGGAGGGGAGGGAATTGGGGACATGGGTGGTGGCTGGGGGCACTGGTGGAGGGCGGGGTGCTGGAACACTGTGTGACCGAAACCCCCAAGCGTGAACAACGTTGTAATTGTATATCTCACGGTGGTATAATAAAATGTTAAAAAAAAAAAAAAAAAATAAAAAAAAGAAAGAGAAAGGCAAAAAAGAAAAAAAAAGAAGTGACCTAGACGTTCACTAGGACCATGGTGTAGGATCTTGGGATCTTGGGATCTGTGGTGGAGGTGAAGGTACTTTAAATTGTGCATCAAATAATAAACGTTTACAATATTCTACTTCCCGCAATGGGGAGAAAAGGCTGCAAAGTTTAAGAAGAGAACTCCCAGAACGACCACCAACTGGGAACTCTTTAGCACCATTGCGGCAACATGGGAAGATACCATCATTGATGACATCGATGAAGAATACAACCGACTGGTTCCAGCACCTCCATGATTGTGCGAAGAATGCCGAGAGAGAGAAAAACACAAAAGGACGCTTGTCTTCAGAAACTCTCAAGCTCATTAGCCAACGTGGCAAGGCGCGAGCCTCAGGAGACCAAATGCTAACGTCCAAGCTTGCTAAACAGTGCAGAGAAGCGATAAAAGAAGACCTCAAAGACAGAAGAGCAGAAATACTGGAAGATGCAGCAGAAGCCGGGAAAAGTATTCGCACTGCCCGCCTGTCCTTTGCCAACTATAAGACCAAGATGACTGCCCTCCGGCGCCCTGATGGATCTATCACATCTTCCAGAAAGGCAATGGAGAAGATTATCCAGGACTTCTACTCAAATCTTTTTGATAGCCACATCCACCTGCCCACATACCAAATTCCACAGGATGGATACGTCATTCCCAACGTTCTCCCTTCTGAAATAAGACATGCCATCTCATCGGTAAAGAAGGGAACAGCACCAGGCCCAGACAAAGTCAGACCCGAACATCTGAAGAATCTGCCATCGGTACTCATCAATACACTAGCTCGGCTCTTCACACGCTACCTGTCCGAATGCAAGGTGCCCTCCCAATGGAAAACCAGCAGGACAGTTCTACTGTTCAAGAAGGGAGACATTCATGACATCGGCAACTATCGCCCCATCTGCCTGTTGTCTGTCATCTACAAGCTGTTTACACGAGTCATCCTGAACAGGATTAGCAGAACACTAGATGAAGGACAACCATGCGAGCAAGCAGGTTTCGGAAAGGATTCAGCACAATCGACCATATCCACACAGTAACCAAGCTCATTGAGGTTTGTAGGGAGTACAAGATGCTGCTCTGTCTCACGTTCATTGATTTACAGAAAGCCTTTGATTCTGTGGAGACTGAAGCAGTCATCGAAGCCCTAGTCAAACAGGGTGTTCAAACCCAATACATCAAGATCCTTCGTGAGCTGTATTACAGATTCACCACCAGGATCTCACCATTCTACAAAGAAGTGATCATTGATGTCAAAAGAGGGGGTTCGACAGGGGTGATACCATCTCACCAAAACTCTTCAGTGCCACCCTCGAGAACATCATGAGACAATTAGAATGGGAAGGAATGGGAGTGAAGATAGATGGTCGGCAACTACACCACCTCCGCTTCGCTGATGACATCGTTCTAATAACACCAAACATTAGCCAAGCGGCACAAATGCTGGCTGACTTTGACCGAGAATGTGGAAAGGTAGGTCTACAGCTGAATCTGAAGAAAACTATGTTCATGAGAAATGAACTAGTTCCAGAGGCCCCATTCTCTCTCAATGGAACAAACATCTCTGAATGCAGCAGTTATGTATACCTAGGTCGAGAAGTCAACATGATGAATGACCTAAAACCTGAGCTGCGCAGGAGGAAGAGAGCGGCATGGAATGCCTTCAAAGGCATCGAAGAAATAGCTAAAAAGGACAAAGAACCTCCGGCTCCGGGCACATCTCTTTGACTCCACCGTTCTCCCTGCATTAACATATGCCTCAGAGACCTGGGCCCTACGAAAGCAGGATGAGAATGCTATCCGGGTCTCCCAGAGAGGCATCGAAAGAGCTATGCTTGGAATATCACGTCTCACTCAAGTGAGAGAAGGAATCGGAGTTCTGACCTCCGTCGCTATTCCAGAATCAGGGATGCTGTCTCGTTTGCCAAGGCATCGAAAATCAGATGGGCTGGACATGTAATGCGATTTGGAGACAACCGCTGGACTAGAGCCGTTACCGACTGGATCCCACGGGATGTCAAAAGATCACGTGGCCGCCCACCTACAAGATGGTCAGACTTCCTTGTTAAGACCCTGAAGGAACGGTTTGAGGCTCTTCATATTCCTGAATCAACCAGATGCCATTGGGCTACATTGGCACGTGATAGGGTCCAATGGAAATGTTACTGGCGCCCGCTCGAGCAAATCGATGAGTAACGGGATTCAAGTGATCAAGTGATCAAGTGATCAAGTGATCAATATTAGGTAACCATGTTACCTAAGCTGCTGGTTAAATAGGTCAAAAATTGTATCAAAGGTTTAATAAATAACTAAGTAAATGGGTCAATATTTAAAGGGGTAGTTTAGGGAACTTATAATTAAATAACAGATTTAGAAAGAATGTCAGATTGTTTCTTTCATTAATTGCAGTGAAATGATTAGCAAAATGAGGTCAGAGTCACTAAACATCATGTTTTTCTGGATAAACTTGCTATAAAATTCTAATATCTTAAATATCATTTATATATCTCATTGTGAATATGCTTGGCATTTATTCCATTCATTTTACAATATATACGTCTAGTAAAGTATTTTTAAACATAAATTTTGATTGTAATAAAGTAGCAAACAATCTAAAATAATTTATTTTGCAAAAATAGAACCAAATTATCTTTCATAGTTTCAAACAGTTAAACTAATTTAAGAGAATAATATATTTTTAGTGATTGATGACATAAAAATAATAAAATTTTACATTTTTTATGTATTTTTCACAAAATCCTATAAAACAAGTGACAGAGATTTATTTTGCAGATAAGAACACTGAAGCCTAACACATAAACTGTATACTTGGGAAAGCAGGGCTGCCTTTTAGGATCGGGTCTTCTTATTACAAATCTCAGCTCTCTTTTTACTTTCAGAATTTGCTTTAGTCATATTTGATTGCTCTAATATCTTTTATATATATTATTTATTTTTCAAATTTAATTTTAGTGATTAAATCCGGAAATAGTTAAACTTAAGGGGATTCTAGTACAGAACATATTTCTAACATAATACTGTATCTGAGGTCATACGACCAGAAATAATTGTGAGATAAACATGCTGTTATTTTGGGGTTAGAATGATGACAATGGGAATTTCTAGAGCTAATTTATAAATCTTATAAAAATTATGGTAACTTATAGGTTTCTGTTTAATAAATATCTATTCTTAAAATTGAATTATATAAACCAATAAGTAATATTATGATCCAAAGTAAATCTAAGTTATGACCACTAATTTTCACTATATTTTGCTATTGTCTATGTTTTTGAATTAGATGCAATGGTATTCTCCCTTTTCCTGCATTAATAATTTGGTGTTGACAATGATGGAAGTATTTACATCATGGAAATAACAAGTTCTACAAGGTTTTTCTTTCTTTGTTTTCTGAGTGTAAAAAATTGATGAAGAAAATATTAATAAAGCAGATTAAGTTTGAAATTATATTTTGTTTTTTGTTTGTTATATTGTGATATGCTTATAAAATTGAGAAAATACTCTTCTAATATTTTAAAGATACTATCTGATCCTACAAATAAATTGCTCGTCATTGAAAATTAAATAAAGTCTGACATATGTCTATATTGCTTTACTTTAGATCCACTCTAAATGTAAAACAAAATCAACAGCGTTTGTGTCAAAATCACATTCCTTTGTCAAAGACAGAATCAAATGACTTTGAATCAAATAAGTGCTTCTACATAGTCTGACTTTGTGAAATTATTGTTGAAAGTTGAACAAATTAACAATTAATGGATTTTATAAGAAGAAGCAGTCATACTGAGGTCATTAGTATGGCATTTATAACAATGGTTATTTTGTAGTTATCATTTTTAATAAATTGGGTGCTATATGTTCATGAACATTCCTTTTTCTCAGAGATATGATTGATACATACTTATCAGCACTCTACAAAATGAAAGACATGGTTTTATTGAAAAATAAGGATCCTATGAAAGTGAAAGGGACAAGAAAAAATCATGCTTCTTTTGTAATACTATTTGAATTGGAACTCTATGTTTTAGGACATGTTTTTATCCTTATATATCTCTTCTATGTGTGACATTTCCTTTTTGTATCAGAAGAGACTTGTCTCTCCCAGGATCTCAACTTTAAATGCTAAAATGCACACTTCATTGTAAATAGTTACCAATTTACATAGCAAAGAAGACAAAAATTCTCTTTAATTATTGGTGAGTTCATAGTCTTGATCTCACTATTCTATTGTAACATTTCCCTTTATTTCACTTGACTAGTTCCTGGTGCCTAGTACAAGGATGATACCTTTGAGACCTGATCCCATAGCTCTATTGCATTTTCGGTTTGGCTAAAGTTTCTTCATGTGGTATCTATGAATCTGTCATAATTTGCCTCTGTTTTAATTCCTTGCTACTATATATTTTATTATGGTAAAATAGTACCAGTCACCAAGGAGTTAATGCCATATATTCACCAACTAATATATACACACATTATCGTCCTTAGATCATGTTTTACTTCAATTGATAACTCCAATGTTAGAATTCTAAACACAGTGGAATAATAATAATGGTAGTGAATATTCTCTATTAATGGTTAATTGATAGGCTGCCCTCTTATCATGTCACGTCTTCAATCATGCCACTGCCAGCCTATCCTGCACTGACAATAAAATTAGTCATATGAATTATGACTTAGTTGATTTTTGAATGAAATTAATTTACATGAAAATAAAAAGTTTAATTTGAGAGTCCAGTAGCTTTTTGATATGGCTATCTTGTAGTTTAGATTGTCTTGCTTTGCCATTCATTTATGCACCATTAGACTTTATTTAGAGTTGCCCCTGTATTGCAGTTAATAATACTTAAGGTATATTTGTAAAGTACTGATGAGACAGCAGAAATGTCAAAAGACAAGAAGAAATTATGAGATGCCATGGTCTTCTGACTTATATTCTGACTTCCATCATTAACTGGAAGTCAGAAGAAAACAGAAGGGATGCTTGTAGTTGCAGAACACTTGTGAAGGTTAAAGAGGGAATCTTAGTGATAACATACTGTTTCTTTTTTAATGTCTCTTCAATTATTCTATAATTTAAGTAAGAATATCAAATTTTTATTTTTAAAGTATAAAATAAGTAACTTAATATGAACATGACAGAAAAAGATAGATTAAATAAAAACCTTTGCAATTTGGCATCCTGGCTTCCAGATACCTAGCCTCTTCTTTTTATTTTTTACTTATTTATCTATTTATTTATTTATTCATTTTTTTACCTAGTGATGTTCAGGGGTTACTTCTGGTTCTTCGTTTGGGAATTTCTCCTGGCAGTGCATGGGGGACCATATGGGATGCTGAGGATCGAACCCTGGTTGGCTGCATGCAAGGTAAATGCCCTCCCTACTGGATTATTGCTCTGCCCCCCAACCTCTTCTTTTTAAAGACACTTCATTTCTCTGCCACTCTATTTATTTATCTGCAAAATTAGAAATTATTCTATAGTCATAGCACTCTGACATGCATCTGGTATCAGACAAATGGAAACTATTTTAATGTTCATAGTTTTTTGAGCATTTTTAGTCATTAATATTGGATTAAAATGGCTAACACTATCATTAATAGATGTTAATAATATGGTGTTCCAAGATGCAAATGCTATCAAGAAGGTAAGTTGCAGAACCTTATCCAATTAGAGAATATAGTATTTTTTGTTTACATAAATGCCTTTCTTAGATTTTCTATATAGTGTTATTTCATATTTCATTCAACTTCAAGTAGATTTTTAGCTGCTTTAAGCAATATTTGTTGTGGTTTAGTTCTTACAAATATTATGAGTATGTATAATTTGAAGGTGAGGGTTGTTGAATTCTATTCTAAATAATAAAGATCCTGAATACTGGATTAAAAAAAGATTGCTCTAAGGGCCAAACACATGCTTTTTTTTTGTGTAAAAGGTGTAGGTTTGATCCCTGATATCTCGTGGTCCCTCAAGCATCAGAGGAAGTGAACTCAAGTATAGAGATGAGATTATCACTGAGCACCACAGGGTGTGGCCCATGTACTTAAAAACATATCATTAATACTGGAGTCAGAGGCAGTATAGAAAATAGGGCGCTTGCATTGCACATGCCAACCAAACTATGATACTGGTATCACATGTTATCCCCTGAGCCTTGTCAGGAATGTTCCCTGAACATAGAATCAGTAATAGGCTCTGAAAACTATGAGCTGTGGCTCAAAGACTCCCCACTTACCCCTCAAAAATGTGGGTCAAACAATATCTAAAGCTATTAATTTATATCTCAGGGGAAGTCAGTTGTAAAGTAATGTTAACATAGTTCTTAATTTAGTTTTAAATCCAGTCTTAGTTTCCTGTTTATATTAATATTTTCATGTAAATTAAACTTTTTTAAAATGGTATGAATGGTATGAAATATTATATAGTTGTTAATTGTTTCAAAAGTATTAGAAAATATTTGTATATATATATATTTTGTATCTACTCTTAAAATGTTTAGCTAGTCTTTTTATTGGAAGTTTCTGTATTTTCAAAAGACAGTAGCTCATCATCACAAAGCTTTTCCAGAATTATTTTAATCTCTATTATATTAAGAACTTATAAGTGAGAAGTAAATGCAAACATTAAGACTCTTAACCCCAGGGGCCTGAGCGATAGCACACTGGGGAGGGCGTTTGCCTTGCATGCAGATGGCCCGGGTTCAATCCCGGCATCCCATATGGTCCCCGATCACCACCAGGAGTAATTCCTGAGCAGAGCCAGGAGTAACCCCTGATCATGGCCTTTGTGACCAAAAAAGCAAAAAAGAGACTATTAACCCCAGCTTACTTGATTTGGTGATCACTTCCATACCTCCTACACTGTGGTATTATCTTCTGCAGTTTGCTCTTTGGATGGTTTACTGTTACAGCCGGTCAATTCAGGTAAGTAGTAATGAAAATGCTGCATTTGGAGTTTTACAGTGTATGTCAGCATATTAAAGCTCTGATGGCACTTGCCATGAAGCAAATTGCTTTTTGTTTGTATTGGCAGTACTTTTGGCAATGGTAGAGGATACTTGCACTTCTGTGCTCTTAAATTACTCCTGATGCTGCTTGGGGAATCATACAGTGTAGCTGCATGTCAGGCAAGCACCTTATCCCCAGTACTATCTCTTCAGTTCAAAACAAGTCACATGATCATTGTTTTCTTCTAATATTTCATGATATTTATAACAGGTATCATTTTCCTTAATGAAAGATGTTTTATGAAACTTTCCTGTGGCCTACAATTTGTTTGCCAGAATTAAAAGACTGAAATTGGTTCTTTCAAACCTCTCTCTGTTGATTTGGAATGAGAAATGGGTTTGAACATTTACCCAATAATTTTATAGATAGGTGACACTGCGTAACTTATTCTATTTGTCCAAGTTATTTAATGACATAAAATATCTTATAGTAGGTACTATTATGCATAAATGCCAAGTAAACTAATATGAATCAAAGTACTATTCAAGACCAATTAATGGTATTTAATACTCTAACATGTATTAGAGTATTTAATACTCTAACTCTCTTACATACTAATTGGTTCTTGTTCAACATGTACATATTAAAAATTTTAGTTCTCCAGTGTCTCTGCCTATGATAAATTAGAATTGTCAAAAGCAACTAGAAAGTTATTGAAGCAGTCATAGAATAGAGCCACTAAGAGCAGCCATCCACAAATGGAAAAACAGAAAATTACATAAAATGTGAATTAATGTAGGTGATTATAGTTAATAACTAAAGAAATATGTAAATCATGATACCTTTTAGTATAATCATTTATCAATAGAAATACTCTATTTTAAAATAAGATATAGTATTTTAGAGAAAATATCACAATAAGCTTTGTTTTATATGAAGATTTTCTTCTTGTCTATTTTGAATATTTGCATGTTGCTCTGAGCACATAATACCTCTAAATTTCTGAATAATTCAAATTTCAATTTTGGTTTTCACTTTATTTATATATTTTTAAGATTTTGGAGCCAACCGGGTAGTGCTCAGGAACTGTTTCTGTCTGTATCAGAACTGACCTTTGGAGTGCTCAAACAAACATGTGTTGTTGGGGACGGCCAGCTTATTGAACTGGGGAGGGCCACCTTAACACTGGTATGAGGTCTCTGGCCCTGACCCTGTTTTAGTCAACAGTTTGCTACAAAATTTTAGTTGTCCCTGGTAATATTTGTGGCACTGATTATTCAACCCAGTTGACTACACATGCAAGGCCTGCACCTTATCCACTGTACTATCTCTCTGGTCCATCTACTGTGCTTTTCAGTGAAAGTAATGGACAGTCAAATTATATGAAAACTTTTGTTTACATATATGTATATAAAGAAAAGCTCTTGTGTAAATATATCTAGTTGAATGGTTAGAGATGATTTTATTTAAATTTGTCTAAGTATTGAATTATGGTTAATGACTATGGTAATTGTTAATGACTATTTATGGTATGGTATACTTGTTCCATTTTTCTATAATCTATACCAATGTTGAATATGCTATACAAACATAATCTGAAATGAAAACAAGGACCTGAGTTATGGTACTGTGGTTAGGGATCTACGATGAGCATAACTGAAGTAACTCTGATGCCTGGCACCCTGATGGTTCCTTGAGCACTACCAGGAGCAATTCCTGAGTGAAGCCAAGGGCTAATGAGCATTACTGGATGTGGCACCCAAGCCAAAACAAATAAACAAACAAAAAAAACTAAAAATCTCTGTCAGATTATTTCATCATTTCATTTGAGTTGATACCAAAAAATACCATAGGCAGAATAGCATATAAACAACACTAATGTATTCTAACAGATATGGGGCTTAGTTAGTCACAGTACAGATATTGGGCAAGTATTGACATCTCTTGGTGTTCACTATTAGGCTTATAGATGATTATTTCTCCCTGTGCCTTTGGTGTGGCAACTACAGAGCTTTTCTTTGTTCTCTCTTTCATATGGATAGTAACCCTATTCTGTTCCACCTTCATGATCTAAATACCACTCCAGAGTACACCACCTGACATGATAATATTAAGATAAGGATTTCAGCATCTATACTTGGAATGAGTTACATTAAACTACAGCAACCCTCATGGCCCAAATTGAATAGAATCAGTGGTAGTCTTCAGGAGCAAGTACTTTTGTTGCTTGGTAACTTTCTAGACTTCTGCACTATTACCTCCCTGAATCATGTTCTCCGAGGGCATTATATACTACTATGGAACCAATCAATAAAATTCTTACCTAGATGGATTTTCTAAAGATGAAAATATATAACTCAATGATCTGAAAATCATTAATCTTAACATACCCACAGGACTCTTCAAGACATTTTCAACACTGATATTAAATACTTGGGCAAAAGAAATAAAGTAAAAAAGAGCAACAAAGAACCCAGTGAAAAGTGTAAACAAATTTTTTATCTATTTTGGCGATCTTTTCAAGTAAGCATAACTCTAAGCTTTGTGATGATTATTCAGCATTTACTTGGTGCTTTCAGTAACATAAAAGGATATACAGAGTCCTAAGCATACAATCTTGTAAAATAAATATGTCAAGCAAAGTTCATCATGTCACCCTCTATACATTTGAGACACAATGCTAAGAGCAAAACCAATGAATATAATTAATCTTAAACAGTACATAACTCTAAGTTAAATATATTACATAGCAGTGATTCTTATTATTTTTGGGAAACATCATTCTTCAATAATTTTTTGGTCAGAGAGAACAGAAACACAGACTTTATGAGAGCTGTGTTGATATTTATCATGAGTAAGACTCTCAGGTTAGTGTCATTCTAAGTGTATTAACTCTTTTTTGGGTCTTTGTGATTTACTCAACGTAGGAAGTTACAGTGGTATGAAATCTTAGTCTGTCTAGTTTTCTAATTATTGGACACAAATGGAGCAACACTCAATGTCATGTATTTCAAAAAGGTAGAAAATTTTACATATGTAAGAAATATTTATGATAATAATTTCAAAGTATATCTGATACCTTCATTTATAAAGGGGAAGAAAAAGCAACATCTCCAAATCTTTTATTCTGGTTTTGTAGTGGTTTCTATCCCTCTTTTTTCATTTCATTTTACAATTTTTTTTAATTATTTATTTTTTTAATTGAATCATAGTGAGATACAAAGCTACAAAGCTGCTTATGATTGGGTTTCAGTCATAGAATGTTCCAATACTTCTCCCTTCATCAGTGTATGTTTTCCACAACCGTTCCAGTGCCACCTGATCCCTTTCCAATGCCACCTGATCCCCCAACTTTTCATTTTTTCTCTCTCTTTTCATTTATTTTCTAATTAAGCAGATAAAATATGTACCTGCAACTCTGCTGACAGCCAGAAGGGTGCGCATGCTCCAGGTCTCGGTTCTCTTCTTCACATACTTGCTTTCCATTTCTGTTGCTTTCTGGTATCTCCTCTTTTCTTTACTAAACTTTATTTTCTGATCTCTCAATTAATTTCCTTTAATTTTTTCACTTGTTTCTCCTATGTCCTTATACTTCCCATTGCTATTTTTTTCAAATCATGATTGTTACTTTTTTTTAAATTCAAAATGAACTGATGGGCCTGTTTTCTCACCATCTCTTTCTAATCACACCTAGCAGTTTCTTTTTTTCTTTAATTTTGTTTCGTCTCTGATCCTTTGTCTTTGTCCCTTCTGAACTCTAAGGATAACCTCTGATACTTACACCCATGAGTATGTTGAGACTCTTTTAGATCTATCAACAAACTTCCTGTCACTGTTTTGTGCAAACCTCTAATCTTAAAATATTTCCATGGAATAAAAACATGACTTCTGTTTGCACTCCTCTCATCAACTTCTCTTTCTTCCTATACACTTTGCACATATTAATTCAAATTTTCTCCAAGTATTCTCATTTTCTGAAAGATATCCTTTGATTAATTGATTGATTAATTTTGGCCTTTTGGGTCACATCTGGCAATGCTCACAAGTTACTGCTGGCTCTGCACTCAGGAATTACTTCTGCTGATGCTCAGGGAACCACATGTGATGCCTGGGACTGAACCCCAAGTTGATCATGTTCAAGGAAAATGCCCTACATGCTATACTATCACTACAGCCTGTTATTCTTTATCAGACTGGCTATAATCCAAAACATTTCATTCCTCTGGTTAATATTTAACATAATATATTTTCTACATTTCCTAATATTTTTAACTTTATATGTTTTATACATTTTTAATTGAATCATGTACGATGAACCATTACAAAGCTATTCATGATGACGTGTTCTAACACTATTTGATTAAAACTATTTTTACTAATGTTCATCGCTCCATTAGTACACATTTCCCCAACACCTCCCATAACCTGCCTCTATTGCAGGTTCTCCCTCTCTCTCCTATTGGGCACAATGATTTGCAATTGACAGTGACAGACACTGAAAGGTTATCATGTCTTCCTTTGACCTACTTTCTATACTCAGTTATAGTCTAATATTATTTCCATCTAAACCAGTCAAGCTGGTCCTTTCTCTAATTTACTTACCCTCTGCCCCTCCCTTCCCCCACATACATGTCGTAGAATCCAACCATTGAGACGTCCTCCTGGTCCCTGTTTTTTATCCTTTGGATATTAGTCTCAAATTATTTTTTTTCTTTAAAACTCACAACTAAATGATGTCATTCTATATCTCTCCTTCTCCTTCTGGCTAAGTTTGCTTATCTCCATGTGCATCCATTTATAGTCAAATTTCATGATTTCATTTTTCCTAATAGCTGCATAGTATCCCTTTGCATAGATTCACCATATTTTTTAATCCTGTTTTCTTTGTTTCTGATTAAAAGAATAATAACTCGTGCTGTATCCGGTATTAAATTCAGGGTCTCACTTGTTCTAGGGACATGCTTAATTTTCATAACTTGAGAACCTTTCCTAAGTACTTGGGCACCTCCTAAGCATAGTCAGTTTTTTTTAATTTTTTATTTTTACATTACAGATATACATTAAAAGTTCTATTTGGGTTTGGCACGGTAATCATAGTCAGTTTATTACTTAAGCTTTTCACCCATTCAGCTCATCTAAAAAGCATTAATTTTTAAATACACAACTTCATTAAAATCTTTATGATTGATGTAGTTATAGTGCTTCTATTTATGGCTATAAATAAAAAGTACTACATAGCAATCTAGGAGGAATTTTATAATAGTATATTTAAATTTTATTCATAAAATTTTTTTCTTCTGATTTCTTTCTCCAGAAGAAATACAGAGAAAAGTCCATTTTTCTGTCTCTGCTGTCTCCAAATTTTAATGTTCAGTCTTCTGTTTAAGTGCTTCAAGTGAGAGTATGTAATATTTGTTGGTAGAAGTCTTTGATTCATGTGTAAACAGTTGATGCATCTGGATCAAAAAGAAAATAATCAAGATATAAAGATAGAACAAAGGAAAAAGACATTGTCATGAGAAATAGAGACAGAAATAAGCAAAGTGATAGACACAAACACACGTAAATACACACATATAGAACTGCAGATATAGCAGAAGCATCTTACTCAGAGGGAGAGAGACTTAGCTGAGAACACATATACATGGATTACCTTGGTTTCTAACACTTTCCAGTTGCTACTATCACAGCCTATAATCTCCTATTCTTCCACAAAGGTAAAATGCCTTTTGTGGAAACAAAATAAATGGGTATTATTTTTTATATCTAAAAGATTTTAGTATATTCTAGAACCTACCATCAGTCTGTGTATGCCTAAGTCAAAATAACTTAAGTCATAACAGTTTGATATTTCTTCTGTGAATAGAGCCCATGAGTTCTCTGTGTAATAATCTGCCAGATCTCATTAGTAATCATTATCAGAATTAATACACAATGATAACTTTCTTTTTTGGTGAATAATATTGAAACATTACTGCCAAATTTTGTAATTTGAAGTGTTTTACTAAATTCATTGATTCATCAAAACAATTGATTGGCATTTATAACTAATTATCTAAAAATAAATAACATTAGCAATGACAAATACACAAATGATAGTCCATCATGTTCTAAAGATATAAAAAGCTTATGTTTTAAATTAAACTCTCCTTATATTTTGATTTATTTTGCATAAAAATAAACTTTTAATTATCATATGAAGTTAATATTTTAAATTATGGTTTCATTAGTTTTCCTGCTTCATAACTATTGAATTCATTAACTTGTTTATTTAACTTTATGATAATATAAGCAGAATAATTAAATCATTTCTTATGCTAGTATATATAAATAATATTAGAAAATAATCTAAATATATTGGGTTGTCTGTTATAATCCTTTCCAAGTATTCAAAATTGAGAAATTTGACAACCCTTTAATGTATGTTCTGTAATCCATAGTCTGGAGGGAAGGAAAAGAGAAAGAGAGAGAAATGGAAAGAAATAAAGAACCTGCCATGGAGGAGGGCTGGGGGAGGGGGAGGGAACCGGGGATGTTGGTGGTGGGAGATGGGCACTGGTGGCGGGATGGGTGCTGCAACACTGTTTGACCAAAACCCAAATATAAACTTTTAATTGTATATCTTTGTAATTGTAAAAATAAAAAATTTTAAAAAAAGAAAAAAAAACAAAATTGAGAAATTTAATTTAGTAGTAGCACTTTTTTAAGTAAAGTAGGTTCTTGATTCACTTTTTCAATTTTCAAAAATAATATTTCTAAATTTATACATATGCACTTAATATTTAGATATCATATGAATGTACGGCAGGCCTTTGAAAGGTTCAAATAAATAAGTTTGTTTTAAAGTTAAAAGATCTACAAAGTCTTTTTGAGGTGCAGAAGCTTTTTAGTCTCATGTAGTCCAATATGTTTATCTTTTCTTCTAGTTGCTCTGTTAGTGATGTTTCATCTTTGAAGATGCCTTTAGCTTCAATGTCATGGAGGGTTTTTCCTATATTTTCTTCAATGTACTTTATGGATTCAAGTCTGATATTGAGATCTTTAATCCACTTTGATCTGATTTTTTTGTGCATGGTGTTAGACACAGGTCCAAATTCATTCTTTTACATGTCGCTGCCCAGTTTTCCCAACACCACTTATTGAAGAGGCTTTCCTTGCTCCATTTTAGAGCTCGTTGCACCTTTATCAAAGATACAAAAGCAGTCCACAGAATGGGAAAGAATATTCACCCAATACCCATCTGATAAGGGGGTTAATATCCAGGATATATCAGGCACTGGTAGAACTTTACAAGAAGAAAACAAACAACCCCATCAAAAAAATGGGGGGAAGAAATGAACAGAAACTTCAGCAAGGAAGAAATTCGAATGGCAAAAAAACATATGAAAAAATGCTCATCATCACTAATCATCGAGAGAGATGCAAATCAAAACAACAATGAGATACCACTTTACACCACAGAGACTGGCACATATTCAAAGAATAAGAACAACAAGTGCTGGCGTGGGTGTGGGGGAAAAGGGGACACTCATCCATTGTTGGGTGGGAATGCCGGCTGGTACAGCCTTTCTGGGGAAAAACAATATGGACTTTCCTCCAAAGACTAGAAATTGAACTCCCATTTGACCCAGCCATACCACTCCTGGGGAATCTACTCTGGGAAGCCAAAAATACGCCCAGCGGAAACACCATCCCTACTTTTATGTTCATAGCAGCATTATTCACAATAGCCAGAATCTGGGAAGCAACCAGAGTGCCCTAAAATCGATGACTGGATAAAAAGCTTTTTGGTACATCTACACAATGGAATACTATGCAGCTGTTAGGAAAAATGAAGTTATAAAATTTGCCTACAAATGGATGGACATGGAGAAGATTATGTTGAGTGAAATTAGCCAGAAGGAGAGAGACAAATACAGAATGACTGCATTTATCTGCATAACATAAATATATAGGTACATATTATGATACCAATATCCAAGGTCAAGTGAAACATATATCAGGAGGTCCTGTCAAAGGTGGAAATTATCACAAACGTGTGGGATTCAGGAGGCTAGGTAAGACAGAAAATGGAACAGTGTGCTAACAATTGTTGAGGGTACTAATGCCAACCTAGAACTGAGCATTAAATAGAGGCAAAAGATACACATGACAACTCTTTAATGTATGTTCTGTAATCCATAGTCTGGGGGGGAAGGAAAAGAGAAAGAGAGAGAAATGGAAAGAAATAAAGAACTGCCATGGAGGTGGGCTGGGGGAGGGGGGAGGGAACCAGGGACGTTGGTGGTGGGAGATGGGCACTGGTGGCGGGATGGGTGCTGCAACACTGTTTGACCAAAACCCAAATATGAACTTTTTAATTGTATATCTTTGTAATTTTAAAAATAAAAAAAATTAAAAAAAAATACAA
>JAJIBD010001935.1:0-14580 GCA_021461705.1 Cryptotis parvus
GTCCTGCTTACACCAGCAAAACCTTCAAATCCTTTTGCGAGGAATGGCAGATCAAACATATTGCAGGAATTCCATATAATCCACAAGGACAAGGAATTGTTGAACATGCCCCCACAGAATGCTTAAAACTCAGTTATTAAAGCAACAAAAAACAAGTATGCCTCCAATGAATTCTTTATCTTTAACATTATTCACCTTAAATTTCTTAAATATACCTCAAGGAGATCCCTATACCGCGGCTGAATGTCACTTTCAAGAAGATATGCAAACTCCAAAAACAGTCAATTCACCTATCTGGGTGAAAATTGATGATAAATGGATTGCAGGTCACCTCCTCATTCGGGAAGAGGTTATGCTTTCATTTCTACAGATGATGACCCTGCCAAGAAACTCTGGGTTCCTCTGCGACTTGTTAAAACTAGAATTATCCAAGAATCAGAAAAGAACTAATTCTTTGAATACAAAGTCTTAAATTTTAAATTGCAAGTTGCTGTTTAAACCTCCTGGATTGGTTCATTTTAATAATGATCTTGTTTTGCAGTCTGTGATCATAGTTCATGTCTAATATCTTGCCTTACAGCCTAAATGCTTTCTTTCTTATTTGGAAAAAAAAGGGGTGAAAAATGGCTGACTCCGAGCATAGTGCTCAATGTCAATATGTTTCAAGGATTAATGTTAGAGTTTCCTTTTTAATGTTTTGCTCACAGGTATTTGCAGAAAAGAACTTGGCTGCTGCAGATTCCTTCTATGATGCTCAAGGCTTTGGACTCTGATCACAGTGCTCATTACAAAAATGTTTTCTAAATCAATGAAAAATTGTTTTTTAATGATTCTGTTCACAGGATAAGATATTGGAATGCAATAAACTTGCGCTACAGTGCTCAATACTCTGAGACTCCTAAAACAGTGCTCACTAAATATTTAATAATTTGCAAAAAATAATTTTTCCCAATGCTCTATTCACAGGAAAAGACACTTTCTCACCATCATTTGCTGGCTTTATATTCATGAGGCGCTTGATTCATTACCATTGATCACCCTAGATGGGTCATATATACAGCTGTAAGATATTGATTGATCAAATGTGTGTGTGCGTGTGTGTGTGCATGTGGTGGCCACCATTATGTTTGTGATTAATGCTGTGTCTATGTTATGTCTCAACTACTACCTTCTCAATTTCTGACCACTACAAACCTCTATTAAATTCATCAGCTCCACTGCTGATCCACTAGATTTATCAATTTTAAAATCATCAATTCTCATACTTATTCCCTGCTCCACCCATGTTGGAGCTTCTTTATGTTCTTCTCTCCATCCCAGACTTGGATCTGTGCCAAGCCTTAAAATCTCTATTTGTGATTAATCTCAAAAAGTGTTTTTGTCTCGCCTAAAATTAAGCTACAGGTACAGTTACCGTGCCAGTGTCCACTTGCTGAAGGGGGCCCTGCAAAGACGCCCGCACCGATGATTCGAACACCTGTTCCAGCGCTCAAGAGTCCTGTTCCAGAGTTCGAGATATTACACCGATGTTCCGGACACCTGTTCAAGCACTCAAGACTCCTGTTCCAGAGTTCGAGATATTTGTTCCAGTGTTCCTAACAATTCAACGAGTTCCTGATCGCTGCTCTCCAGAGACTCATACGCATATGATCACCGCTTTTGCTGTCCCAGAAGTAGCCCCACAGACTTTGTGTCCAGACACCCAACTTTACATAAAATATAGCAAATTGACTCTCACAAATTATGGACAGTGCAAACTATAGTCCGTTATAATCAAACAGCTAGAAACACTTTGTCATGAACTTTGCTTTGGGTCCAAAAAACAAGTTAGGATCCTAAAGTAACATGTATTATTATTTTGTAATTGGAATTGTTTTTTCTTATCTTAATTTTCTGTACATTACTAAATATTTCATACCTTTTCAATTTTTATTAGTAAACTAATCAGGGGAGTTGTTGCAGGACTCCTCTATGAGCCCCTTTCTCTACCCTGTGGAAGTATTTCCTGGAGGGTCTTGGCTCAAAACATTAGCATATAAAAGACATTGGGTGAGGTGCTGGAAGAAATCACCTGAGGGCATTTGACCCTGCCAGGAGAAGTTTATATTTGGCTTGCAGCTCACTCCCACCAGAGCTCGGAGGCTTTGAATTTTCATCTCTAGATAGCCCAGCCCAGAATGGGCTGGGCTGGGGTGTTTAGGGCAGATTTCGAGCTATAAAATAAGCTGCAAGAAAGAAGCTCGCTCTCTCTTTTCCCCTTTTCGCCTTTCGGTTTCCCTTGGTATTTTGCCTCTCTGTCCTCTTCATTCTCTGTTGGGCCTCAATATGTGGTGGCAGCCATCTTAGCCTGCACCTGGCTGGGGCCTAGCTGGGAACACAGAGTCCGGAGGCTTTCCCTGCTCTTGGATTGTATATTGGAACCTGTAATAGTAAAGCCCTTTTAAAACTGCATCGGATTCCTGAGTTTTCATCCATTCCTCGCCGGCCGGAGGTAGAAGGGAACTTCGCTTCCCGGCACTGTTGGGGACCCTGGCGGAGCTCCCCGACAATAAAGAACCTGCCATAGAGGCAGGCTAACGGAGAGGGGCAGGGAATCGGGGACATGGGTGGTGGGAAATGGGCACTGGTAGAGGATGGGTGCTGGAAATCTGTATGAATGAATCCAAAACAAGAACATCTTTGGAAATGTATATCTCCGAAGTGGTTTAATAAAATATTTAAAAAAAATTTAAAAAGCAGCCAGAGCGATAGACCAGCAGGTAGGGGTGTTAGCCTTGCATGCTGCCGGCCCATATTGACCGGATTTGATCCCGGCATCCCATATGATCCCCTAAGCAACACCAGGAGTAATTCCTGAGTACAGAGCCTGGAGAAACCCCCGAGCATCGTCCGGTGGTGGCCGAAAAAGGCAAATTTTTTTAAAAAATAAAGGAAACAGATATTTTCAAAAAAAACCCAATATATGAGCTACAGGGGAGATTGGTTAATGTTAGGTGACATGCCCTACTTTAAGCTCCAGCTACACTTGGCTTGCAGCCCCCTCCCAGCTCTGCTAGGGAGGCTTTGAATCAGCTCTGGTACTTGTAAAGCCAAAAGGCCCACTGAAATGCTGCATTTCAATAAGTTGTTTACCTATATTCATCTCTGGATAGCCCAGTCTATAATGGGACTAGCTCAGAAGTTTTGGCAGATTTCTCTCTAGAAAATAAGCTGATAGAAGAGAGAAAGCCCTTTTTGCCATTTTGGCTTCCCTTGGCTTCTGTCTCTCCATCCTCTCCATTTTCTGTTGGGCTTCAACATGTGGTGGCAGACATCTTGGCCTATACGTGGCCTGGGTCCAGCCGGGAATGCAGAGTCTGGGGTCTTTTCTGTTCTTTGATTGTATATCAGAACCTGTGATAATAAAGCCTTTTAAAACTGTGCCGGATTCCTGAGTTTTCATCCATTACCGGCAGCTTCAGAGGTAGAAGGGAAATCTCTTCCTGGTATTGCTGGGGACTCGCGGCTCCCCAACAATTAATCACATTGTTTATTCGGCCTTTTTCCTTGAAGACATTAATTACATAGTTTATTCAGCTGGGTATGCCATTAAGTTGTCATATTGGTGTCCAAATGGTAGCTGGTAATCTTGTAAATGTTCTCTTGCATAGGTGACTTCCTATATAAGGGCCATATGATAGAGAAATGGCATAGAGTTAGGCCTGCATGTAATTTTTTCTAGACTGGCAGAACTTTATTTGTATGACTAACTTTATTTTTTAAAGAAAGAAAACAAAGACAATACAACAGCCCTGGGATTTAGATGGGTGCATCTGTACAGGAATCAAACTTGGATTGATGTCGGGGTGCTCCGCGGGGTCCCCCGACAGTGCCGGGAAGCGAGTTCCCTTCTACCTCCAAAGCCGGGCGAGGAATGGATGAACACTCAGGAATCCGATGCAGTTTTAAAAAGGCTTTACTTATCACAGGTTCAGGCATACAAATCAGCAAAAGGAAAAACCCGATGCTTAGGATTCCAGGCTAGAACCCCAGCCACGTGTAGGCCAAGATGGCGACCACCACGTGTAAAAGCTTCCAAGCAGGGCGAAAGCGCTCACAGCGAGCAAGAGCCCCCAAAAGAAGCGGCGAGAGTGAAAACTGGCTAGTTTATACCCCTGCAACTCAGACCTTCCTCCCATTGTTATTGAAAGCAGGGAGGGTCCAATGCCCTTAGGTAATCCCTCCCTGCATCTCACCTAGGGCCTTTACTGTGCTAATGTTTTGAGCCGGGAATGCAGCGGCCCTTAAAGGAGTCCTGCAACAGATTGATTGCACATGAAATGTTTGTCCTCTAGTAATTGAGCTATATCTCTAATCCCTAGATTGTACTAACTTTTTTATGGCCAAGCCCTGCAATACTCAAGGCTTACTCCTAGCTCTGTACTCAGGGATTACTCATGGAGACCTTCGAGTGCCATATGGAGAATCAGGGATCAAAGCCAGGTCAGCCCCAAGCAAGACAAGCACCCTGCCTGCTGTGCTATTGCTTTTGTCCCAGTGCCTTCTTTTTTTAGTCAATTTATTTTTAATTAATAAACATGATTTACAAAGTACAAAGTTTTTCACATTACAGTTGTTAGAAAGATTCACCATTCAACAGCAATCCCACCACCAGTGTGTTCCCACCATCAAAGACACCCCCCATCCCCATGCCTGCTCTTTTAGGGGCACTAATTTTATTCACCATTACAGCCCATCTATGGCAAAATGTATTGATAAAGTTGTGAGTTTTTTATGGTTTCTTATATGAGAATAGGGCCAATATCTGTTCTCTCATTGACTTCTGAGTTTCTAGAATGTAGTTGTTTTCTTCTAGTTTGAAATATCACATAGCTGCAAAGTGGCTTTGCACCAAGGGGGAGAGCCAGTAGCAGCTCTGGCCTGTGTGTTTATATCTCTGGATCATGGCCCACATCCTGGAAGCAGTTCATGGGTGGGTCCTCTGGGACTTTCAGATGGAACAGAGGTAGGGCAATGGATCCCAGCTCCATCTCCAGGGAAGCCAGGTGACTTTAGCAGTCAAGACTCACATACCTTGGCTTGAAATCAGCTTCTCTCTTGAGTGGGGCTCCGACAAGTTTTGAATTCCGGACCTTGAAAATGGCTGTGATTATCGTGCATGAAGTTTTTCTGGATTCTTCAGAAACTCTATTGGGAGGTGCTGGGCCTGGACCAGAACTCACCCTCAACCCTGGACGCCTCATGATCAGCCCAGCAGGTAGCAGCTTTAGGTGTGTGTGTCTCTGGATCATGGTCGACAGCCCGGAAGCAGTTCGTTGGCGGGTCCCCAGTGATATGTCAGAACCTTTTCAGTCCTGTTTCCATTTGGTAATGGAAAAAAGAGATACATTAGCAATTAAGATGCCTGTCTTGTACACAATTGATCCTCTTTCAATCCCTGAAACAATGCATATGCTGGCTCATTGCTAGGAATGATTTCTGAGCACAGAGCCAAAAAAAGGCCTGAGTACTATGGGGTGTGGCTTACTCCCACAAGAAAAGATTTTAATCAAGTGTCCAAAGCTTTGTGGTATAGAGGTGAAGTAGCTGTATATATCAAAATTATAAGAGCCAACACCAATGTAAGCATGTGACCTAAACTATGATAATGAAATCAAAATATTTGCTAAGGCTGAAAAATAGAAGAAAACCTTGAGTTATTGTTGGGGAACTTTGATACTGTGGTGGGTTTAGATTTGGAATATTGTTTGCATGAAATTCTGTTAGTGGCATTTTTCAAGTAAAGACAAAACTTAAACAGGATCTCTTACATTTCATGGAAAATATATTTTATTTGGGCTATTCAAATGGATTTCTTTGGTTAGATTTGTGGTATAGTTGTGTGCACATGTTTTAATAAAATATTCCTAACCCACTTCATCTCAATGCTGCTTTGCCCCAAAATGAATATTCCTTTGCTTTAATGGAACAACAGACAACCATAAAATCAAATCTGTATTTTTATAAAGTAACTTGTTATGTAGTGTTTAATGATCATGCAGTAAGCCATTAAGTCTAAATATACCTTGCCCTTAGAAGGGATTATTGTCAGAGATATATGTATGTTTTAAATACATTAAAATTATTCAATTATGTTACCTCTTTTGTTCCTCACATCAAATCATTGAGATATTATGACACATGAAACCGTTTGGGACCTATTCAGACTCAGCAGAATTCCTAATGTTTGTGTTTGGTAATCTTAAACCTTTTTTTTTTTCTATCACTTGGTCACTTGACATCCCTATATTCATTGATTTTCTCAGATGGGTGCCAGTAACATTTCCATTTGACCCTATCACGTGTCAGTGTAGCCCAAGGGCATCTGCTTGCTTCAGGAATATGAAGAAGCTCAAACTTTTCATTCAAGGTCTTGACAAAAAAGTCTTATCATTTTGTAGGTGGGCTACTATGTGATCCTTTGACTTCCCATGGGATCCAGTCTGTAACGGCTCTAGTCCAGAAGTCATTTCCAAGTTGCATTACATGTCCATCCCATCTGATATTTGATGCCTTGGCAAACAAGACAGTGTCCCTGATTCTGGATCCTCGAAGGAGGTTAGAACTCCTGATTCCTTCCCTCACTTGATTGAGGTGTGATATTCCAAGCATAGCTCTTTAAGTTCCTCTTAGGGAGACCCGAATAGCATTCTCATCCTTTTTCATAGGGCCCAGATCTCTGAGGCGTATGTTATTGCAGGAAGAATGGTGGAGTCAAAGAGATGTGCCCGGAGCCAAAGGTCCCTTGTCCTTTTAGCTATTTCTTCAATGCTCTTGAAGATGTTCCATACTGCTCTCTTTCTCCTGCTCAGCTCAGGTTTTAGATCATTCATCATGTTGAGTTCTCGACCTAGGTACACATAACTGCTGCATTCAGAGATGTTTGTTCCATTGAGAGTGCATGGGGCCTCTGGATCTAGTTCATTTTTCATGGACATTGTTTTGTTGAGATTCAGCTGTAGACCTATCTTTCCACATTCTCGGTCAAAGTCAGCCAGCATTTGTGCTGCTTGGCTAATATTTGGTGTTATTAGAACTATATCATCAGCGAGTGTAGGTGGTGTAGTTGCCGACTGTCTATCTTCACTACCATTCCTTCAATTCTAACTATCGCATGTTCTCAAGGGTGGTGCTGAAGAGTTTTGGAGAAATGGTATCTCCCTGCCACACCCCTCTTTTGACATAAATGATCACTTCTTTGTACAATGGTGAGATCCTGGTGGTGAATCCGTAATACAGCCCATGAAGGATCTTGATGTATTGGGTTTGAACACCCTGTTTGGCTAGAGCTTTGATGACTGCCTCCATCTCAACAGAATCAAAGGCTTTCTTTAAGTCAATGAACGTGAGACAGAGTGGAATCTTGAACTCCTACAAACCTCAATGACTTTTGGTACCATGTGGATATGGTCGATTTTGCTGAATCTTTTTCAGAAGCCATGTTGCTTGCATGGTTGTCCTTCATCTAATATTCTGCCAATCCTGTTCAAGATGACTCGAGTGAACAGCTTGTAGATGATAGATAACAGGCTGATGGGGCTTCATTTGCCAATGTCGTGGATGTCTCCCTTCTTGAACAGTGGAACTGTCCTGCTGGTTTCCATTGGGAGGGCACCTTGCATTCTGACAAGTAGTGTGTGAAGAGCCGAGCATTTTGCTTGGATGAATGAAAATTTAGGAGACCTATGTCTACTCCCTGAGATTAATATGCTTATTGATGCAGGTCCTGAAAGCTCAGTGGTTGGGTCTTCAATGCAGTGATGCAATGGGGCAGCAATGCTGAAGGGCATCTTGGCAATCCCTGCAGTGCTCAGTAATTCTGGTGCTATGTGGTGCTGGGGATCAAGCTTAGTTCCTTTGAACTACTTTCATAGTCTTTAAAACAACCTCTTTTATCTTCACAACAGTGCTGTAACATAGAAGTACTGTTCATACCTATTTTACAAATGAAGAAATTGAGGAATAGAGATTTTATGACCCTCCTCCATGTGTTTCAGTTCTTGGAAACTTGGAGCCAGAATTTGGGCCTCATCCATTGTCTTCAGAGTCTGCACTGCTCCATTTTGCTATACAGTCTCCTTAAAGTAATTTCACTACTTCTTCCTAGGATTTTTGTCAGAATAAATGTTTGAGCAACATTGAGAGAACATCTGCATCATCAACATGCACTGAGGATATGTTTAATGTCATATTTCATGCCAAGTTTGTTTGAAAGCAGGTAAGATCTCTTTTTCCAGATGCTAGACCTTGTTTAATCTTTGAAGAATTTTACACTTTTCATGACCAATCTTAATTACGATCTTACAGTTACATAGATACTCTTTAATTATAAAAAATACTTCAATGCTTATTTCAACCAATAAAACCATGTATACTTAAAGAAAAAAATTAATAATTTCGGAATTTCTATGACCTCTACTTTTATTCAGTAGTATGAGCGATTTTAATAGAAGAACAACATTTTTCTACATGACTTTGAATATTAAGGCAAAATCCTGATGTAACATAAGTAGGCAAAATCTGCAAGATTGAAAAGAAGCTTTATTGTCTTCCCCTATAATAGTGAAGTGACCATTTAGAATGACTTCTTCAACTTACTGGTCTAACTTAGCATTGATTTATAGAAACTGTTTGGGGTATACAAATGATTGTGGCTATATCTTAAAAGGTAATTTTTGGAACTTCCCAAACAGTGCTTAGAGAGCTCAAGGGATCACAGTCACAGTCTTCCCGTTCATCATTGATTTGCTGGAGGCGGGCACCAGTAACATCTCCATATGTCCTGTCTCATGCTAGTAGAGCCCAAGGGCACCTGCTTGCTCCAGGAACATAAAGAGCCTCAAACCATTCCATCAGGTCATGGGAATGAGTTCTAAAATTGTTACTGGTATTTGGCATATCAAATACGATACGGGTAGCTTGCCAGGCTCTGCTGTTCGAGTAGCATACTCTTGTAGTCATTTCTAAATCCAGCATTTATTGATGAACTGCAAGGCCAGCAGTGGCCAAGCAAGCCGGGCTGTGATTGGCTAGTCTGCTGGGTAGAGTTCTGACGAGAGGGAAGTCCGGATGTGGAAAATGGAGGCCCTCATGGAGTGGGGGTCGTCTAGCTTGTTGCAAGGCTCTGCTGGGGTGGCGGACCAGGGCTAGAATTCTTGTCTATATTTTTTCAACTTGTGAGGAGGTTCAATGCCAGGACCTGAGGCTATATAGCTGCTTATACCGAATGGTGTTGCAAATTAATGTGTCACCCTAACAGTGGGGCCTCCATGGCCTCATGTAATGGTGCCTAGTGGACTCAAGTTTCTAACACATTAGTGTTTGTTTCCATGTCGTACCAGGATTCAAACTTGGGTTGCTGCTTAGCATGTGCTTTTTTTTGTTTTTTTGCTTTTTGGGTCACACCCAGCGATGCTCAGGGGGTTACTCCTGGCTCTGCACTCAGGAATTACTCCTGGCGGTGCTCAGGGGACCATATGGGATGCCTGGAGGATTCGAACCCGGGTCGGCACAGGCCGGCCAGGTGCAAAACGCCCCTACCCGCTGGGCTGTCGCTCAGGCCCCACATGTGCTTTTAAAAAATTATTATATCACTGTGGGATAGACAATTTCAAAGCAATTCATGAGCTTTTTCTTTTCTTTTTGTTTTATTCTTTTGATTTTTGCTTTTGGGGGGTCACGCCTGGCAATGCTCAGTTGCTCTGTGCTCAGGAATTACTCCTAGCAGTGCTCAGGGGTCCATATGGGATACCAGGGATCAAACCCTAGTTGGCTGTGCAAGACAGATGCCCTACTTACTGCACTGTCACTCCAGTTCCCAATCTTTTTGTTTTGTGTTTTTGACTGTACTTAGTGATTCTCAGGGGCTTACTCATGTTTGTATTTTTTTCCTTAGGAATCATTCTTGGTGGTGCTCAGCGGACCATATACAGTGCCAGGAATGAACCTGGATTGACTGCATGAAGGGCAAGCAACTTGCCCTCTGTTTCTCTTTATAAGGAAGATTGAAAGAATAGAGATATCTTCTTAAGTTGTTTCACATACAAGAATTAAGCTTGATATTGATGTATTGAGACTTTTCTAGGCATTTTTTTCAAAAATTTAATTTACTAAAGCACCTTGAATTACAATTTTTTCATAGTTGAGTTTTTGACATATGTTTTAGATTTTATCATTGTCACAGTTTATTTTCCCATCACTGCTTTTCGAAGGGACTTTTGCTGCTCTACAGATAAGACATGGATGAGGCCACATGAATTTTATAATTTTTCAAAACACATAAGAGGGGCTGGAGAGACAAGAGAGAAGTTATTTTGCATGACATGCACATGGCCGATTCTGGTTCAATCCTTGGCACTAGATGGTCCTCCAAGAATTGTTGGGGTGACCCTATAATGAATCAACTTGCCCATGAAATAGCAGGACCCTCATAACACTATACCCTCAGGTCCTTGTATTAGACCATGCAGAATCACTGGAAGGGGCATTTGAGCACAGATTAGAAGCACTTCCAGTGCTACAACATAGTATGTCTGAAACCAATCATGAATAGCTTTGTAATAATACAATTAAAGGAAGAAATACTCACAAAACCATGTATTCTACGCCAGGTGAGTTAAACATTTTGTAGTTATTATTACCTTTTGTTTTTGCTTCCTGCTGTAGCTCAGGATCTTAAGCAGGTAATACATCTATGTTTTTGTTTTCAGCAACACTAAAAGCATGTCATAATGCTTTAGTGTTAAATGTTGCTGTATCACTGTATCACTGTCTTCCCATTCATCATCGATTAGCTCGAGCTGGCTCCAGTAACATCTCCATATGTCTTGTCTCATGCTAGTAGAGCACAAGGGCACATGCTTGCTCCAGGAACATAAAGAGCCTCAAATCATTCCATCAGATCATGGGAATGAGGTCTATAATTGTTACTGGTATTTGGCATATCAAATACGACATGGATAGCTTGCCAGGCTCTGCCGCTGCAGGTAGCATACTCTTGTAGTCATCTCTAAATCCAGCATTTATTGATGAACCGAGCTGTGATAGGCTGGTCTGCTGGGTGGAGTTCTGACTAGAAGGAAGTCCAGATGTGGAAAATGGAGGCCCCTCATGGAGTGGGGGGTCGTCTGACTTGTTGAGAGGCCCTGCTGGGGTGGCAGACCAGGGCTAGAGCCCGCCATCCCTCCTGGGAGCCTCGTGAGTGGCTGTGCACAGGGAGGGCCAGTAGCAGCTCTACCCGATGTCTGTGCGTCTCTGGATCAGCATACCAGGGGCGGGATTTAACAAAATCCGTTCTTGGGGCCTGGCGATAGCCCAACGGGTAGGGTGTTTGCTTTTGCACACGGCCTGCCTATGCAGGCCCGGTTTGATCCCCGGCATCCCATATGGTCCCCGAGCACTGCCAGGAGTGATTCCTGAGTGCAGAGCCAGGAGTAACCCCTGAGCGTCGCCGGGTGTGACCCAAAAAGCAAAAAAAAAATCCGTTCTCCCTGCCCCAGAAAAGTAACTATGCTGAGACCTTTAGTCCCTCACAGTGAGGGAAGGCTGGCTCCAACCTCCAGTTTCTCCTGAGTGTGGGCAGGAATAACCCACCTCAGGGGTAGCTTATTCCTCGGCGGGTGCTTCACTCAAGCACGTGCCAAGGCCATAGAGGACATCTGTATGCAGTGCACAGAGAGGTTAGAACTCTGAGTCTGCATTTTCTATCTTTATACACTGATTTCATTTCTCATTATCTGCACGGCAGAAAAGAGTTTTGGGCTCCACAGGGCAACAAGCTCCAGCTGAACCCAGCCGGATGTAGCAGAGAAAATTATTTCCTCCCTTTGGAGCGTTTCCCCCCCTAGACTTTATGGTAAACAGTTTCATGTGAACTTTCTGATAACTAATCTGTATTTGCCTTGGAATCAACAGAACATCCTGGTAGACTTCTTGGCAACATTAATCAGGGATAATATACTAATAAATACAAATGTTAACAAATGTAATTATTTTGTTGTGATATTTTATTATACCACTGTGAGATATACAGTTACAAAGATGTTCATAAGATGTTAATATTTGGGTTTCAGTCATACAGTGTTCCAGCCCCATCCTCCACCAGTGCCCGTTACCCACCACCAATGTCCCCGATTCCTCCCCCCCCCTCCCTAGCCTGCCTCTGCAGCAGGTTCTTAATTTCTTTCTCTTTTTCTCTCTCTTTATCTTTTCCTTCCCTTACCACATTGTGGATTACAATACATACATTAAGAGGTTGTCATGTGTATCTTTTTGCCACATGCTCTCAATCAGTTCTAGGTTGGTATTAGCACTTCGACAATTATTAGCACACTGTTCCATTCTCTGCCTTAACTAGCCTGACTCCCACATGTTTGTGATAATTTCCACCTTTGATAAGACCTCCTGTTCCATGTTTTGCCTGACCTTGGTATTGGTATCATAATATGTACATATATATATCTTTATT
The DNA here is from genome assembly GCA_021461705.1 of Cryptotis parvus. NCBI lineage: Eukaryota > Metazoa > Chordata > Mammalia > Eulipotyphla > Soricidae > Cryptotis > Cryptotis parvus. The sequence continues at coordinate 12,506 of JAJIBD010001935.1, forward strand.
TCATGCAAATAAATGCAGTCATTCTATATGTCTCTCTCTTTCTGGCTAATTTCACTCAACATAATCCTCTCCATGTCCATCCATTTATAAGCAAATTTCATAACTTCATTTTTTCTGACAGCTGCATAGTATTCCATTGTGTAGCTATACCAAAGTTTCTTTATCCAGTCATCGATTCTCAGACAACCTGGCTGTTTCCAGATTCTGCCTATTGTGAATAATGCTGCTATGAACATAAAAGTAGGGATGGTGTTTCCGCTGCGTATTTTTGGCTTCCCAGGGTATATTACCAGAAGTGGTATGGCTGGGTCAAATGGGAGCTCGATTTCTAGTCTTTGAAGGAATGTCCATTTTGTTTTCCAAAAGGCTGTACTAGTCGACATTCCCACCAACAATGGATGAGAGTCCCTTTTCCCGGCATCCACGCCAGCATTTGTTGTTCTTGCTCTACAGGATATGTGCCAGTCTCTGTGGTGTGAGATGATATCTCATTGTTGTTTTGATTTGCATCTATCTGGTGACTAATGATGGTAAGCATTTTTCATATGTCTTTTGGCCAATAAGTGTAATTATTAATGTTAAGCAGAGATAATCCCAGATTGTTAACAGATTTACTGGTTACCTTCACCCAGTCATTTCTAGAGTTTAAAATGGGTGGTATAGGTACAACCATGCATGTGTCTCATGAGATATTGCATTAGTGCCAAATCTGTTCTTAACTGTGAGCTACTTTCCTGTTTCTTAATTTGATTTTTCATGTAACTCACTGACTAGAAGTAATCACTGCCTCCTTTTCAAAGGAGGGATTTTTCCCGAGAACTCAATGAGAAAATGCACCTGGAATTAGTAACTTGCTACTGAGCCATCTTCCCATGAATGAAAATGTCTACTGTCCACATTGTCTGCACCTCTGCAAGAGTTGTCACATTTCTTGCATAAATTACTTTGAACTTGAAATCTTCAAACCACTTCATAAAAAACCCATTCAGAGTTCTATGAAAGTTAAAATTTTTAAGTTGTGTAGCAGACTCAACAAGACAGACTCAAAAGCACAGACTCAGCAACACTGAACACATGAGATATACAGTACTACCACTGAACTTTGCAATGTGCCAATCAAGAGGCCAGGCAGCTGGGTTGGGGGAGAGGGACAGGAGGGAGGGAGCATGATGATGGGAAGAAGACACTGATGAAGGGATTGGGTTGGAATATTGCATTCCTAAGACTCAAATATTAATAGTAGTAAATCATAGTTCTTCAATGAGATAATTTTTAAGAAATTGTCATCCTTTGTTCTCAAATATTTTAGTGACACTTGTTACTGCATCATGATCGCAAGTGACCTGATGGTAGGAGCCATAGTAGGTCTTACTCCATCTTTCAAATGTCAATGAGTGAAAGGCAGAGTAAATTTCCTTTCGTCTCTCACTATTTGAGATTTTTATCAGAATGTATATATTACTCTTGTGTACTTTTTTGGATGAGTTTAATAACGGACCAGAAATTTGTGTTCTTGAGAACTTCTGGGTGAGTTTTATAACAGTCAAATTAAAATACATTAGGAGAACTTTGTGAGATACCTTAGTGCAATTACTAAAACATGCACTGTACTTAAAATGTACATTAAATTTAGTAAAAAATACTCATTATAAATAAAAAAGATTGCTTTCAGCAAATAAGACTAGTGCCATTCATTTAAATCTCTGAGCACACTTAGGAGATGGCTGTGGTTTCTCGTAAGGTAAGTTTAGTTCAGTTCCTTGAAATGTTAATTCCCATGCAATTGCCCTTTTTTCCTTCATATATACATTTACACATGCAAACATATTATGCATGTATACATTTAAATGTTGTATTTACTAGAATATATTATTTGTGTTACATGATTTGACTGCTTTAAAAGTTTTTTAGTCTTTAGTTTACTCTTGGGATTTCTAAGTTAATAATAGCCTCCATTTTTCCATTCTATCATTAAAATCAAGTGAATACTATATATTTAAAATGAAATTTTAGCAAAACAACTGCTATGTTGCCCAACATAGCAGAGGTTATCACTCTGCATGTCAGTATGCATC
>JAJIBD010001936.1:0-47855 GCA_021461705.1 Cryptotis parvus
GATTCCCTTCTGCACTCCAAAGCCGAGCGGGGAATGGATGAAGACTCAGGAATCCGATGCAGTTTTAAAAAGGACTTTACTATCACAGGTTCAATATACAATCCAAGAGCAGGGGAAAACACTCACGGACTCTGGGTTCCCCAGCTAGGCCCCAGCCAGGTGTAGGCCAAGATGGCTGCCACCACGTGTTGAGGCCCAACAGAGAATGGAGAGGACGGAGAAGCAAAGCACCAAGGGAAGCCGAAATGGCAAAAGGGGAAAAAAGAGAAGCGCTTCTTTCTTCTTGCAGCTTATTTTTATAGCTAGAAATCCGCCCAAACCTCCCCAGCCCAGCCCATTCTGGGCTGGGCTATCTAGAGATGAAAACAGGAAAATAGCTCTATAGAATGCTTAGCAACTAGGGAGACCATCTGGTTGTTTACAAGACCCAGAGAGCTAATTAAAAGCCTCCTAGCAGAGCTGGGAGAAGCTATAAGCTAAATGTAACTTCCTGGCAGGAAGGATCAAATGCCCTCAGGTAATTTCTCCCAGCACTTCACCTAATATCTTAAGCCAAGATCTGCCTGGAATAGCCTTTATAGGGTAGAGAAGGGGGTTTCTGAGATGGCATGTCTCTGTACCAAAGACTAATACTAATGCCAGTTAAATATTTCTCCAAGCCTTCACAAGAGTCTCGTCTACTTCACTGTAGTTTTGTATTTTAGCTGCCTTTGAGTTATCAGGGAGCCATGCTTGCCTTGCTGGAGGCAAACAGCATTTCTCCTCTGGTCTAATTACTTAGAGATCCAACGTGGCCAGGCAAATATGCTGGTAAGATCTAGCTAGTCCACGATGCTTGTGGTAGCATGAGAGAATATTTATACAAGCCAGTACAGAATACATGGTCCGATAAGACTGCCACATTCAGACTATCCCGCTATCTATGAAGTGACCGGCAGGAGGCAATCCAGGGCAGATGCAGAGGCCTAAAGCTTTTAGGTGTCCTGCAACAGCACTGAAATTGGATAGTTCATAAAAGCTGCTAAGGAGAACAAGAGTACCTTACCTTTTACCAAGGTACACATATTGTTTAGAAAGTGCATAAAATATGATTCAGTATTCCAAGATTTACAAAAATGAGAGTGCTGTTGTTACCCTGGCTAGAGAGTTTAATAAAGATTACTTAAAGATCACATATAAAAGAATTATACTTAAGAGAAATTCTAACCTTTAATAGTGGAATTTAGTCAACCTAAACTTATCTAGAAAAAAAAAAGGATTAGGTTTAATATAAAACCTGACCTCACAATAAGTCTACCTTCAAGATCTCCTGCTGATGCTTTCTATCAGTTTCAATATGCAACGAGAGGTTAAAGGACTCATTTTATCTTTCCTATGAGTCAGTGTCCAGAATGAGTGATGCAGAAAAGAAGATTTGATCTTGGAGAACAAATGAAAATTCCTAGGACATACTGCAAAATTAAAATGGAAAAACACAATATGCTTCGCTTCTTCTCAACTCTTAGAATTAAAGAGTTGCTATAAATAAAATTATCATATCACTTTGACTTTAATGGAAGTAAAATTATTGCCATCTTAATGAGTCCATGTAGAGTGAGACATTTACAAAGTAGCCCATATCATCTAGCTGATTATACACACAGGAAATATGAGTAGGCATAATATTTACTTAAAAACAATTTAACAACTGAATAGTTATTGTTTTAATCGTGGTTTAGTAGGTAGGATTTTTTTCATCTATCACTCATCAAAGTACTTCAACTGTTCAATATTGTGAAAAGACATAGGAGTATAAAAAGATACAAATATATGCTACGTGGTCAAGGATTTAATAACATACTTGAGAAAGTAAATATGCAAGTAACTAAAATATTACATAAATAGGCACACAAAGAATTATTATTTCGGGGTCACACACGAAATGCTTAGGGGTTACTCCTGGCTCTTCGCTCAAGATTTACTCCTGGTGGTGCTTGGGGGCACCATATGGGATGTCGGGGATGAAACCCAGGTCAGCCACGTGCAAGGCAAATGCCTTACCTGCTAAGTAATATTGCTCCAACCCCAAAGAATTATTTTTTCATTAGGTGATAAATTATAAGATATTTTATGACATAAAAGAGAAAATCAAAGATGCTAACCACTAATTTAAGTTCAGGAAAATACATAAATTTTTAATTTTGTTTTGGGGCTACACTTGTTGATACTCAGACCTTCCTTCTGGCTCTGTGTTCAAGATCACTCCTAGTAGTACTTGGGGGACCATGTGTGGTAACAGGAACAAAAAGGAGTTCCCCAGTACGTTCTCTCCTCTGCAAAAGAATAAATATTAACCAATTGTGCCCATTCAGCTGCTAGAATCCAAACTATAGAATAATGAATATAAGTCCAAAGATAATGCAGAAAAATTTTTTATCAAAATCTGTAAAAAACCTAAGTGCTGCATAAATGAGGTTCATCTTTAAGAAAATTGAAACTTTCAGTTTTCACCTATGTAATGCTATTATGTTGGAAAAACTAATGATGAAGTCAGTCAGAAGAAAAAGACAGATGCAGAATGATTTCTCTATATGTGAGATATAAAGAAAAGAGTTAGGAAGTAACAAGTGACCAAATGATCAAAAACAGACTGAGAGTTGGTTTACAGAACTGTACTTACCTAGTAGGAATAGGTTGGATGGGAGGAGTACATGGGACATTGGTCAAGAGAAGCAGATACATTGTGATGGGTGCTATGTTGGAATGATGTATGGGATAAAAAAAAACATAAACAAAATTACTCAAAATTATAGTACTTCAATAACAATGGGAAGGCTTTTTAAAAATAAACATATTTGAAACTGATGTAATAATTTAAATATTTATGGGAAATAAGCAGTCTTTTCAATTACTTAATGCTTTAAGGGTAAATGATCACTTGATCACTTGATCACTTGACATCCGTTATTCATTGATTTGCTCAAGCAGGCACCAGTAACATTTACATTTGACCCTATCACGTGCCAGTGTAGCCCAATGGCATCTGGTTGCTTCAGGAATACGAAAACCCTCAAACCATTCGTTCATGGTCTTGACGAAGTCTGACCATCTTGTAGGTGGGCGGCCACGTGATCTTTTGACATCCTGGGGATCCAGTAGATAATGGCTCTAGTTCAGCGGTCATCTCCAAATCACATTACATATCCAGCCCATCTGATTTTCGATGCCTTGGCAAATGAGACAGCGTCCCTGACTCTGGATCATTGACAGAGGTCCGAACTCTGCATTCCTTCTCTCACTTGAGTGAGGTGTGATAATCCAAGCATAGCTCTTTTGATTCCTCTTTGGGAAACCTGAATAGTGTTCTCATCCTGCTTTTAGGGCCCAGGTCTCTGAGGTGTATGTTAATGCAGGGAGGATGGTGAGGATGTGCCCAGAGCCGGAGGTTCTTTGGCCTTTTTAGCTATTTCTTCAATGCTCTTGAAGGCATTCCCATGCTGCTCTCTTCCTATGGTACATCTCTCTCTGTCCTCTCTCACCCCTCTCTCCTCTCTCTCTCGCTCTCCCTCTCCCTTTCCCCCACTCCAACATGCTCTCTGGATTACCTCCTTGTCTCAGGTAGGGGGTATGCCCAGACACAGGCCCAGAGAAGGGAGGCCACACAAGGCCAGGCAGGTACAGGTACAGGCTGAGCTTGTGGTCCTGGTTAACTCGGCTTGGATACCAGGTACTGGTAAGGTACTGAGCACAGGAGTCTCACCCATGTGCACAGGGCTGTGGCCCAAGACTAAGGAAGCAAGTACAGTCAAAAGGGACTGCTGGGGTACAGTTGGGAGGCTCAGCGGCAATTATGGAGCACAGTACATATGGCTTTGGCCAGAGGCTGTGAAAGTGGACATGGGACAGAGAGAGTGGTGAAGGGACAGGACCTGGGCATTGCTTATGGGAGTCCAGTAGACTGCATGGGACCAGGCAGCATCAGGGACAGGACTCGTAGGCTACAAGAGAGGCATGGACATCTGGGGGAGGAACCTGGAATCATCTACCTTTTCTGTACATTAAACAAACTTTTAATCTTCCAAGTTTTTTTATACAACTCTTTCATACAATTCCCAAGAACCCACTAGCTCAGGAAAATAATAATAGTAAAAAATAAACAAATTTTTAAAGATATGTTTTCTTTATTTTATTTAAACCTTTTAAGTTTCACCAGAAATTAGAGGTTTTACTTTTCATAACACTAAAAAGCAAGTAGTGTCTCTATGTCACATAAATGACATATTTAAGAGGAAAGAATTAAAATAAAATTACAACTATACCATGAAATTCAGTAATAAGCTCTTAGAAAAAAAAGTCAGACTCTAGTTAGAGCTATAAATTTAAAGCCTGCATTCTTCACTGTATATGTTTAAAGTTTATAATTGAGTGGTAACATTTTGAGACCATACCATAAGAAAAGATATTTAAACAATTTATCAGTGTTACTAATAAATAGTATTGAATGTGCTTCAGAGCACTACCATTGCATGTAGTACCAATTTCATAAATTTAATTTAGTTAATAGTCTAAATATAATAGAGTAATGACTTTCTAGAGCACTGTGAACAACTCCATTGGCCTTAAGACAATACTGACTCTCTGCCTCTAGAAATATTTTGATATCCAGATTTTTTAAAATTTAATATACAGGTTTTAAAATATAGTCCAGCAGATAGGGTGTTTGGCCTTGCATGCGGCCAACCCAGGTTCTATCCCTGGCATCCCATATGGTCCCCCGAGCACCACCAAGAGTAATTCCTGAGTGAAGAGCTATCACTTTTTGGAATACTCCTAGCGATGCTCAGGGGTTACTCCTGAGCAGGAATAACCCCCTGAGAATCGCTGGGTGTGAGCCCAAAAAAGCAAAAAATAAAAAAAAAAATTAATATCTGATGATAACATGGGGGTTGCCATGCTTGCCTTGTTTTTGGCCCACCAATCATCCCATTTCCAGCAACCGATAAGTTCCTTCTAATCACTACTAGGAATTCTCCCTGAGCATGAAGCTAGAAGTAAGTCCTAAATATCACTTGATATAGCATAAATCCTCCCCCAAAAAAAATTGAATAATTTGAAATAAATAACTTTGGGTACTTTCTTGAAATACTAGCAGGAAAATAGTAATGAAAAATAGAAAATACAAAACAAAGTTTGAAACTTATACTATTAAAACAAACTACTCATTTTTCAAAATGTAGATTGGAGAATTTTCTGCATACTTTCCAATGACAAGACATGCAAGTAGGCAAGCTAATCAAATTATGTTCTCTTTCCTTTTAAAAAAGATCCTCAAGACTTTAATTGCTCTTTTATTATGCTCTGCCATATGTGCTTAAAGTATTTCTCACCTAAACTGTGTTTAAGGATTTTCTATGGTGTCACTGGTCATTATTTTCATGCAGCACCTCTCTAGCAAATTATTAAATGCACTGAGAAGGATGTTCTCAGACGGTGTAAACTGCCACAGCACCGTGCACCATTGACAGGACAGGCACTGAGATTTTATGCATAATGTGCTCGTGTTGCACTATTTTCCCTCTTAATTTAGTCTGCCTCAAAAAATTTGCTAGACTAGAAGAATGGGGTTTAATTAAAAATTATTTAAGCAGCATAACAATTAAGGGGATAGATCAGTGATTAAGGTCATTCATGTTCAAAAACCTTAGCGAGGCCCTGGCAACATAAGAACCCTAATAAGTGCCAGGCCAATGAAAGCCTCTCATGCAATCTGGGATAGCCCAGAGCACTGTCAACTGCAGGCCCTAGAATTGACTATGTACCCTGTGTCTTGGAAAATAGGAGGTTCCATGGAGGCACTACCAAAAATGGAAAAAAGAAATGGACAGATGTAATGTACAATCTATTTTAGTAACATTCATACACATTTGTGCTTCCTTCACCACCAAAAAAAAGCCCCTATCACCTTCAAAGAACATAAGTGATAAATAGCTACGAAGTGATTGCATTTACCTATCTATGGAGATAAATGAAAGGGAATAGAACACAGATATTATGAAAGCATATCTGAGTGAAACAAATTTAATAAAAGCTCAATAACGATATTGGATGATCTTCCTAATTGTCATGTGCTACTAACTGTTAAGACAGAGCTAATTCCCTAGACATTCAGAGCCTGCTTAGTTGGACAATGCTCTTTATCAGTGCTCTTCAACCTTTTTATACCTGTGGACCAGAAGCACATGCTCTGTTTAAAGGTTCGCACACTGGTTGCTATAACCAAGGGAGCAGAACAGTGGTTCTCAAACTTTTCTGTACTGTGGACTTGCACTGGTATTTGGACCCGTGGCTGAAGACCCTGCTATATATGTCATAGTTTTGGGAGCCATTTTAATGCCTTCTCTTTTTTTTTTTAATGAAGGTAAATTTGGTTTTCAAGAATGTAAATATTTATGTAAATTTTAGGGATAAAAGAATGATCACACTCTCACAACCAAAGTGTAAGCTTCCCATAGGGCTTTTCTGCTCATTTAATGACATTAATCTCTGTTCTGTCTAAATCTGTTTGTTTTTATTGGACAGTTTTTATTACCCTGCTCTGATTATCTGTCTACAGATACAATCATCATTACTGACTAAGCAATCTCTAAGGTAGACTATGAGAAGAAATTATTGGATAGCTACTAGTTATAAGGAACTTTGGTGAGTCTGTTTTGTTTTGATAGTTAGGCCCGAGTAGCCTAATATTTTGGAAACAAGGACCAGAAACCAAGGTCCCTTAAATCTGCCTTAGGCAATAAAATCTCACCTCATTCAAAAGGTTTTATTGTTCTCTATTCACAGCAAATTGAAAGAGATAAATATTGTAAAAACAAACCTCCTTTTTTAGAGGACTTAATATGCAGCTTGGAGAAACATCAATTAGTCTAACAGTCTAGTGATTTCTCTACCACATAATTCACTTCTTCCAGGGAGAAGTACAGAAATGGACCTAGGAATGCCAAGCTTGAACTTCTCTTTGCTTTTTAACTTTTTAGAATCTGCCTGTCCTTGAGATACATTTTTGCTGTTGTGCTCCAAGTTACAGGAACCATTCGACATAAAATGTTTTTGCTCTTGCCTGGCAGGCATACAAGGGATCTGGTGCTGTCTTGGATCACTGTCTATTAATGTGGGTCAGCAGTAGTTAGCTCATCTTTGTTATACATGTAATCGTGTTTTTCTGCATTTCTAAAGCAATAAAGCTATCTCTCCCCCTTCATTTTGCTTTTCCTTTTGTCTATCAATTTGCCTAGATATAGGCGAAAGGTAAAGGGAATTATTTTATTAATATGTTCAAACTACAATAACTACACTATTATAAAAGTAATTTGAATGATGATTCCATAGAAATGGCACAAAAGTAAAAATCCTTGAAATCTTAAAAACTCATTAAGATAAAAAGACATCAATTTAGAAGAAAACATTGAAAAAACATTACATTTTTTACATAAAGGGGAGATAATAACGTAAGCCGGAGTGATCTTCAACACAATCCCTGCAAATAGGTTGGGTTGTTCATAATAGGAACTTTTAGATATTTTACAGTGAAAGAAAATACCTCCTTTAATTAAGGGTACCTTACTGTAAAAAATGTGTTTAACATTGAACAGGACAAAACTAATGAGCACATATGATAAAGAAACTCTGACAAGGGAAACCTGATTTGTAACTATTCTGTTTCTGATGATGAGTTCTCAGGGCTACCACTAACCCTGTTAGCAGAATTAGGTTCAAGTAGGATCTAAACGTATCACGACAAATCAGATTTAGAAGCCAAATTGTCAGGTCTGTACTTTGTGTGATTTGTTTGCTTTTTTTTGGTCTGCTCAACAGGTATATCTCCAAATTCAAAAAGGAACATGGTTCAATTGAATATATAGTGTATGGCTGACGAATTCAACCATGCTCTCACTTCTTAGTAACTTTGAGTAAATTGAAACAGAGTCATAAGATCTTGGCTCAAGATCACCCCCCCCACACAAGGTGTTTGGGAGACCATGCAGTACCAGCAATCAAACTGATGCTTCCTACATGCAAAACATGCATTCTAGTTTGTTAAACCTCTCTCTCTAGTACAAAAGGGGTGCATATAATAAAAATTGCCCCCTTGTTTAAATTTAGAAATAGTTGACTGGTATCAGAATCATTGAGGTACACGTATCTTTTAAATTTTTTTCACAAATATGAATAATCATAATATGATTGATAATAGTAACAATTAGACAGCAGTTTTAGCAGCACAGAAACACAAAATCATCAGATTTTGAATTTACATCACATAAAAAAGTCTTTCATAAAGCATGTCATGAGGAAAATTTTACCTTGGGTCTATATTAAGCAAATCTTACCTGTATTTATCTATATGATAAATAACTGAGCACATTGTGGTGTGGCTTCCCAGATGGCACAAGAAATAGTGACAAGAAAGACCCCTGCTCAGTCCAGGCATTTGGATAAGTAGCTGGGAGACAGAGGACATTTAAGTTTCTTAGAAGTCGAAAACCAGCGAAGAGACTGTGATCCCAGGATTTCTGCCAATGCATGGTGCCTCCTCCCCACATCCACCAGAACACTTGTTGTAGGATGTAGCTTCCTAGCCACAAGTTAATCTTCCCTTCCATATTGCATTGGACCCACATTATTTTGACCTCTTATACTGGATTCTCATAGGGCAGCCTAGTACCTGAAACAATTTAGGCCAATAGTTCATTCAAAAAGCCCAAAACTAAAAATAAAATGGTGAACACAAGAATCATTACCATCACAATCAAAAGTAGCAGTTAGTTTACAACTAAGAACATGTACTCTGAGTCAGCGCTAAAGGCCCCAGAGAAGTCACACAGGAATACAAAGAGGAGGTGCTGTCCTTGAAAGAAAGAAGAGACCACCAACTACTGATCTTCCTTGGACTCCAACCTGGCAGTGAAAGGGGAACCCTAACACTGATAGTGCTCTAGAAGGTTCCACCTCCAGACTATTGTGGCATCATGAGAAAACAGTGCAGATACCCACCATGAGAAGTGGATGAATAAAGGGAGCCCTGAAATCTCAATGAGGAATACCCACAAAAATGCTCGTCATCACTAATCATCAGAGAGATGAAAATCAAAACAACAATGAGATACCACTTGATACTACAGAGACTGGCACATATTCAAAAGAGCAAGAACAACAAGTGCTGGTGTGGATGTGGGGAAAAGGGGACAATCATCCACTGTTGGTGGGAATGCCGGCTGGTACAGCCTTTCTGGAAAACAATATGGACATTCCTCCAAAGACTAGAAATTGAACTCCCATTTGACCCAGCCATACCACTCCTGGGAATCTACTCTGGGAAACCAAAAATACACAGTGGAAACACCATCCCTACTTTTATGTTCATAGCAGCATTATTCACAATAGCCAGAATCTGGAAGCAACCACAGTGCCCGAAAATCGATGACTGGATAAAAGAAGCTTTGGTACATCTACACAATGGAATACTATGCAGCTGTTAGGAAAAAATTAAGTTATAAAATTTGCCTATAAATGGATGGGCATGGAGGGATTATGTTGAGTGAAATTAGCCAAGAAGGAGAGAGACAGATACAGAATGACTGCATTTATTTGCATAGCATAAATATATATGTACATATTATGATACCAATATCCAAGGTCAAGTGAAACATATATCAGAAGGTCTTGTCAAAGGTGGAAATTATCACAAACGTGTGGGAGTCAGGAGGCTAGGTAAGACAGAAAATGGAACATTGTGCTCACAATTGTCGAGGGTACTAATGCCAACCTAGAACTGAGCATTAAATAGAGGCAAAAAAAGATACACATGACAACCCTTTAATGTATGTTCTGTAATCCATAGTCTGGAAGGGAAGGAAAAGAGAAAAAAGAGAAAGGGAAAGAAATAAAGAACCTGCCATGGAGGAGGGCTGGGGGAAGGGGAGGGAATCGGGGACGTTGGTAGTGGGAGATGGGCACTGGTGGAGGGATGGGTGCTGGAACACTGTATGACCAAAAACCCAAATATGAACTTTGTAATTGTATATCTTTGTAATTGTAAAAATAAAAAATTAAAGAAAAAAGAATTCAGGGATGAAATTGTGAGGATTTTAATGAGCTCAAAGTAATAGAGGAAAGAACATTCAATGAAATACAAGAGGGTATGAAAGAAACAATGGAATGGACAGCCAATAAAATATAGGAGGACCTAAGATTAGAAATAAAACTACAAACAGACGTGTCATTAGTAAAAAATTCAGTATATGAAGTGAAAAGACTAACTGGGTATCCTCAACAGTAAAATGACAACTGCCAAGAGAAGCAGTGAGTTTAGAAATGAGCTGCAGAACGCACTCAGGGAAAAGAAGATGGAAAAACACCTCAAAAATAGCTCAGCAATGGGCCAGAGAACACTGGGATGAATTCAAGAGGAACAATATAAGAATCATCAAAGACACAGAGGGAAAAGGAAGCAACAACAATGATGTAGGGACAGTTAAAGAAACATCATTGCTCAAAAGTTCCCAGACTTTTTGAAGGATCCGATTTGAAGGGATGCAGGCATCCAGATTCAAGAAGTCCAAAAGGGCACCAGCTAAAAAAAGAACCTAATAAAAACTCCAAGACATATCCTAATCAGAATGATGACTGTCATAAAGATACAATACAGCAAATAGGAAGATCAAAAAAAAATATTTCATACGAAAGAGTGTCCCTTAGATTTACAGCAAATTTAACAGATGAAACACTCTGAGTCTGGAAGAAAGTTGTGGGATATGGTAAAAATACTCAATTAAATGAAAACCTCATCGGGGAATTCTTTTACACAATTTGATTCTCATTTAGATTTTAAGGGAATGGTACACAACTGATGTTGGGGGTGTTAACTTTTTCCAATTTCGCTCCACACTAACTGCTATGCACACTCTGCCACACCACACAGGTGAGCAGACTCACACACCCTCAACCCTCAAACTTCAGGAAACTAAAACTTCTGCCAACTGTGGGCAGAACATAATCAAAGATGTATGCTTATTCATCCCACAAAAGAGATAGAAATTGATTTTGGTGCAAAAACCTCAGGGAGGGCCACAGCTCCCTGCTTCCAGAGTCTTAGGAGGTGCTCATGTAGAGCACTACTCCTCCGTCTCAGGCCAGTAAGCAATTATTTCTATAATATAACTAGTTCTCTTGTATCACTTGATCACTCGATCACTTGATATCCCGTTATTCATCGATTTTCTCGATCGGGAGCCAAAAATGTTTCCATTTGACCCTATCACGTGCCAGTGTAGCCCAATGGCATCTATCTGTTTCAGGGATATTAAGAGCTTTGAACTGTTTGTTTAGAGTCCTGATAAGGAAGTCTGACCACCTTGCAGGTGGGTGGCCACGCAATCTTTTTGGCATCCAGTGGGATTACTTACCATCAGTAAGGCTCTAGTCCAACGGTTGTCTCCAGATCGCATTATATGACAAGCCCATCTGATTTTTGATGTTCTGGCAGATGAGACAGTATCCTTGATTTTAGAATAGCGACGGAGGTAGGAACTCCGGATTCCCTCTCTCACTTGAGTGAGGCGTGATATTCCAAGCATGGTTCTTTCGATTCCTCTTTGGGAGACCTGAATGGTATTCTCATCCCTGCTTTCATAAGGCCCAGGTCTCTGAGGTGTATGTCAATGCAGGGAGAATGGTGGAGTCAAAGAGGTATGCCCATAGCCGGAGTTTCTTTTTTTTTTTGACTATTGTTTTGATGTTTTTGAAGATATTCCATGCCGATCTTTTACTCCTGCACAACCCAGGTTTCAGTTCGGTCGTTCGTCATGTTGACTTCTCGACCTAGGTACACATAGCTGTTGCATTCAGAGATGTTTGTTCCATTGAGAGTGAATGGAGCCTCTGGAACTAGTTCATTTTTTATGAGCATAGTTTTGTTGAGATTCAGCTGTAGACCTATACTTCCACATTCTCGGTCAAAGTCTGCCAGCATTTGTGCCGCTTGGCTGATGTTTGGTGTTATTAGAACGATGTCATCAGAGAAGCGTAGGTGGTGTAGTTTCCAGCTGTCTATCTTCACTCCCACTTTTCCCCATTCTTTTTTCTGACTTAAAGCTACCTTTTCCAAAAAAAAAAAAATATATATATATTGGTATATATATGTATGTATGTATACCACCCGCATGGCAGAGCCTGGAAAGCTTCCCGACAGTATTCAATATGCCAAAACCAGTAAAAAATGTTTATCTTCCTGACCCTGAAAGAGTCCTTAATACAACAGCACTAAGGATGAACAAAGAGGGTCTGATAAAAATCTCAGGGCCATACTAAAATGCCAAAACGAAGAAAGACGAAAATGACTGTAATTTCAATGCATGTACACTGGCATCGGAAGCATATATCGAAGACCTGATAATGCAAACACAAATGATCAAGTATGGCATCATTGGTCTGACTGAGATGAGGAGGCATCAACCACATTATGCCATCTTTGACACTGGAGAAGAACTGTTCCTCGGAACTTGTGACGAAAAGAGGCATTGGAGGCATCGGTGTCCTTGTCAATACAAACATGGCTGTGAACATTGATTCATTTGAATGCCTAACAAACCAGATAGGATGATTACACTTGAAGAGATGTGGCCCACTACCTGCAGTTTCTATCTTCATTGTCTACGCATCAACATCCACATAAAAGACAGAGAAATTGAGAAATTCTAGATAGAAATGGAGTTCTATAAAAATGATCACACCTTCTACAAAATCATAGTCGGTGATTTCAATGCCAAGATAGGACCGAGAAGATCAGCCGAAGAACTCCACATCGGGACCCATGGCCTAGAATGGAACAAACAGGGTGAGAGGCTATCTGAGTTCATCATAGCCACCAAGACTATTCATGGGAACTCACAGTTCCAAAAAGGCAGATTCCAAACGTTGGACATGGGAATCTCCTGATGGACAGTTGCACAATGAAATTGACCACATAATCTTCAACCGAAGGTTTTGCCTAACCAATGTCGCTGTCATCCCAAAATTCCAAACAGGATCAGACCACTGTCTCCTTCATGGGGAAATTCTACTTCACACAAAAAGGAAAAAAGTCTGCAAAGTTTAAGAAGAAAACCACCAGAATGACCACCAACTGGGAACTCTTTGGCACCATTGCAGCAACATGGGAACTTGCTATTATTGACAACGTTGATTCAGAATACAACCCAACCGACTGGTTCAACACCTCCATGATTGTGCAAAGAATGCGGAGAGAGTAAAGGACACAAAAGGACACCTGTCTTCAAAAACCTTTGAGCTCATCCACCAACTTGGTAAGGTGCGAGCCTCAGGCGACCAGATAATAACATCCAAGCTTGCAAAGCAGTGCAGAGAAGCGATAAAGGAAGACCTCAAGGAGAGAAGATCAGAAGTGCTGGAGGATGCAAAGAAACCGGAAAAAGCATTCACAATGCCCGCCTTTCTTTTGCC
The DNA here is from genome assembly GCA_021461705.1 of Cryptotis parvus. Classification (NCBI taxonomy): domain Eukaryota; kingdom Metazoa; phylum Chordata; class Mammalia; order Eulipotyphla; family Soricidae; genus Cryptotis; species Cryptotis parvus. The sequence continues at coordinate 13,498 of JAJIBD010001936.1, forward strand.
AACTATAAGACAAAAATGACTGCCCTCTGACATCCTGATGGATCTATCACATCTTCCAGAAAGGAAATGGAGATTATCCATGACTTCTACTCAGATCTCTTTGATAGTTATGTCCACCTACCCACATTTACCAAATTCTGCAGGATGGATATGTCATTCCCAACATTCTCCCTTCTGAAATCCTACATGCCATTTCATTGGTTAAGAAAGCAACAGCATCAGGCCCAGACAAGATCAAACCAGAACACCTGAAGAATCTACCGTCAGTTCTCATCAATACACTAGCTTGACTCTTCACACGCTACCCTCACCAAATGCAACGTGCCCTCCCAATGGAAAACTATCAGAGAAGTTCCTACTGTTCAAGAAGGGGAGACATTCAGAACATTGGCAACTATCGCCCTATCTGCCTGTTGTCTGTCATATACAAACTGTTCACTAGAGTCATCCTGAACAGGATTGGCAGAACATTAGATGAAGAACAACCATGCGAGCAGGCTGGCTTCCAAGAAAGATTCAGCACAATCGACCATATCCACAAGATAACCAAACTCATTGAAGTCTATAGAGAATTCAAGATACCGCTCTGTCTCACTTTCATTGATTTAAAAGAAAGCCTTCAATTCTGTGGAGACTGAAGCAGTCTTAGAAGCCCTAGTCAAACAGGGCGTTCAAACCCAATACATAAATATCCTTCGTGAACTATATCACGGTTTCACCACTAGGATCTCACTATTCAACAGGGAAGTGATCATGGATGTCAAAAGAGGGGTTCGGCAGGGTGATACCATTTCACCAAAACTCTTCAGCACCACCCCTCGGAAATCATCTTTTGTATAAACATAGTAATATTTAACTACACGAGATTAAATATAGAGGGTGATATTTCACTGGGAGATCACGACATATGTTAGCACCAAACTATATTCTCCTCTGGATTGATCATTTCCATCCCCCTTTGGGTGCTGTCTCCAAAAACAACAGCCTTGCTTTTGCTCCAAGACAAGTCTAAAGTGCTCTGCTCCACTGCAAGGCCACCCACAGCTTGAAAGGACAAAGCTGATTCTGGCCTTGCTCTAATCTTTGGGTCAGAGCAGGGAATTCTTCTAAAAGTTGACCCATTTTGTAGTCAGGATGGACTCTTTTATTGGTACCAAGAATATAGTCCTTCACAGGAACCTATATAGGTGTAATGAGAAATTAGATCTTATCTGAATGCAGTGTGACTTATAGTAGGAAAATATGAAGGAAACCTAGGTATAAATAATTTACAGTTAGGGACTGGAGCGATAGCCCAGCGATAGGGCATTTGCCTTGCACGTGGCTGGCCTGTGCCAGCCTGGGTTCGATCCCCAGCATCCCATATGGTCCCCCTGAGCACCGCCAGGAGTAATTCCTGAGTGCAGAGCCAGGAGTAACCCCTGAGCGTCGCCAGGTGTGACCCAAAAAGCAAAAAAAAATAAAGATAATAATAATAATTTACAGTTAAATAACTCACAACTGAGCTGTTTGACCATCTTTTTGTATTTATAGAAAAAAACAAATCCTTTGGCCTAGACATATGAACAATCTTATAGGAAGGAGAAAAACAGTACCTCATTATCAATACAAAGATCCAGGGCTAGCAGTAGCCTTTGATCCAACAATTTCATGGATAGAAAAACAAATAAAGACCTTTATAAACTCAAAACCAATTTTAAAAGTAGGACTGAATGGGTTTACTGTTAGACAAGACAAAAACCAAAAAGCACAAAAACTTATACAGAAAAATGGCACAAATACCATGTCAATAATCTCTCTCAATGTCAATGGCCTAAATGCAACAGTTAAGTGGCACAGACTGGCATAATGGATTAAAAAAACTGAATTCAACAGTCAGCTGTCTACAAGAAACACATTCGAACGTCAGAGGAAACACAAATTTAAAGTCAAAGACCGGGAAACAGTTCTTCATATAAACAACTTCTCCTAAAAGGACAGGGTGGCCATACTAGCATCTGACAACATAGATTTCATAAATTAATTCTAATTGAATTAAAGGATTAAAAAAATAACAACTATCAAAATAGAAGATATAATTATATGATTTTAGAGTCAAGTGTTAGTCCTTTCTTTTTCTGGGGATGGGATGGGTGGTTGTTAGGCCATACAATGGGGTGCTCAAGGGCTCTTCATGGCCCTGTACATAGACGTTGACCCGGTAGTACTTGGGAGACTGTAAGCACTGTTGGGGATTAAAACCAGGGTTTACTTGAACCGATATAAGGCCAATACCAATACCTTAAGCCCTAAATTCTGGCACCTCAGATGCTATTTTTTGTAAATTCAAAATGCATAATATTTGACTGAATTATTATAAAAAAGTGTCTAACCATTTGACCCATTATGTGCATAATCATGTACATTCTTTGTGTAAAATTTTGTATATAAGCAATTACTATTGAAGAAAAGTACAAATCAAATTATACAACTCCACGAAAATTTTTGTCTGGAATTAAACCAGACAATTTGGGAAATGAACATGCTAAAATAGATTCACAAACTACGTAGAAAACATCCACTAGCAACTCTTTTATTCATATATAAACTTCTTAGGATCTCCTTTATTTATTTCTAATGTAAGCTACCATTTCTCTGGTATGACATTTTTAATCAAGATTCTTTTTTTTTGAAAACTACATGATCAGCTGTAGCATTTATTGAAAGAATGACATAATTAATCTTTTTTACAGTGAATAATTGTTATTATTTGCCAACATTATTTATTATAAATCATTCTAAGTTAATGTAATGAAGTTTAGCTTAAGCCCAGCCAAAGAAACTGATCCTCTTGGGAAACCAATATTCACAGGTATGTACAATTAACCAAGATTCTAACACAGATTCTTAGTTCATCTACGAACTTCTATTTTTTTAGTCACACCTGGCAATGCTCAGGGTTACTCCTGGCTCTGCACTCAGAAATCACTCCTGGCAGTGCTCAGGGGACCACATGGGATGCCGGGGATCGAATTCAGGTGGAATACGTGCAAGGCAAATGCCCTACCCACAGGACTATTGCTCCGGCCCTCTATTCTTTTATTCTCTCTTTGCAGTCTGTTCTTATCACAGAAGTTAGAAAGATCTCAAAAAATTGAGGTTTGGGTTATAGCAATTCTAAAAAAAAAAATAGTTTTCTTCGTCTCTGAGTTAAAGTCTTAATAATATAATGTGGTGATTATAAATTCCACTTTGCCTTAAGTCCTGTTTTATGTTCGTTGTTCTAATTCGTTTACTTATAATTATCCTTTTCATACTTAAAAAGTTTTGTTTGAACAAAAATATACAACTGTTTGTCAAGATGCAATCCCTGAAACATGACTTGTCTCATACCACTGTGCTCTAGACTAATTGTTTTATATTACTAGAAGAACCTATATTGTCTGGAACCAGGGTGTTTTCTTTACATTTTGAATTGCTTTTATCTGGTACTAAAAGCAATTTTGTCCACATGTCACTTGGGGTTTTTGACAATATTCCTATTCATCAATAAAGGGAAATTTTATTTATAATAATATTTCCACTTCCACTGGGTATCTATGCTTAATTTGTCATTATAAGTTTGATAGCCTTTTACCATTGTAAGTGTTCATTTGTTTATTGCTTCTCTTCCTGAAACTCTGTAAAACAAAAGTGCTTTAAGCACCATCAATAATGGTGCTTTTTTCATAGAGTCTACTTAATGATTATTTATTGCTTGCAAAAAACAAAATAGATTAACTTTATTACAGACAAATTAGTATGATATTTATGGAAAAAAGTTGGGAAAACATTAGTCATATAAGGAACAATATCACACATAATATTATAGAATATACAGAAAAATTTAATAGTTATCTTGGGAAAATTTTACACACACAAATGGGTATGGTATCATTATTACAAAGTTATTGTACATTATTTATAAAGTTATAAAATTATACATTATTATAATAATTATAAAGTTACTATACATTATTTAACATTATTATAATTTAGATATTTCACATGCTTGCTGCATATGTTCAAGAAGGGGTGGTCGTCTGGCTTGTTGCGAGGCTCTGATGGGGTTGGCGGGCCAGGGCTAGAACCCACCATCCCTCCCGGGAACCTCGTGAGCAGCTGGGCACAGGGAGGCTGGTAGCAGCTCCGCCCCATGTCTGCAAGTCTTCTAGTTGCAACAAACTGGGAGAGGTTGATGGGGAATGGGAAACTATAATGTCACCCTAGAACTCACTATTGACTATACCCATAGAGCATCATAAACCTTAATATCTGTAGGGTAAGCCACGAAGTGTAAGAGAAGAGAGAGAGAAATGCAGAGACTGAGACAGAGAGAGAGAGAGAGAGAGAGAGAGAGAGAGAGAGAGAGAGAGAAAGAAAAGGTGCCTGCCTCTAGGGACAGGCTGGGGTTGGTTGGAGGGAGTGTTCGGACATTGATGGTGCGAATGGGGCACTGGTGGAGGGATGGGTGCTGGAACACTATGACAGAGACCCAATCAGGAACATCCTTGTAATTGTGTATCTCATGGTGTTATAATAAAAATTAAGAAAAAGGTATTTAAATGTATTATTTTTCTCACTACAAATAAGACAGCACAGAATGATAATTTCCTCACTGACTAATTAACCATTCACATAGAATTAAAAATGCAAATGGTTAGTCTTATAAAACTATCATACATTGTGAATATATTAAATTTAAGCTAAAATGAAAAACTAGAAGCAAAACTAATGATGTTTCATGGTATTTCCACTATCAAATTACCAAAATAATAACTTTGTTCAGATAACGTTAGTAATCATTGCTATATTACATACCAAAGTTTGGATTTTTCCTGTCATAGACAATTCTTAGTAATTTTTTTAAAACCATCACTGTATCACTCTCTTCCCGTTCATCATCGATTTCCTCGAGAGGGCACCAGTAACATCTCCATATGTCCTGTCTCATGCTAGTAGAGCCCAAGGGCACCTGCTTGCTCCAGGAATGTAAAGAGCCTCAAACCATTCCATCAGGTTATGGGAATGAGGTCTATAATTGTTACTGGTATTTGGCATATCAAATACGACACGGGTAGCTTGCCAGGCTCTGCCGTGCGGGTGGCATACTCTTGTAGTCACCTCTAAATCCGGCATTTATTGATGAACTGCATGGCTGCTTGCAGCCGCGCAAGCCGTGCTGTAATAGGCTCTTCTGCTGGGTGGAATATTGATGACAGGGTAGTCCGGATATGGAAAATGGAGGCCCTCATGGAGTGGGGGTCGTCTGGCTTGTTGCGAGGTTCTGCTGGGGTGGCGGGGCAGGGCTAGAACCCACCATCCCTCCCGGCGCCTCTTGAGCAGCTGGGCACAGGGAGAGCCAGTAGCAGCTCTGCCCCATGTCTGTGAGTCTCTGGATCAGCATACCTGGGCCGGTTTAAAAAAGACTGCTGCTTAGTGGATCTCCATGAGCCGTGCTGCGATAGGCTAGTCTGCTGGGTGGAGTTCTGACGAGAGGGAAGTCCAGATGTGGAAAATGGAGGCCATCATAGAGTGGGGGGGTTGTCTGGCTTGTTGTGAGGCTCTACTGGCGTGGCAGGGCAGGGCTAGAATCCGCCATCCCTCCCGGGTGCCTCGTGAGCAGCTGGGCACAGGGAGAGCCTGTAGCAGCTCTGCCCCATGTCTGTGAGTCTCTCAATATTAATATGCATGGTTTTAAAACCATGCATATTAATATTTTATTTTATTTCCCAAAACTATGTTCATGAAGAATGAACTAGTTCCAGAGGCCCCATTCACTCTCAATGGAACAAACATCTCTGAATGCAGCAGTTATGTGTACCTAGGTCCAGAAATCCAACATGATGAACGACCTAAAACCTGAGCTGCACAGGAGGAAGTAGAGCGGCATGGAATGCCTTCAAAAGCATCGAAGAAATAGTTAAAGGACAAAGAACCTCCGGCTCGGGCACATCTCTTTGACTCCACCATTCTCCCTGCATTAACAAATGCCTCAGAGACCTGGGCCCCTACGAAAGCAGGATGAGAATGCTATTCGGTCTCCCAGAGAGGGATTGAAAGAACTATGCTTGGAATATCACGCCTCACTCAAGTGAGAGAGAAGGAATTCGGAGTTCTGACCTCCGTCGCTATTCCAAAATGAGGGATGCTGTCTCGTTTGCCAAGGCATCGAAAATCAGATGGGCTGGACATGTAATGCGATTTGGAGACAACCGCTGGACTAGAGCCATTACCGACTGGATCCCACGGGATGTCAAAAGATCACGTGGCCGCCCTCCTACAAGATGGTCAGACTTCCTTGTCAAGACCCTGAAGGAACGGTTTGAGGCTCTTCATATCCCTGAATCAACCAGATGCCATTGGGCTACATTGGCACGTGATAGGGTCCAATGGAAATGTTACTGCGCCCGCTCGAGCAAATCGATGAATAACGGGATTCAAGTGATCAAGTGATCAAGTGATCCCAAAATGCATATGTAGTGGTATTCTAGGGGAGTAATCTAATGCCTTAATCTTTCCTCAACCATGAGCACATGTCTTTCATTCACTAATATCATAGAAACAACACACATGCTGTGTATAAATACCGTTTTGTTTGGCAGCCAAAGCTGATATTGTTCAGGGATCACTTCTGCTACTCAAGATTACTCTAGGGGTTTCCAGGGATGGTACCTGGTCAATCATTCTCCCTGGGAAAAAAAATGGAAAATGGATCAGCAATGGAACAGAGAACAATGGGATGAAGCCAGGTGGAACAACAAGAATTATCGGAGTCCCAGAGGGACAGGAAAGCAAACCCAAGGAAATTAAAACAGTTAAAAACATCCTGGCTGAAAAGTTCCCGAGTTAAAAGCGAAGGCATCCAGATCCAAGAAGCCTGATGTGTACCAGCAGTTAGAGACCCCAATAGAAAGACCCCAAGACACATCCTAGTCAAAGTAATGGATGCCATAGACAGAGACATAATTCTTCAGGCAGGAAGATCAAGAAGGATATTTTTAATTTATTGATCTTTATTTAATTTACTTGTTTTATATATGTATTTATTTGTTTTGGTTTTCATGCATTTTTTCTAACAACCATCTCTTCACCATTGTACTTTTTTCCACCCCCAGTGTCCCCAATTTCTTCTCTCTCTCTCTCTGTCTCTCTCTCTGTCTATCAGTCTGTCTATCTGTCTGTTTGTCTATCTCCTATCTACCCCCTTCTGCTACAATATTACAAAATACACTTACCACAAGTGTGTGGTAGTCAGAGGTTAGGTAAGACAGAAAAGGGACAACTTTACTAATAATTGCTTGAAATGGTAACGCCATCCTAGACCTGAACATTGAATGTACCCAAAAGGGATATACATGATAACCACTAAATGTATGTGTTGCAAGAAACAATGTGTAAGAGAGAAAGGAGGAGGGAGAGAGAAAGAGAAAAGAAAGAGAGAGAGAAACAGAGAGAGAGAAAGAGAAGGCTAAGTACCTGCCAAGGAGGCGGGCTGGGGGAGTGGGGAGGGAATCAGGGAACACTGGTGGTGGGAAATGTACACTGGTAGAAGGATGGGTCCTATAATATTGTATGACTGAAACCTAATCATAAACAGTTTTGTAATTATATTTCTCATGGTGGTATAATAAAAAAGATATTCCAAAATATTAATTCAGCCTTGGGAAGTTATAGGAATCCGGGGAGTTTATTCTTTTATATTTCTCTTGTCTCATGCCATAAATATTCTAAAAATAGCCTAATGTCTGACTACTACCACAGGTAGATGTGTCCTTATTTGGAATGGGCACTCTCAAATTAACTTCCCCAATCATATCTATAGAGTATGAGTGGGGAAGACCACTACCCACAAAGCTCCTATCCCTGAGAACCCTTCTAGGCAGTGAGAGGGGACACTTAGAGTGTGTTAGAAAAAAATGACTCTAAGGTACCATCGGCACATTGGGAAATTGTGCAGATACCCACCAAAGGAATGGATGAAAATAGGAGCTCTGAAGTCACAATAAGGAATGTCCAATGCATATTCTCTCTGATATAGCAATCAGATATGAAATAATGAAGATGCTGAATAAGCTCAAAGAAGCAGTGGAATATACATCCAATACAGTGGAGAAGGAAATAAAGACAGAAATAATAAAATTACAAACAGTAATGGCATTAATTAAAAATCAGTGGATGAAATAAAAAACTCAAAGGTTTTCCTTAACAGTAAAGTAATAACAGCTGAAGACAGAATCAGTGAGGCTTGAGGATTAGACAGAAAATCTTCAAGGAACAGCAAACGATGGAGGAAGTTATGAAAATAAACCAAGCCTAGAAACCAAGACCTATGGGAAGAATTCACAAGGAACAACAGAAGAGTCATCAGAATCCCAGAAGAATAGGAAGGCAACTTTAAAAGGTAGTAACAGCTCAAATCATCATTTGCTAAAAAATAATTCTTGGTGTTAAGAATGCAGGCATCTTATTTAAGAAGCTGAAAGGGTTTCAGCTAAAGAGACCCTAGTAAAAAGACTTTAAGACATAACCTAATCAGGTTGATGAAAAGCACAGATAGAGATATGATACTGAAAGCAAGCAAAATCAAAGAAAAAATTACATATAAGTAGTTTGCCTTAGATATACACAAGATCTATTGAATAAACATCATTTTAATGTAAAATTTTATAAATTTATTATTAGTCATTTGGAAAACAATTTGCTGAATATTTAATGATGACATTTTCAGTGAAAGTTATGGAAGAGAACTGAAGATTAAAGGAAAGAAAAGAGAGAAATACAGAGCAGTAACCATACATTAGTGGCAACAAAAATATTAACAGAGTTCTCTGTATTGAAGCTGAAATTCTACTGTAATTCCTTTGTCAGGGCAACTTATGTATTTTTCAAGGTTTTTGTTCATAATATATAAAAACTATTTCATGTGATTCAGAGAAAATTATGTAATTTAGGTGTGTTATCTAACAGCAAAACAGTCCCAAGTGTTTGAATTGATGAGAACTTTTTGAGGAACAAACAATAATCACAGGGTCACAATTAGATGCCTTACAATTGCTCATAAAAATTATTTCAGCAAACCCAGAAAAGGTGAACAATTGTCTGGGATTTGTACCTTTCTGATATGGGAGAATCTATAAAAATCAATTGAACAACTAACTCAAAAAGAAATGAAAACTTTAAAGAAATTGTTTCTCAAGTATACTCACAGAAATAATAGCAGATACAAAAATTACATAGAAACATGTACATTGTAATCAGAAACATTTCAATTGAAGGCTACACTTTCACCAAATTACATTCCATGAAGAAAGGCTAAAATTATCACTAGACATGGTGATAATATCATTCTATCAAAAGATAAAGTGGAATTTACCCGTCAGAGATTTTTCTTTTCTTTCACTTTCATTGATTTAGATTCTTTCCAGAACAAAGAGTTTATATAGAATGGAGCATGAATATGATACACAGTGGTAACAACAAAGCTATAAAGAACTGAGTTTTTTAAATATGAAGAGTACTGTACATATTGTCTTATTCGTTATGATCATTTACATGTGTACACAGTGATGCCTAGCATGTGCAAAACATATCAACAAGGTTTCTTTATTTTATGCATATAAAAAAAATCTACCATGTTTTCACAATAAAAGCTTATGATCCTTTTTTCTTGCCCTTATATAAGGCCAAGAAACAGACATTGGATAACAATCCCAAGCAAATTGAGGCATTGAAACAATTTAGAAAAGGGGAAAGAATATATTTTCCAAAATATTTCAGAGGTTTAATATAAATCATATCATTCTCCCTGCACTAACATACGCCTCAGGGACCTGGGCCCCTCCGAAAGCAGGATGAGAATGCTATTCAGGTCTCCCAAAAGAAGAATCGAAAGAGCTATGCTTGGAATATCACGCCTCACTCAAGTGAAAGAAGGAATCCAGAGCTCTGACCTTTGTTGCTGTTCCAGAGTCAGGGACGCTGTCCTGTTTGCCAAGGCATCAAAAAATCAGATGACTGTGAGTCATCTGATTTTTTACAATCAAATGTAATGCGATTTGGAGGCGACCGCTGGACTAGAGCCTTTAGTGACTGGACCACGGGATGTCAAAAGATCACGTGATCGCCTACCTACAAGATGGTCAGACTTCTTCCATCAAGACCCTGAACAAATGGCTTGAGGCTCTTTGTATTCCTGAAGCAACCAGATGCTATTGGGCTACACTGGCACGTGATAGGTTCAAATGGAAATGTTACTGGTGCCCACTCAAGCAAATCGATGAATAACGGGATGTCAATTGATCAAGTGAGTGATCATGTATATTTAATAGCTTTGCAAGTTGAGAATCAATTTATATAGAACAATATGAATATGTAAAGACTTTTAAAATAGTGATTAATGAGATATTTTCTTGCATAATCAGTATTAACTCTCATATCTATTAATAATTTACACACTCATGTAAATGTAAATTATTCCATGAGTTTTTGAAACAAATACTATGGCCATTTTTTAGCAGGCTGGCAAAGAGTATGAGTTGACCCTAACATTTTCATAAAAGCAATTTTGACAGGTAATAAGAGGATGGTAATGTTTCCTCATAGATGTGTGAAGATTATAATGCATGACTCACACTTATCAATTTTAGACCAGAACCCCTGCCAAAAGAGCAAATAAAGGATAAAAATTATATTTTAAAACATTATATTTCCATTTTACTTAATTTATATCAGATCTTAAAAGTCTTCTTTAAGAAAAAAATATGCATAATATCACCAAGTTCTTTTTTAAACCACTTTTTTGTGTTTCACAAAAACTTATTTCCCTGGCTGAATTCAAATGTATGAATTCCCTTTACATATTCTTTAAACTTGTTGTTTAAATTTGCACCAACAATAACACTAAAGAATGAATAGAGCACATACTGTTTTCAGAGTAGTCAGACCTTCAAAACAAAGGAATAGCTTGAGGGAATAATTCAGAATTTCCTCTTGGTTACAGAGTGGATGAAAATCTACTCTAAGGAAAATATTTAAAATTAATTGTATAGTTAAACAAAAAGTGAAGTGATACAAGTTAAAAAAAAAGAGGTTAAGTCTTTTTAAACAAAGACTTGTTTAACTTCTTAAACAAAAAGAAGTTAAACAAAAAGACAAGCAATGTACTATCAAAGACTGACATTCAAGATATGTATCACTGTATCACTGTCTTCCCTTTCATTATCGATTTGCTCGAGCAGGCACCAGTAACGTCTCCATATGTCCTGCCTCATGCTAGTAGAGCCCAAGGGCATCTGCTTGCTCCAGGAACATAAAGAGCCTCAAACCATTACATTAGGTCATGGGAATGAAGTCTATAATTGTTACTGGTATTTGGCATATCAAATACGACACGGGTAGCTTGCCAGCTCTGCCATGTGGGTGGCATACTCTTGTAGTCACCTCTAAATCCAGCATTTATTAATGAAATGTGCAGCCGCAAGCGGCCTCGAGAGTCATGCAGTAGAAAAACCGTGGTAACACCTTGCCCAAATTGTCAAAATGTCTATCAACAATTTCATCAACATAGATGTCCCTGCGCCTCAAGCAGACAGAGCGGAGCTGGAGAGAGTCCAGATGGTGTGTGCAGGGCCTGGAAGTACAGGAGGCTGGAGCTGCTCCCTACGGCTGAGCAGTTGCCTCAGCATTGCTGATAGCAACCCCAGAGAAGAGCCAGGAATAGCGCCTGAGCACCTCCATGTTGGCTCAAGTAAAAAAAAAAAATACAAGAACCTCAAGACTTGAAGTGATGCATCAACTCTGTGCAGCGTTTGTTAAAAAAAAATCAGCAAAACTGTGAACTCAATTTCTATGTTCACAAATAAGTTTCATTATCACTCAATTCCTCAGAAATTACTCAGAAAAAATACAATTACTAAAGACTTGTATATTTTGGATAACAAAAAAAAAAGTAGAAAATAAAAAGAAAATGTATATCTAACAAATTTAACAATATATTTACATAGAGGAAACTACAGAAGAACATTCAAACTGTTATTATTGATATTCTAGATATTTTTCTTCAGGTCATATATATACATATATACATATATGTATATCTTCTGGTAGTATGCTACATTTAGTTTAACTCTTGAAATATTTTAATTCAAATTAAATTAAACTTTTAAACATTTTTAATGTATAGAGAAAAGTTGTGAAAAGAATTTTACTTTAAATCTTCATTCAAAGTATTTGCATTTAAATCTGTGTATTTATATTGATCTGAATGGCGTAGTTAATTGGTAGTCAATCCCAGTTACTAAGAAACAAAAGCAATAAATTTTCTTCCATTAGTTATGGCAAAAGATAAGCGTTAACATTTCTGTTGACTTTCTCTTGGCTATTATTTCAGAGGCAAGAGGAAATAGCATAATCATGAATTTAAAGTGAGAATAGTGATTGACAGTGTGTTGGTAAAAGAAACTCATTTTACCTAGCTCAGGACTAAAGAGAGACTGCATAACTAATTTATCTTCTGATACTGTCCCAATTCTAAATGAGAGGGAAAATGGCAATGCATTAGTCTATGTCGCTAATGTCATAGTTCTAATTTAACACGTTATTTGAGAAGATAAATCTTTGACTATGTCCTGCATAAATATCATAGTATAATTAATCTGTAAATAAAGCATAAGCAATTTGCCTATCTAGGAATATCTAGCATATGTTTTCTTTATTTTTATGACATGTTGAATATATGTAAATAATCCAGAGGCCAGAGCAATAGTGCAGAAACTAAGGTGTTTGATTTGCAGGCAGCCAGCCTGGATTAGGTTCCCAGCACTCCAAATGGTATCATATCCAAGACACCACCAAGAGTGATGCCTGACAGCAAAGTCAGGAGGAAAACTTGAACAGCACCAAGAGTGGCCCCAAACCCAAGCATCATCATCATCATCATCATCATCATCATCATCATCATCATCATCATCATCATTCATACAAATAAATCAATAGAAAGAAAACATTATTTTGACCAACTTTTTATTGTAGGCTTCTACATTGCTTAACAACTTTCCTGAATTTTTACCTGCTATATATTTATTTCTGTTTCTTAAATTTACTAGAAGTTTCTCTTTCTAAAATCATACTGTTCAGTTTTGTACTTTTCAAACTGCATATGATAAATTTTATAACTATCTTCTGTCAGAGTCTGCTAGGTTCCCGACAAAATCCAGGAGCAGGGTCAAGGATCCCTTTCTGTCCCAGGGTATTGGTGGCCGGCAGACAGAGAAAGACATGACAATCCAGCAGAGTTTCAAAAGACTTTACTCATACTTATTCTGGTACACAATTTAACAATAGGAAAATTCCAGACTTTAAGTTCCTAGCTGGGCCCCAGCCACATGTAAGTTTAGAATTCCAGGCCAACATGGCCGCTACCACATACTAAGACCCAACAGAGAAGAGGGGGAGAGAAGGAAAGAGGATGCAGAGGGCGAAAAGGAGCCAACATTCCCAAAAACCCTTTATCCTAGCTTACTTTATAGAAAAAGCCCACCAAAATCTTCCAGCTCAGCCCATTGTGGCCTGGGCTATCTAGAGAGGAAGCCAGGTAAATGGCATTATTGAAAAGTAAAACTTCAGATAGGCCCTTTGGCTCAAGCTTCACAAATGCCAGAGCTGACTCCCTGAAAAACAATCTTCCTAGCAGAGTGGGGAGGACTGTATCTCTGAACCAGAAAGCAGCTCAGAATGTAATTTGTAGAGAATGGCATCAATACTTCTTACCATGAATACATAGCCAGCTGATTCCAGAATTTAGATTATACTAAGGTTCAAAATCCATCACAATAATTCACTTTGTCATTGCCTTTAGAATGAGAAACACATCAATTTGCCCAGAGGTGCACTAGCATGTCACTTTGAACTAGAACTTATTACATTATGGCTGATCCAACGTGGCCAAGTATTCTTGGAATATTTACATGTCTGTTCCTCGTAGGCACCTGTGGGAGTAGGAAGAGTATTGGACTGGAGCAAACAAGATTCATAATATTTATGCTGTATAAAATTATGAAGTCAATCTGATTCTACCCAAGCTCCCATTGTGTCTGCTATGGAGATTCCCTAAAGGCAGGGAGTAGCTCTTCACATAAGCTAAGTGTAGCTAGAGCCTCTGCTCAGTAGAGCATGTCACCCAACAATCTTCTACAACTTATCACTGACTCAATCTAATGTTCTATTCTTTTTTACATAATAATAAAGAAATTACACAATATATCATGAAGGCTGAATATATACTACATGAAATGTATCTCTTCTATAACCTGTAGATTTTAATTTTGGATTTGATTCCCATTAATTTTTGCTCTCAAAGTGTTGCTGTGCCTTTTATCAAGAATAAGTAGTAGATTGTTTGAGTTATAGGACTATTGATTCAAATGACCAGTACAACTGCTATATTATTTTTGTAGGATGTTTTCCAGAGGATTTATTTTTTTCTGAAAAACTATCTCATTCATTTAATATACTCTTTATTTTATTTACTAATATTCCTTTGGACTTTTGGTTCTAATTTCATGTCTATTCAATATGTAATTTACTTATAATATCCTTCCTTGAATTTTTAATAAAACTTATGTTAATTTACATAAATAAGCTGGATACTATTTTCTGTGTTCTTTTTTTCTGACGAGCAACATGTGAAAGATAAGGCACCTGCTTACTTAGTATTTGGCTCACCTAGGTTTGATCCTGATCATCTAGTATGGTCCTCAGAGCTCAGCCAGAGCAATTCCTGAGTATAGAGTTAGGTTTAAGCCCGGAGTACAGCTAGTTGTGGCCCAAATGCAAAATAATAATAATGATAATAATAAATAAAATAATTTTTAAAATGTGAGAGTATCATTATCTATTCTTTAATAATGGTTGCTGTATAGTAGTATAAATAAGAAAATAGATAAGAAAATAGCACTGAAAATAAGAAAGCTTAAAGAGTACTGGAAGGAAAGAGCTTAGGATTCAGTGACCAGCCTATGTCTTATATTTTCAAAAAACAAAACTGTATTGCTAGCACAGCAGGACTCCCACAACCACTGCCAGGTGAGCTCTGATCTACCCTCATCAGGTACGACTATTGGTATGCTGCCCCAAAAACATCTGACAGTGGACTCTGGGTCCCATGATCTCTATTTTAGTTTTAATAATCTATGTTTTGTTTTAGTGATTGTGCTTTATAATTTACAATACTATAATTGAATGTTATGCACACAATATTCAACACCACACTCCCAACCAACGTGTGTGTTTCCTTCCACTATGGATTCAGATTTTCCCTAAGATCTCCCACTGTAATTTTCTCTTCTCCCTTCTCCAAGTCTCTCAACCATGATGAACTGTTTCATACCTTTTCTTGTTTTTTTTTTTTAATTTTTTTATTTTTAAAATTACAAAGATATACAATTAAAAAGTTCATATTTGGGTTTTGGTCAAACAGTGTTGCAGCACCCATCCCGCCACCAGTGCCCATCTCCCACCACCAACGTCCCGGTTCCCTCCCCTCCCCAGCCCTGCTCCATGGCAGGTTCTTGATTTCTTTCCATTTCTCTCTCTTTCTCTTTTCCTTCCCCTCCAGACTATGAATTACAGAACATACATTAAAGGGTTGTCATGTGTATCTTTTTGCCTCTATTTAATGCTCAGTTCTAGGTTGTCATTCTCTTACTATCGGGAACGCCACCGGGGTCCCGACAGTGTCAGGGCAGAAGTTCTCTTCTACCTCCGAGGACACCAGGAGAACAAACGAAAACTCACGAATCCGGTGCAGTTCCCAAAATGGCTTTTAATAGTACAAAAGCTCTTCCACAGCAATCCAATATAATGAACAAACTCTAGCTCTGGTCTGAATTTAGACCATACAAAAGACTCTAAGTCTCCCACCAAAGAGAGAGGATCTCACCGAGCTGAGTCCTACCCAGAAGATGGAGCAAAAGGCTAAAGAGCAAAAAGCCAAAAGCAAAAGGCCACAAGGTTGAGGAGCCAAAAGCCACAGAAGCCAAAAAGTCGAAAGCTAAAAGGCCCAAAAAGTGAAGGGGCCTCAAGTCAGTCCCCCTTATATACAGCAAAGTAATCCAACCGGGAGGGTCATGTCAAGAAAGAACTCTAAACAGAGTGTAGTGCCACACCCTATTGCAGGTATAAACAAAGTTTATGCCAAAGTCTAATCCTTTCTACCAAGATTATCTCTTATGTAAAACACTGAGAGAGAGAGGGCTGATATAAAGTAATACATCTTAATTTCACGAGCTTCATGTAATCTAGATGATACCCACAAGGTCCTTCTTATTATTATCTGCACCAGGGTGATTCTGGGTATATTGTTCTTGTGTACTGAAAGGGTCACACTCGCCTGCTTAGAGCAAACTAGTATGATCCTTCCTATAGTCTTCCTATAGTCTCAGCGTAGCCAGGGTGGTAGTCTCCCTGGTACATTCTAACTGTCCCACACTGGGTGCAGTGGGTATAAAGAGGAGCTGTCCCCAATCTAGAAAACATAGAAGTCTTAGTAGATGTATAAGTCAGAAGTTATTCAATCAAGGTGACTTCTGTAACTGCCACACCCTCTAGCAGTGTTTACATAGAAGAGAGGTCTCATTAGAATGAACCTTGGCTTAAATAAGATTAAGCTGGGAGTGGGCAAAACAACATAGCTCCCAGGTTAGCTAAACCTGCCCTCCAACATCTTACCATGCTTCTTTATATCTAACAAATTAGAAGAATCATTCTATAACTATCTCTCTCCTTGTTGATTTCACACAACTTGATATTCTCTATTTCCATACATGTAGGGACAAATTGCATGCTTCTACCTTTTAAAAGCTGAGTAGTTTACCAACAAGCACATACTCAGTTTCCTAGTCATTTGTTCTTGGACTGGGGTTCTTCCTGTTCATCATTGATTTGCTCGGGTGGGCCCCAGTAACATCTCCAAATGTTCTGTCTCAGACTAGTAGAGCCCAAGGGCATCTGCTTGGTCCAGGAACATAAAGAGCCTCAAACCATTCCAGCAGGTCATGGGAATGAGGTCGATAACTGTTATCAAATACGACATGGGTAGCTTGCAAGGCTCTGCCATGTGGGTGGCATATACCTATAGTCACCTCTGATCTCCAGCATTTATTAATGAACTGTGTGGCCGCTTGAGGCCGCACGAGCTGGGGTGTGATCAGCTCCTCTTCTGGGTGGAGTTCTGACTAGAGGGGAGTCCGAATGAGGAAAATGGAGGCCCTCATGGAGTGGGGCGGAGGGTTCGTCTGGCTTCTTGTGAGGGCTCTGCTGGGGTGGCTGGCCAGGGCTAAGAACCCACCTTCCCTCCCAGGAGTCTCTGGATTAGCTTACCTGGGCTGGACTTGAAAAAGACTGCTGCAGAGTGTATCTCGATGAGCAGGGTGTGATCAGCTCCTCTCACAAAGAAGTGAAATGTCTTTTTGAGTAAAATTTTTGGGGACGATCCAGTTTTGCTCAGGGGTTTTCTCCCACGGACATGGGGGGACCATATGTTGTGCTGAAGATTGAACCTGGCTTATCTATGTGCAAAACAAATGCCCTGCCTGTTATCCTATCATTCTGGCACCATTGAGCTTATTTTCTATGCTGAGAAGAGAGAATTTATGGATCATATAAAAGCTAAATTTTTAGTTTTATGAGAAGTTTTAAAATTGTTTTCAAAAAGTTTGATCAGTAAACATTACCTACAGCATTGTATAAGGGTTACTTTTTCTCCCTATCCTTACCAGCATTGTTGTTTTCATTCTTTTGATGTATGCCAGTCTTACTGGTATGAAATGATTCATGATGGTTGTTTTGATTCTAACTTTATGATGATTAATGTTGCAGAACATTTTTTGATATACCTACTGGCTATCTATAGTTTTTAGCAAGCTTCTGTTTATAGGTTTTCTCACTTTCTTTTTTTTTTTTTTTTTTTTTTTTTTGCTTTTTTTGGGGGCAACACCGGCGATGCTCAGAGGTTTCTCCTAGCTCTGCACTCAGGAATTACTCCTGGCAGTGCTCGGGAGACCATGGGATGCCGGGGGATCAAACCCCGGCCGCGGCACAGGTCGGCCGCATGCAAGGCAAACGCCCTACCCGCTGGGCTATCACTCCGGACCTAGGTTTTCTCACTTTTGATGGAGTGTGATTATCTTTTATTATTGTTGCACTGTAGTATAGATTTATCAAAGTTTCATATATATTTTTATATTGATTTATCAATGTTCTATATATTTTGCATATTAATTATTTGTAAGACTAGAAAAAAGAACCCAACTACCCACTCTCTGCATATGAACAGTCAGGGAAAAATGCAGATTCAAATTTATAGTCTGGATCAGTCTTAGAGAAAATCCCTCCTTCATAAAACCTGGAGTAATCACAACCATATCTGATAAAATAGACTTAAACTTATGAGACCAAAGTTATAGCACAGCAGTTACTATACTTTAAGACGTGTACAGGAGGTATATGTCTTGCACATAGTCAAGCTTTGCCAAGCTGATCACGAGGCGCCAGGAGGAAGGCAGGTTCTAGCCCTGACCCGCCACCCCAACATAGCCTCACAAGAAGCCAGAGGAACCCTCACACCCTGAGGACCACCATTTTCCACATCTGGACTCCCCTACTCGTCAGAGCTCCACCCCAGCAGAAGAACTGATTGCAAGCCCGGCTGTCAAGGCCACTTGCGGCTGTGTGGTTCATCAATAAATGCATGAGATTAGAGGCAACTACAAGAGTATCCCTCCCGTACGACAGAGCCTCTTAAGCTACCCATGTCATATTTCATATGCCAAATACTAATAACAATTATAGACCTCATTCCCATGACCTGATGGAGTGGTTTGAGGCTCTTTATGTTCCTGGAGTGAGCAGATGCCCTTAAGCTACACTAGCATGTGATAGGGATGTATGGAGATGCTACTGGTGCCCTCTTGAGCAAATTGATAAACAACGGGAAGACAAGTGATAGAAGCACTGCAATTTATGTGGCTTGTTATTTATTCATTTATTTATTTATTTATTTATTCGTTGACTGATTTATTTATTCATTTATTCACTTATTTATCTGTTTATAGATCTATCTATCTATCTATCTATCTATCTATCTATCTATCTATCTATCTATCTATCTATCTATCTATCTATCTATCTATCTATCTATCTATCATCTATCTATCTATCTATCTATCTATCTATCTATCTATCTATCTATCTATTCATATTTTATCTTCATTCAGGCTGCTGCTTATAGTCCATAGTAAGTATCTGCTATGCTCTTTCTGTTCTTAGAAATAAATTTTTCTATTAGCAGTGAAATAGAAGAGTTTAAAATGACCTTATCCCTCTTTTTTTATTTTGTTTTTTTATTTTGGTGCTTTCTTTTGCTGTTTTTGTTTTTTTTTACTGATTATCCAACACATTATTCATCTAAGAAAGGAAATTTAACTATTCCTTCTGAGGATTACAATCTCTTTTAAATCACTGTAGCCAGTGGTTACTAAATCATTATACTATTATGAAAGTTTTATCCTAAAAGGTACTAAATTCATACATTCCAAAAATAGCATTGTATAAATTACATATTATACCTATTTTCTAAGAAGTGCTTTCTAAGAAAAGTGAATGGCAAGGGGATAGCTGAATCAAAAAAAAATTGCTATGCTATGTAAAAGAAAATCTCTATATTCTGGATATTTTTTTGTTGTAGGGGGTCAAACCTAGGTCTTCTGCATGCATTGAATGTGTTATATCACCAGGAATCATTCCTGGTGGTGTTTAGAATAATATGCAGTACTAGGGGATCAAAACTGGGTAGGCCACTTCAAAGACTATTGACTAACTTCTCTTCTGCCTCTATTCCCTTATTTTTAATATGGAAAGCGTTATAGTGGATACATCATGAAGCTGTTAAGAATGCATGCAATGACTTATGTGAGAGCTTAGAGTCTTGTGCTATGAATACTATTAGACTCAAATTTGGGTAGCCTGCCATCATAGATTTAGTAATGATTAAAAATTATTCCTATATTTTTCCTACATGTTGTTAATAGTACAAAAAATCTTTTTATGATGCAAAACAAAAATATATTTTAGTTGATGTCCTTAATAACACATTAATTAGGGTCCAGGAGTGATAGTATACAGGATCAGGAATTTGCCTAGCATGTACTAATGAGTTATAGGGCACCTGATAGATTCCCCAACCAACCAAGAGTGAACCTTGAATGTCAGAAGTAATATCTGAGAATGGTAAGGTACACCCCCAATAAAAGAAAAATGAAACAAAAATGTGAATGATACTATCTCCTTTGTTCTTGTTTACAAATTTATAAATGTTTAAAAAATGTTTGGTTTTATGAGCTTCATCTATCATGTATAAATCTTCAACTTAAATACTACTTAAATGAAATATATGGATTTATACCAAGTAAGGTTTGTAGTATTTTTTTATTGGTGGGAATTTGCCTCCAAATATATTCATTTCATCCCTCCAAATTGTTATTTCTGATGAACTTCTGTATTCTTTCCCATATTCTGCTGTATACTTCCCTGGTTGCCTTCACTTTATCCTATTTGTCTTTAGAAGTATGTGTCTTATTTATAACACTGTGTGTATAAGACTATTTTCTTGTGTCTTTATGAGAGTGAGGGATAAGGAAACTCCCACGTGATTTTCAGGAGACCTAGAGGTCACTCCCATACCCTCTAACAGGATCAAACGGTTCAGTGAAGGAACTGAAAATGTGGCACTACGCTATATTCTTTTCTAATGCTCTTTTGTTTTGATGCTATTATCAGTTTTTGTTTGCCCTGAACTATTTTAATCTTACATTTGGTACCTGTCTTTGCTTCAGTGTTTTATAATCGAGATAACACCTGTATCAGACTATATATTTGATGCTCATTATATGTATTTCTACTCCATTCTCTTTGCTTACTTCTGGAATTCTGACTATTAATAGTTAGAATTGTATTTATATATTTTTAGTTCAGGGATATTATTTTTTCTCATTTTGCTTCACATTTCAATTTTTTGGAGTTGTTATTGATATATCTTCAAGTTAACTGATACTTTGTCAATTGTTTCAGTTCACAAATGATCCCTCTATGTAAAACGTTCTTTGTAACTGTCAATATGACTTTCCATTTCTATAATCTCTTCTAAATTTATTTTTGCAGTTTTCATTATTTGATAATTCTCACCTTGAAATGTTTTCTATTCCTTTTATGATACTATTATCATAGTTATTTAATGTTTTTATCTATAAATTCCAACATAAGCATATGTAGTTTTTTTGATACTTATCTCTTTAGCCTATTATTTTTTCTATATTTGTTTTAAAAAATGCACAGGTTGACCAGGATAAAATTATCATATCTTTTCATTATTGGCTTTTTAGGGGCTGCTCTAATACTGTTCCTCAGAGTTTTGTTTTGCTGCTCTTCAGCTACAATCTAATGTCACTATACTATAGACTTACTGGCATCTTAACATTTGAAAGAGGAAAAGCATCCCATAATCTTTGATTTGAAGTTTCATTCTGTTAGTGTGTGTCTTGAAGCAGTTTCATATTTGGGAAGCAGGTGTTTCTTTCTTTTCTTGAGCAGAACATTTTTCATTGCTATTCATTCCCTTCCATGTATAGTGTTCTCAGCCTGTTTACCTGAATTACTACTTCAGATCACTAAAATGTCCACATTTGCCCATGAATATTGAAAAGGTCAAGAAAATATTGTTGGTTGTGTTTGAGAAATATTACAGTGGGCAAGGGCATTTACCTTGTATGTAGTAACCGCTGAATTTAATTCCCTGTCACCTCAGATGGTTCCCTGAGTATGAACGGATTAATTCTTGAGTTCAGAGCCAGAAGTAACCCCTGAGAATTGCCAGGAATGATCCAAAAAGCCAAAAACAAACAAACAAATAAACAAACAAAAGAAAACCAACACCCATGGGATGATAAACAGATAGGGGCTCAGGGCACCATGGGGAAGGTGACAATAACCACCCAGGTGGACCCGAACCTTCCCAGGAGGAATCAATCTTCCCAGATTATATTGACATGACACCAAGCCATGAAGAACAATTCTTTGCCACTCCATATCTCAACAAAAACATGCAAGAATATCCTAAGGACTTCTCAGTCAACACAAGCAACATTAAAGAGAAAAGCCTCTGCACAACCAGGTAGAACCATGTTTGGGGAAGTGGCTTTCAGACTAGTTGAATGAGGACAAGAGCCCTGAAGCTTCAACAAGGAATACCCACCTACAATATCTCTCTGATAAATAATTCAGAGATGAAATGGTGAGGATGTTTAATGAGCTCAAAGAAATAGTGGAAATAAACATCCAATAAAACACATGGACATGAAAGAAATGGCAGAATGGACAACTGATAACATACAGGTGGAAATGAGAGCAGGGAAATAAGAAAACTGCAAGCAGAAGTATCATTATAAAAAAGTTAGATAGCTGAAATGAAAAATTCAATGGAGCCCTCATCAGTAGAATAAAACAGTGAAGACAAAATCAGTGAGCTTTTAAGAGGGGTTGCAGAAAGCTCTCAGCCAAATAAAAAAAGAATGGAAAAGGACTACAAAGTAGCTTAAGGACAGGTCAGAGTACATTGGGATAAATTCAAGAGAAACAATATAAAAAATCATCAGGAGTTCAAGAGGGACAGGAAGACAACCCAGAACAGGTAAGAATAGTTAAAAACATCATTGGTGAAAAATTCTCAGAGCTGAAGAATGTAGGCACCCAGATCCAAAAAGCCCGAGTTATCAGCTAAATGAGACTCACTAACATAAAGAATCCAAGACATATCCCCAATAGAATGCCAAAGGCCTAGAGATGAAATAGTGTAAAGCATCAAGATCAACTAAAGAAATTTCAATACAAAGAAGATCCTATAGATTTACAGCAGACTTCTTTTCTCAAGTGAAACCCTTTTGCATGACACACCCTAGTTAGTTTAAGTCTTTCCTGTTTTAAGATACTTGCAGATTAAGCTATTTATTGTCTTTTAGGCCAGGGTTCATGTAAACTTAAATCTCTTCTGTGTAAACACTGACTGAGGGTGTGAGAATAGAGGGTATAGGCAGTTACTGGAGTCATTTTGACTCTGAATTTATAACTCTTGTGATATTATTATAACTTTTACTAAAATTTAATTTCCTCTTTGACCCCCATAGACCCAGCATAGCACAACAAGGATTTGCCAGTAGAAAGCCTGGCTACATTGATACCACCATTTAAAAATCAGTTCTGCCAAGAATATAGGCTGGATCATGCTGACTTGCCTCAGGCAGGTGGAACATGATCTTTTCGGTAAACAAGAGAGCAGTATACTCAAAATCCACCCTGGAACAGAGTAAAATGAAGGATCTTGTGGATGTTGAGATACCCCATAGATTGCATGAAGTACATGACCTGAAATTATGTGATTTTTTCCATGAAAACACATCCATCAGATGGTATTTCTTTGTTCCAGCCCTCTCTCCAGTGTTTGACATAAAAAGATAATCTCAAAGAAACGAGGTAGGCCCTGATCACTATCACTATCTTCCTGTTAATCATCTATTTGCTAGAGCGGGCATCAGTATATCTCCATATGTCCCGTCTCATGCTAGTAGAACCCAAAGGCATCCGCCTTATCAAGGCCCTGCCTGATATTATTATTTTTTTTTGGACATGAACCAAAGGTGTGCCACCACTTAATATCTCCACCTGAAAGGTTCTCCGGGCCGGGCCTAAGCCACGCCAGGCAAAGGAGCCAACATTCACGGCGCGAATGGGACCGCTCTTCTCATTCTGCCAGTGGGCCCCCCGTTTCTCCCCACGGCTGGTCGTGGTGGGGGGAGCGCAGGGGTGCTGAATCCGGCCTGACCCGCTCCCTTTCCCGCTCCGGAGCGGGGTCTCCCACGCAGTGGACAGCTCTCGCTCTTGTCAGGGGGGCCCGCTCTTTTTGATGCAACTTACCCTGAAGAAAGGATTCTGGAGGACTCTGGGCATATAAAGGGACTGACTTGTGTTTCCGCTGTGGTGCTGGAACACTGTGTGACCAAAAACCTCCAAACGTGATCAACGTTGTAATTGTATATCTCATGGTGGCATAATAAAATGTTTAAAAAAAAAAGATTAAAAATTGAAAAGCAGAGAAATCAAGTAAACCCTATTTTTAATGTAAAAAAATGTTCACTTTACATTTTAGTGTAATGAAATCTGTATCACCCAGCTGTAACTGACTTGAGAGACTGACTTGGAGAAGAAGCATCCATTTACATAGTAGGGCATGCCTTGTCCTGGGCATGCCCAGGTACAAGGCCTCGCACTTGCCTGGCCTTCCGTGGCTCATCCGGCACTAGGCTTTGTACCTGGGCATGCCCTACCTAATCCAAGGAGACATGGGGGGGAGCCAGTTGGGAGCAGCTGGCCAGAGAGTGAGAGTGCTTCCTTTCCCTTTGTCTCTTATTTTTCTCTCTCTCCTCTCTTATCTCTCTCTTTTCCTCTCTTCTCTCTCCTTCTCTTTCTCTCTCTCTGGGGGGGAGCCTGGGGTTACCTTTTATTTGTTGCCAAATCCCACCCCCCAGGTTTCCCTTCTACATTTTGATTGACTACCTAGACCACAGGTAGGGTTAGTTTCCTGAGACCTCTGCTTTCTTCCTTAGCTCCTGCTGTATCCTGGGTACCATCTAAGATTACATGATGCCCATGAAATTAAGATGAATTACTTTATACCAATGCCCTCTCTCTCTCAGTGTTTTACATTAGAGATAATCTTGGAAGAAGGGATTAGTCCTTGGCATAATCCTTTGCTTATACCTGTAATAGGGTGTGGCACTACTCTTCTACACTCTGTTTTGGGTTCTTTGTTGTCAGGGCCCTCCCTGTCAACAGTTAGGATACTTTGGTGTATATAAGGGGACTGACTTGGACTTTTTGTGTTTGAGCAGACTTTTTAATTACTGTTTCAATTTTCCTCCAGTGGTGATAGGCTTATTCAGATATTGGAGGTCTTCTTGCTTCAGCCATGTGAGGTTATAGGACTTCAGGAATTTATCCATTTCTTCTAGGTTCTAGTGTTTCATGGCATACAGTTTTCAAAGTTATATCTGATGATATTTTTGATTTCTGTGGTTTCTGTTGTTTTGTCACCATTTTCATTTCTGATTCTGTTTATTTGGGTTTCTCTCTTTCCCTGTCTGTACAAATCTTGCCAGTAGTTTGTCAATCTTGTTTGGTTTTTTAAAGAATCTACTTTTTGTATCATTAATCTTTTGGATTGTTTTTTTGGGTTTCCGTGCTCATTGATTTCCTCTCTAATTTTATTATTTCCTTCTTTCTGCCTGGGTTGGGCTCCTTTGTTGGTCCTTTTCTAATATTTTTAGCTGTGAGTCAAGGTTATTTATGTGGGCCCTTACTTTCTTCCTGTTGGGAATGCTTGCAGAGCTATGAACTTTCCTCTTAACACTCTTTCGCTGTGTCCCAAAAGTTCTGATAATTGGTGTCTTCATTTTCATTTGTTTCCAGGAATCTTTGGATATCTTGTTTGACTTGCTAGTTGAGATGACCCAAGCAGTAATAATGAGTTTTATAATCTCTCTGATAAGGGATTTCAAATAAATCTGTTAGAAACCCATAAGGAGCTCAAAGAAGCAATGGAACACACTGCCAATAAAAGCAAGAGGATATGATAGCAGACATGAGGTGAACACCAAAAACGTATAAGCGAGAAGTGAAAAGATATTAAAATTTTGATTGGAGAAATGATAAACTCATTGGAAGGCCTCAGCAGCAGGACAGCTGCTGAGGACAGAGTGAACTTTCATAGATGAGGGTGCAGAGTCTCTCCAGACAACAACAGAAGCTGAAAAAGAGCCCTACAATAAACCAATGAAAAATAAAAAAAAATTGGGATGAAGTCTAAAAGAATAACATAAGGATTATTGGGATCCCAAGGTACAGTCAGAAAACCCTGATCAAGAAACTATAACATAAGGATTATTGGGATCCCAAGAGGTACAGTCAGAAAACCCTGATCAAGAAACTATAAGGCCACCATTGCTGAGAAGTTCCCAGAGCAGAAGAGTGTTTTGTACCAAGATCCAGAGACCTAAAGGGTACCAACTGAAGGAAATCACTATCACTATCACTATCACTATCTTCCCGTTCATCATCGATTTGCCTCGAGCGGGCACCAGTAACATCTCCATATGTCCTGTCTCATGCTAGTAGGGCCCAAGGGCATCTGCTTGTTCCAGGAACATAAAGATCCTCAAACCATTTATATTAGATCATGGGAATGACCTAATATAATTGTTACTGGTATTTGGCATATCAAATACGACACAGGTAGCTTGCCAGACTTGCCGTGGGGAGGCATACTCTTGTAGTCACCTCTAAATACAGAGGTGTATTTAGAGAAATAGAAATACACCTCTGTATTTAGATTTATATTTATAAATACTTCTGTATTTAAATACAGAGGTATTTATAATATTTATTATTTATTTATTTATTTTTTGCTTTTGGGTCCTTTTACCGGAGTGCTCAGGGGTTTCTCCTGGCTCTGCACTCAGAGAATTACTCCTGGCGGTGCTCGGGGGGACCATGGGATGCCGTATCGAACCCGAGCTGGCACAGGCCGGCCGCGTATAAGGTAAAATGCCCTACCTTTGGGCTATCGCTCCCGCCCTATTTATATTATTTAAATACAGAGGTATAATATAAATACCTCTGTATTTATATTTATATATAACTGAAGGATTATACATAACTTCAGTTATATAGAACTGAAGGAATATAAATAAAAATACTTCAAGACACATCCTAATCAGAGTGACTAAACCCAATTTTGTAGAGATAGAATACTTAAAGAGCAAGATCAAAGAAAGGAATTGCATCCTATGGAGCATCCTTAAGATTTACAGCAGATTATAAAGACAAAACCTTCAGAACCCAAAGACAATGGTGGGATATAGTGAAAAACTCAATGAAACGAATTCCCACCAACAATACTTTACTCAGCCATACTTCCATTAAGATTTGAAGGAACAATACACTAGATTCACCAATAAACAGCTGAGGAACTTTCCCAGACTAAAAACCAATGCCCACAAGAAGAATTAAAAGGGCCTTTGATAAAACCCACAAATACACCAAATTCCTGTCATAAACGGCGCAAATCACATAACATAATCTTTTTCAATGTAAATGAGATACATCAATTAAGACACAACAAGTAGCAGGACGAATTAGAAAATTGAACCCAAACTCTGCTGCCTGCAAAAATACATCAAACAGTCAAAGGAACACAGGTTCAAAGTCAAAGACTAGAAGACACTCAAAAGAAAACAATCTCGTAAAAAGCCAGGTGGCCATACTAGTACTCAACAACTGAATTGACTTTCTCAGGTTGAAGAAGGTTATAAAATACAGTGAAAGTCGTTACTGATCAAAAGTATCGTAATCGAATGAATTCACTCCTAAATTTATACGCACCAATGAGGAACAGCAAAATATTTCTTAAACTATTGGTAGTGGATGAGGAAGAGGATTGATATAATATAAAAGAAATGAGACTCCAATATCCCTGATAACATCTTGAAAGACAAACCAATATAAAGTCTAGCAAGAAAATAATTTACTTGAGGGAAGAAATGGAAGAGAGGGAGTTAGTATATATATATATAAATACCCAGATTCTTACAAGTTCCCAAGAGTATAAATAGTTTAGTGGATAAAAGATGCCATATCATGGTTACTTCCAAAGTAAAAATCCTTCACCAAGCATGTCTGATATTGTTTAGTACATTTTCCTTATTTGGCACCTCAATTTTGCTCATCAGAGTTTAAGACTGTTTCACTCATTATTACCTACCCCTTTCTTTGTTCCTTATATACCACCCATCAGTGAGTCATCTGGTATTATTTTTCTATTGCTGACTTATACTTTCTAAAAAAATGTCTCACTACAGTTTTAAATCTATTTCATAAGATTCTTGACTTCCAATGAATAGCTGACACTGACATATTTTTTCTTGTTAGATAGAGATTGTTCCTATATTTGTATTTTCTCTGTATTTTAGTAGTTTTATAGCTTAAAACAATATATCTTTTAGAGTAAGTCAAAGTTAATAGAAGTAAATCATTTTCAATGTTTATAAAGTATTAGGTAATTATGTGTATAAAATATTCTTAAATTATCATTCACCAAGTTTTTACTCTCCATCCAAGAAAGATCTCAGCAGATTAAGTTTCCTTGTTAAAAGTATGTAATACAATATTAATAAAATTCCCAGAATTAAAAAGGCGAAGCTAATGTTAGTGATATAACCTATGTAATATTTAAGGGAATAGTTCCTGATGAAAGTTAATTCGTAGAGCATTATTAGGATTGAGTCAATTAATGTGCAAACCAACATATTGGTCCTCAGAAACCAAATTTCCTCCGATAAGTGGATTTAAACTACCACTTGAGACTAAATTCCCGCGATGAGAGAATCTGGCAAATTCTTTTTTGGTTGTATGAGCTTAGTTTGTTTTTAAACACTAGCTGTGTTCAGTGTTTACTCCTACTCTTGCATTTAGGAATTACAAACTGTCCTAGAAGTGGACCAGTATGCTGGGGAATGCCAGAGATCAAACTCTAGCAGGCTGCGCAAGATAATCAATTCTACCAGTTGTACCATTGCTCTTGCTCCCCGAAAAATTCTAATTCTCACTCTTATCTATAAACCTCTAAAAATACCTTCCTCATACAAGATTCGAGTTTCTAAATTAATCACCTACTATTTTAGTTCTCAAAATAGTCAATTTTAAAAAAAAAAAAAAAGCCAAAAATAAAAGCATGTTCATCTGATAAACCTTTTGACAATACTATTTTATTAATTTATTTACTGTAAGCTTAGGCGTGCTCAGGTATTTGGTTCATTTCAAGCTTAACTGCATAGAATTTTAAGCTGATGAACAAAGAGAGGACTACAAGGAGTAGAAGAGGAAAACCACAAACTACGAGTAACAAAATTAAAGCCCAAGTAAAGAGAGTCATTAGACTAGAACAATATACAGTGAGATATGAGATACCATATCATTTAAGTATATAAATAAGCTACCTGACAAAACTAACACTGACCTAGTACAGTCATTGATGAAGAGGCCTTTTCTAACTACCCTGGGTACTGCATGAAATCAGAGACTCTCCACACATGGGACAGAGCTGCTACTTGCTCTCCCTGTGCCCAGCTGCCTATGAAGCGCCCGCGGAGGCATGGTAGTTCTAGCCCTGGCCCACCACCCCAGCAGACCCTCACAACAAGCCAGACGACACCCCCTACTCCATGGGGGCCTGCCATTTTCCACATCGGATCTCCTCTCGTCACAACTCCACCACAGCAGACCAGACTACACAGCCCGATCATTGACACCCACCTGAACCATTTTTTTCAATCCGCCCAGGTATGCTGAACCAGAGACTCCTAAAGACATGGGGCAGAGCAGCTACTTGGTCTTCCCCAGCCCAGCCGCTCGCGCAGCCTTGGAGGTATCGGGTTTCCAGCCCTGGCCCTCCACCCCAGCAGAGCCTCACAACAAGCCAGATGACCCCCTCCAACCCCACTCCATGGGGCCGGCGCATTTTCCATATCCGACTTCCCTTCTCTCAACTGCCACCCAGCAGATCCTGGGACTATCACAGCAACCCGCACGCCGTTAGCCGTAGTTCATCAATAAATGCTTTATTTAGAGGTGACACAGAGTATGTGCCCACACGGGGCAAGCCTGGCAAGCTTCTTGTGTCATAATTGATATGCCAAATAGTAATAATTTATATTAGGTCATTCCCATGACCTAATATAATGGTTTGAGGCTCTTTATGTTCCTGGAGCAAGTAGATGCCTTTGGTTCTACTAGCATGAGACAGGACATATGGAGATATTACTGGTGCCCACTCTAGAAAACAGATGATGAACAGGAAGATAGTGATAGTGATAAGGAAGAGGAGGAAACAGAAATATTGACAACATTGATCAGTTATGTATCTAGTGTACAGTGTATTTAAATTTGAAATTGATTTATTGGGCCATGCCATGATATACAAACTTCCTTAGTAATTTATAGGTAGAGGAGAGAAAGTCAAAAAGTCAAAGTCAAAATAAATATGTATATATATATACATATATAAATATCCATATATATCTTAATAAGTTTATGTAATTTTTTACTTAAAAAACGGGAATAAGAAGCCAAATTATATGCTATTGATTTTTCTGTATTGGAAAGGAGGCAATAGTAAGATTTTGTGTTGGTAAAAAACTGTATATTTGTTTCCAACTATAAGCAAACCAAAATATCTGGTAGCCTTATTTCCCAGTAGAATTTCTATAGGAATTTTATATCCTTGCAAGTTTTCAAGAAATGGAAAATGTATTTTTGATGACCTAACAAAGTATTTTTTCTTAACAAGAAATGCATGGTATTTAATAAACATTACTGAGATCTTGCAGTATGTAAGATATATATCATTGCATGTTAACAAACATTAGTGATAGATTGAGTTATCTAACTATCAGCCTCAAGCTGAAAAGCAAACTGACTTTAGAACAAAGAATCTCAACAGAGAGAGATTTATGTTATTCCAGCTTGAATTATATTCCATTATAGACCCTGTTGTAGATGATGCAGGTGAAAAGTTAGTCATCTATCTATTAAATAGATAGTAATGTATGTTGCTATCATCATTGTTGGGATTTTCAGTAAAAATAGAATCTGGGCCTGGCTGTCCTGTGACATTCTCTTCCAGATTAAATCATAAATGATATTTACCAGAGGTTGGTCAAGTGCAGGGACATATATAACACCATAATCAAGCTGTGATAACAATATATATTTTTACTTCAATACTGAAAATGGTAAACCAAAGGAGACTCTTCAATAATGGTCTCTTCAGAGTCACGACAATTTATCAGTTAGCTATTTTATAATACTTCAATGATATGGTATCTTGGTAATATGCACCTGTATATTGTTATAATGCTGATTAGATACTCTTATAGGCTTTAATTTTGTGCCAAGTTTAGGAACCACATGTGTTTTACTTCCACTGAGCAATAATAAAACTACCACCACATATAAATGAGTATCTCAAGTTTATATAACTAGGAAGTAACAAGCCTGAAAACTATGTCCAGGGGATGGAGCAGGTAGTACAGCAGGTAGGGCATTTGCCATACACGCACTTGACCCAGGCTTTATCCTTGGAATCCCATATTGTCCCCTGCGCACCACAAGGAGTAATCTTGAGTATTGACAAGAGTAACCCTTAAGCACTGCCACTTGTTACCCAAAATAGCAATAAAAAAGAGTGAGAAGAGGAGAGAGCAAACTATGTACAAATATCCTGTCCCCAATGACATTATTCTTCGGTGTGGTACCTTAAGTGTTCTGTGGATGAAGTCAATAAAAACGTAAAGATGTTCTGGAAGCATAATCTATTCCCCATTCCACAAGTCCTAATAGAAAAGATAGTATCAAATCTTCTGCAATATACAGAAGCCAAATTCTCCTTATAGTATGGAATAATTGAAAATTTTACAGGTAGAGCGGGTTATAACCAAGTGAGAAAACATTTTCTACTTTATTATATTAACTGAAAGTCCAGAATTAATATTTTAGATAATATGTTCTTATATTTGAGTTACTAGCTGAATACCTTGAATTAAAAAAAAGAATGAAACACAAATTGTTTACAAAATAAGATATAGTTTTTCGATTTTCTTTCAAATAGTGATGAGTTGTAGAATATACAAGGTGATACTTCCCAAAATTATACCAGCTGGGATGGCTTTTGTAATAAGTTAAACCATTAGTGATTCAGTATCTGCATTTCCAATTCAATTTGCAGAGTATTGTTTCAATAACTCAGGTAGACTGTCAAATGACACAGTCATACCTCCATGCACCAATCCCCATGCAATTTCAATCTCAGAGGACTTCTGTGTATTACGAGACATTACTAACACTTGAATGCAAAACCCATTAGAAAGCATGGTGACTAGAATGACAGTTACCTATTAGCAGATAACTATAGATTGAAAATTAGAAAGATACTTTATTGTCCACTGAAGTAAAATTTTAAGGTAACCAGATATGTGAATGTCAAAAATATTCTTCTTGCTCTTAATAATAAAATAATTTAACTAGTTGCAAATCATGAAATAATCCTTATTAGAAAGAGAGAAAATAACGAAACTGTTATTAGTTTTAAAACAGTTACTACAGTAAAGAATTTCACTTTTTTTCATTTTAGTAGCATTTTTATCTGCAGTTTATCATGTGAATATATTAAATATGGGTTCTTTTGATATTATCGTGCAAATCTAATATATTAAATAAAATATTAGCATATTTAAAGTGTTATACCACAAATTTAAGGAACATGGGCTTTTATTAGGAGTAAGTCAACATCCATTACTATTTCACAAGCTATGAAATTGGGATTTATTATAATAAATCAAATATCCCCGTCAGTTATTTTAAACTAACCTTATAATAACATACTTAAATATACTGTGCCAGATCCAAACTGTTTGTCAGTATGTTTTAAAATTCTGAATTGATAAGTATTTAAGATTTCATATGCCTCATAATATGGAACTATTTTTGATCATTTTTTCTTTCATTTTTAGGCCACACCACTGTAGCTAATCAGGTTTTCACGTGTGTTGGCTTGGAGAACAGGATCACTCCTGACTCTGTTCGGGATCACTCCGGGCAACGCTTGGGCAAATACATAAAGGTGGGGATGGAACACAAGTCAACTCTGTCCATAGTGTTACTGACTGCATATTATCCATGTCTCGTGAAATTTAAATAAAAATTCTTCCTAGGATTCAAGAATTCACAATACAGTCTCTTTTAAGAAAATATGCCCACCAAATAATAAAATAAAAGTCACATTTCAAATTTGTGATGGAAAGAGGCGCATGAAAATTACTCAGGAGTAAGAAGAGATAGAAAGATTGAAATCCACCAATTCCTAAATTGACTTCTCCTACTATTCCCTGTAAACTTCTGGCTTTGTATAATTAATATTTTGCATTTCATAAGAAATGGATCTTAAGAGAAGTAAAGATTTATGGTCTTTCTCTAAATCTTTCAGTATGAAAGTTACAGATTTGTGTGCATGGTCAACACACACATTGTGTACATTTACAATACATATAAACTATTACACCTACAATTAACTCACAATTCTAATAGTATATAAAATTCATAAAATCAGACATTTTTACCAAAGATTATTCAAAGTCTTTTGCAAATTGTGAGTGAAAAAAAAAACTATTTTAATGATATAAACTAGGCTGAAGTTTATTCTATGGGTATCTAAATTATTGTTTTTACAAGATATATTTATTATAGTATTTAAGTAATTATATATAAGCAGATACATAACTGAGGTTATAACTATAATTTCATGATGGAAGGGTCTTTGAATGCAGAAGAGTTATTTATTTAGAGCCTTCTTCACTTGAGACCAAAAACATTACTCCTATATCTTGATAAAATTGAAATTAGAAAGCTAACAAAGAAATAAATTCAAGATGGACAAAAGTCAAGGGAATTTTTTGTGACACACTAGTTTTGAAATTACCATAATAATTCTTGTAGCTATCACTACTGCCCATATCATCTTCTCCCTGAAATGAACCTCAGAATAAAAAAAAGCTTGCAATTCCTTTGTTCTTTAGTGTAAGCAACTAGAAGTGAATTCAAGTAAACATGAGCCTAGTGCATTTGATAAATAGTATGTCTTATTTCCTTCTTTCCTGCTTTTATCCACAGCTGCAGCTGAGAATCAAGTACAAATACTGTTTATTTATTTTAATAGTATGCTTTAGTAGAAGTATTACCAATATTTCCTAAGTTTAAAACATCCCAAATGCATTTTACTGTTAGACTCATAGTTTTCATAAGTAATTACAACCCCAAAGCGGTAAACTCTATTTCTCTATGTCAAAATGAACAAGTGGGTAAGTACAGAATGTTACTCTAGAAGTACTATTAAATTTATTGCTGTGGATTATTAGTACTTATTGATTTTGTTTATACAAAAACCAAAGAGAATTGTAAGCCCCATTATGCTCATTATGCTAGTGTTTGGTCCCCTCTCTCTTTCTCCTCTTTTCCCTTCTGTCTTTCTATCTCTCTCTCTCTCTATCTATCTATCCCATTCCTCTCTCTCCTCACTCCCTCCACACCCTGTTCCCTTATATCCTCTTGCTCTCATTCTTGTATCTTCC